>JBAIZL010000001.1:338377782-338427782 GCA_036971475.1 Prosapia bicincta | reverse complement strand
TTATTATCTAAATAAGATATTTGTGGTCATCTGTGATATTGAAAAAAGGGTTATATTAGTTATAACTGTAGTAAAATAACATGGAAAATAAATTTTAATGTAAGTTTAAAATATTCAAATTGGAACGTCTTACAAAGATTGCTAATTAAAATCTTATAGATATAGGAAACATTTTATTTAAACTATAATATTTATTGCACGGTATGTTATCTAAATTTACAATTAAATAAGGAAACCTAGGAACAAAAATAAATTACATATTATATTTTTAGTATATTAATGTTTAAAATCGATAAAATAAAATGACGTTTAAGGAACAATTGTATAAAATAAAAATCCATGAACATATTCTTTGTCGTTTTAAAATAACTAAACTACAAATATTGTTTTTTTAAATCAATTATCCTATTCACTTATTTTGAGATATGAATTACCCAATGATTCCTCTTTCTACACCTCTTTCACAGCTCCTCCCGCCCTACCCTTACCTAACCACTGCTTTCTGTCTGTCCAATAAATAAATACAAAACATTTATAAATTTTATGAAAAAACTAATAAAAAGTAAAATAATTATTAAAAACATTTGTCTTCGTAGCATAATTGGTGGCGAGGGTCATATTTCTTCACAGTCGCTCTAACAGAGACATTTACAGCAGTCACGATATTCTAAAGGGAACATGAAAAATACTCTAGTCAGAGGTCCAGAGGGATATGAGAACAAGATAATTGGATGTTAATGGGTTATTTCGTAGCCAACTGCTAATAGCATCAAAATAAATTGGCGTGGATACCATAGCGATCCACGAGACAACAATTAGTGTTCAACTAACATTAAGAAATAAATATGAAAAATATATCTATAAGACAATTAAAAGGCAAATGTCCATATTTATTTATTTTATAACAAAATAGATAAAATAAAAACCCCATAAACAACAACAATAACTATATTTATCGAAATCCATATCAATGTCTCTTTCCTTTGTTGCCTCCTGGGGGAACATCTGTTAGTTTTCTTAAATCGGCGTGGAGCGTCTAGGTAAATCCTCCCTTAGGGACCCGATGTGACTAGGTGCAGTGACTTCTACTGTTTGGGAGGGGGTAACCTGATTGGGGCGGCTTGGGGGACCTTCAGTCTTACGTTGAAGGCTCATGTTATCATTCTGCGTTATTCTTCTACCATTGACAAATATATCCTTTTCTACGTAACCACATCCTGCAAATTAGTTTTTGATCATTTCTTGTCTCAATGCCATTTCGTTTACTGTTAAAGCCACTCCAACAAACATTATAATTTAATAAACCAAATAATACATATTGCATATTTTATTTGAGTATCAAAATATAGCCTTTATGTTAATTCAGAATGATATTTGAAGAATATGTTTCGAGAAATAAGGGTGTAAGTTTAAAAGAAAAAGTATTCGATTCTTGATTGTTAAACAGGGTAAAAGCTTGGTTTAAGTCTCATTAAAAATAGTAGAGCATTGGGACAAAATTATTGACGAGGCAGTTGGAAATTAAATTATTATGTTCAAAAAACATTATCTTTTTGCATTACATTCTGCATAGAAATCTAAATTCAATAATTTCGTGAAACACAAATCTATAGATCTAGGTTCACGAGTGAGAAGTTTGAACACATTCTATGAATTTCAGTTTCTTCCCAACCTGTTAACATAGATGCTACATTAGAGAGCTGTGAAAGATTTCCCAAATTTTCTTCAAAAAAATGACGAATTCAGTCAAGTAAAATTGCTTGAGTCAAGAAAAATATATTTTCCTACTATTTTAGATCCAAATCAGTTGTTTTATTTTAGTGATGTAATAAACTAAATAAACTATATTTTAAGTGAACACTTTATAATTATAAGAAAGGAATAACACATCGCATGTGAGTTAAAAAACAAAACTTATCAGATTTAATAAAACAGAAGAAACATAACAATCTACTTAAACTTAATAAATTGCTACAAGAAAGACAAGAGACTCGAAATAAGCTGCAATTAATTTTCCAGTCAAGAACCCACGACAAAACTAGTGGGTTTAGATATATCAAAGGCTTACAATTTAACTTTGTCTGTAAATCTTAATAACCTGTTTTATTAATACTTCCGCTGCTACTTTCGGCCCTAATATTGGTCGATATTACAATATATAATGAGTAAAATAAATTACAATTTATTGATTTTAATTAAAATTAAGTATGGCTTTTACCTACATCTTTATCAATTAACACTAAGGAGTGCAAAGTAAAGACGGAAAGATTTTAGTAGTATAGTTAGGTTTAGTTTTAAAAAAAACTACTAATCAATGTAAAAAATTTGAGTACGGGTAACATGAAAGAATTTTGTTTACCTATATAAATATACGTAACGCACAATATATAATGTACGAGGAGCTTTTATTCAAAACTCAACATACCCGTAAGGACAATTATTTTACAAAAGACAAAAAACGTATACTTCATGCGGCTATTAATCGTTAACTCTTAATGTGATTACTGTATGTAAAACCTTTGGTGTGATTTATACCTTATAAAGGATGTACCTTATAGAGGTAAGCTAAAACCTTTTTAAAAGATTTATACATTAGAATTTCCAGTTTTAACCATATGAAATTTGCTCATCAATAAAAACCAATTCGGGATATGTCATGTATTGGAAAAAATTGAGATTTGTAAACTTTGCTAAAAAAACAATGTATAACGTTAAATAGCATACAAAGTACTAACTTTCTGCCCGACTGACAGGTTGAATTTTCCTTTTTTTTACCAAACAAATTTGTTTATATAAAATATTATTTACGAATCCCTCTTCACCTCCACTATGAAATTGACTGTCTAGATAGGAAAACCATAGTCTTCTGATCTAAATCGTAATTGTTACTGTGCTTATTTTTCACTTGCATCACTACTTTCTTTACCTAAAAGGGGGATGTATCATTATAGGTACTGTGGTTTTCTCCAGTCCTGACCAAATTCCTTTGTTGAGGGCGTAACATAATTTCTTTAATCATTTTTTAGAGATTAGCCAGGTTGTTGTTCTGTCAAATTTACACCATTTTATTATTTTTATTATTTTTTTCTAAGTACTCCTACCTTGCAATTCTGTTGACGATGCAAATTTATAATTAGTGAAAAACTACATTTTTTATGAAATTTTACTAGCACCTGGATGTCGAGTTCTATACTTATCAATGCACGCGTCACTGATACCTATTACCTTGGAGTAAATATTTAACAATTGTTTAACGCCGTACAGTTTCCAGTCTTTGTTAAGTTTCTTTACAACACCAGTTTCACATTATAATTTCTTCTCCAATTGTTATAACGGCATGGTTTTTGAGAACTTTATCAAAAGAACGTTCTAAAAGCCCGTCTGCTGGCATAAAACTGTGACCTCGGACACAAGACTCAAGATATACACCTGAATTATAATATGAATGCGACATACTCATTTATTAACCAGAGGCTCAACATGTGTGCAATGTGTGAATTTCGCTTCTGCTCGGCGCAGCCATCACAAAATAGTTATATTTTGGCGAGTTTGTATTTAAAATTAAAATGTCGTAAATGTTAAAGGATATCAGACATAATTTCTGAACATTCATTTTCTCTCTTGGTCTTCTGACCCTCTGTAAAATAATGGGCTTTTGGAAACATGAACACAGTAAAAAGTATAAAACGCAATCTCAGGGCAGTAAGCAACCTTCTGAATATGAGACTTTGGAAGAGAATGAACTTGTTGCCGCTCGAAAACAAAAGAAACACATGTTTCATCAGATTTTGTTACTTCATAAAATTCGTCGGGCAAAATTTGATATATTCGAAGCTGAATACGTAATATCTGTAATTCATTTTTGTTTTGAACATGAAATTTGATTTCATTGTTCAACCTCACATCACACATAATGTACATACATATATTGCATGAGGCTGAAACTCAATATTGAAATACGTTGAAAAGATTTTATGGTATAATGGATACTCTATGTTACTTTCAATTTAGTTTTGTTCAGTTATTGATTGTACATGGTCCTCAATATGGAACGCTTAAATCATTAGATAAATAAACGCATTTACTTTTCCTTAGTCCATAATGCGATTCAGTACACTTCAAACTTTTATTAGATGTCTTTAAGGAGATGTAGAGACAAAAGATTTTGATCTGCACTCTCACTATTTATGTTCTATTTTAGAACAAGCCCAGTTGTGTAATCTTTTTCTAATTCTTGTTACAGATGAAATTGGAATGTTGAGAGAATAACAAAAGAGTACTCTGCATACAGGTTTAAATATTCCTTCAGAAAATTTAAGAAAATAAGTCAATGAAATAGTTTTTGGTTTTTTTTCATCTTTGCCTCTTGGTCTTTTTATATCAGATTGAACAATCAAATTACATGACGTCTTATCTTGGTCTGCTTTTTCTCATGCGAGTATAAAACTAAACGATTTTGTTTTATTTCATTAAAATCAAATGTATAAGATGAGCTGCATTCACGGTCTAGGTGTTTGTTTTTAAATTCGTAAGCTTGGATCACCAACACAGTATTTTCTATTCTCGTTTTCAGTTACTTTTAAAAATGCAGGCCTATCTCTTATTCTTGTACTACAATTTAGGTTATCGTTTGTATCTTCCATTCTAAATTTTGTCACTATACTTGTAAAAGTAATCCTTTTACAGAATCACAAATTCACAAAATCATCAACATAACCTTATCTCACATTCTCAGTTCTCACGAAACATGTGACGCGTTAGAAGAGAAAGTGCAGTTACAGGCTGGACGTTCCAACATGAGAAAACTACAGGTGTAAACACTAAGTTGGTGGTTTTTTGAATAGTTAATTTGGTATATTATTATTTAAAAAAATAATAGGTTTCGAAAATATTGTAATTGTATTCTATAAATATAAAAACAACAAATAATAATTATTAAAATATAATAAATAATAATAATATTTTAAATATAAATAAACAACAATAATTCAAGGTCCAACTGTCTTAAACTGAGATTATACCTTCTAATATATATTCACGTTTAAAGATATAGATTTAAAGGAAGTAAATTTATTTGCTTAAAAAATTAGTAGAGGTTAAATCGTTTATTGTAGGGATTTGTATCAATCATTTTTAGTTTATCGTTTTAATCATCATAATCGATAGTGTTGTGTTCTTAGATTAGAATCAATGTGTCTTCTGAAGTGTAAGTTTGCCAGAACGTTTCTAGCATATTTATTACCTTTCTACAAGTTATTGTTGATAAAACCAATTTTTGCGAAACATTTATTTAGTTAAATCGCATTTAAATTTGTTTGTTTATTTCATATTATTAATTATTTTTTTCTGAAATGGTAAAAACAATAATCATATTTCTAACTTGGTAAACATATACAAGTTGATTCCGATGTAAGTATTTACTATATCCATAAACACATACACAACGATTAATTAAAATGTTCTCAAATTATCTATGACTCTGATTTTATCTACAAAACACACTCAACCGTATAAAAATATGTATTTCGACAAGTTACTTATGAAAGATTCTTTACCTTGGTAGTTACAGAACGGAAATACGACTCTCAGTCTTAAACAAAAGGTACTTACATATATAATTAATTTGCAGGTAGGGGAGAGCCCATTCTTTCCATTGTTGGGGAGTTTCAATTGCCTCAGCTGTTCTCTGTAGCAAGTTTATAATATTTTGAAATATCATTTTATTGGATTTACAAAAGATTTACTAATAATCAATTATCTATCTGTGTCGTGTGTGTGTGTGTGTGTGTGTGTGTTTGTGTGTTGTGTGTGTGTGTGTGTGTGTGTGTGTGTGTGTGTGTGTGTGTGTGTGTGTGTGTTGTGTGAGTGTGTGTGTGTGTGTGTGTGTAATAATGACACACCAACATTTTAAATAGAGTAAATTTCAGTGACAGGTGAAATAAGTAATGACTTTTATCAATAGCAGGTAGCTAATCTAGATAGATAAAGAGAATAGCAGATTGTTCTACTAGGCTGATAGTACGTAAAAAATAAATTATTTTAAAATCATATATTATAAACCGCTGTTGGTGAAAATATCGCCGTCGTTGGAAAAATCGCTGTGATTAAAATAATAATAGTTTTCCATTTATTACAAAAATATAAATGACAAAACTTCAAAAATTCAGAATAATGCCGACCTTATAAACTTTAGTGTAGTTAGAAGTGAACAGACAGCTTATTAGGCTTAGTTAGACGTGCGCATAATGACTAGACAAATTGGTTAAAATGTTTCAATTTATTACTATCATTGCTATTAGGGTTAAATCTTAATTAGGGTTAAACACCTTTTACAAGTCTAGCTGTTATAATAGTTATTACAATTATTAAAGCTGAGAATAAAAATTTCAGACTCATCTTGGGAGATGTATACAATATATGTAAATTTCGTTTTTTCAGACTTTACCACTTTATTTTTCAAATGAAAACATTCTAGTCACACCTGGTACCTTTCGGGACACAGACAATTTTTGTATTTCGCACCAACAGAGATTTAAGCGCGTAAAAATTACATTTAACTAAGCGATAAGGTATCACCAGTCGGTGAATTGTAACCTGAATTTGAGTGTAAGGTTCTTTGAGGATTAACGTTAAATTCAATAATAAGGTGTGTTTAACATATTTGTTACCTATTTACAAGTTATAGCTGACGAAACAAATTGCGATATATCTATGTAGTTAAATTTTATGTAGTTAAAGGTTTGTTGTTTATTTCATATCGATCATTTTTTGTTTCTGAAATGGTAGAAATAATAACAAAATTTCCGACTTAGTAAACATACAAAACGAAAATAGCAAATTTCCTCTCTAGCACACAGGTTGATTCCGATATAAATATTTACTATATCCATAAACATTTAATGAACGTTTAATTAAAATATTCTAAATTAAACTAAGACTCTGAATATATCTACAAAACACACTCAGCCGTATACAAATATGTATTTCGACAAGCTTAATACAGATTATTACTTGTTTAAAAATACCAATCCATGTTCGTCAAAGTATAGTATGTAGTGAGTATACTAAGTGAAAATAAGTGTTAATGATAAGTTTCTGAAGATCTCCATTTCCTAAAACCACAATTACTTTTCCACCCTTGTCTTTAGTGTTGTAGAAGGCAAATATTATCCAAAAATCGTCAATAATGCATTGATTAACTTAGATAAAAACGCTTTTCCGTTGACTGGTATATTTGCAGAGACTCTACAGTAATAAATTGTTTTTAGTTGTTCATTCTTAAGTGTGATTGTTTCGCTATTAACCATGTAGGGGTTGATGAAGATATTTCTTAGAAAATTTAAAACTTAACTGTGTCTTCTGTATTTTATGTAACACATTTTTTGTACAAGTTATGTTAGTAGAAAAATTAAGGCTTTGAGCCTTACAAATGAGCTAATAAAATGGTGATAAATATAGCTACATTAGTAATAAAATGGCAAGCTTTTTATAATAATGAAAATGCGCATAGCTGTATGTGTGTGTGTTAGGAGTGTAATAGTGATTTCATTTCAATTGGAAATAGAATATAGATTTTTTCTTAACATTTTTAAGATGTGTAAATTCCAGTGACAGATGAAAGAAGGAGTTACGTCTAAGAATACCAGTTAACTAGGATAGATAGATAAATAGAATAGAAGATTGTTGTATTAGGCTGATAAATTCTTCAAAAATAAAATAAAATTCGGTAATATTTTAAAAATAAATTATTTTAAAATCATTTTATAAATCAGTGTTGGTGGAAGTATTGCTGTTGGTGGAAATATCGCAGTGAGAAAAAGAGTAGCAGTTTTCCATTCATTACAAAAATTAAAATGACAAAATTCCATAAATTGAGAATAAAGCCGACCTAGTTCTTATAAAGTTTCATGTAGTTAGACAATGAACAGACCATTTAATGCCGAGCATAATACTAGACAAATTGGTTGAAATGTTTCAATGTATTTCCATCATTGCTACTAGGGTTAATTCTTAATTAGGGTTAAACAACTATTACAAGTCTAGCTGTTATAATAGTTATTACAATTATATTTCCGTATGGTTCCTTAAGCATAGTTTTCAGTGAAGCTTTAAAACTGAGAATAAAAATTTCAGACACATCTTGGCAGATGTATACAATATATGTAAATTTTGTTTTGTCAGACTTTACCACTTAATTTTTAAATGAAATCGTTCTAGTCACACCTTGTACCTTTCGGGACAAAGAAAATGTTTCCATTTCAGAGATTTAAGCGCGTCAAAATTAAATTTAACTAAGCGATAAGGTATGACCAGTCGGTGAATTGTAACCCTTAAGTTGTAAACCTTAAGTATAATCTCGGTAGGACATGATGTAACTACGTTTATACATAAAGCATAGACAAATGTCAAGAGACACGAAATCTCCACGGGAAGCCGAAGTATTGAACTCAGTCGACTACTTTAATAAAAGTGACATATTAATGTTTTTAAAGCCTTCTCTACGAATATAATTACATTTCTAAAACACACTTACAATCAATTCAAGGTAATAACTAGGTTGAAAAGTGACTGGAAATGTATTGTTTTTGATGCAAGTATTTAAAAAGTTTGAGAAGTAACTTTCTCTCCTGTTGTGAAAAAGTATACAAAATATATTTTCTCAGCAAATTATACTATAAGTAATAACAATTCCCCTGCTTTTACAAAAATATAGAATCTAATCAAAACAGCTTAGTTCTATGAAACGTTTATTTTGTGTTTTAATCAATTAGATTTGGCCATTAAAATTTTGTCACAATTTATACAGTAAAATGAAAAGCATTCAGTAAAATCATTGTAGGTCAGTTAAAAGCTTGTATTACGAATTTTCATAATTTCTGTAATATCGAGTTTCTTAAAGATGAGTATTACCTAATTAAAACTTCATCGAATAAGAATAAAATTTACTTGGAAACAGTTTCACACTATTTTATGTTTACAAATTATTCGTTCTATTAACTATAGTGAGTTGTTTTGTGAAAAACCTTTATATTATAAATGGGTATTGCTCCACATTCTTATTGTAAGATTTCATGAAATATTAGATATTCATATAAATGAAAGTTAAAAATAAATAATTTTATTTCATGCAATATTAATTCAGTGTTATATACTGTATATTTCTCAATAATAGGATGCAACATTTAAAGACTAGAACGCTGAAGAACTTGTGAACAATAGGGTTTACAAAAACAGTGTCTCTGCAGAGATATATGGTGTTTTTGCTAAGCCGTGATCTGTGTCAAGCTTGGGACCAAAGCAATAACGTTTATATTCCCCTTTGTGTGGAAGCTGGAGTGAATCATCTCCCGGGCCTTTCCACAATCGTTAAGCTGTCATCGTTCTCTTGATTTTCTTCCAAATATTCTCCCTCTGTCGCAGGAGACTTGTACTGTTGTTTACATTAATATATAGAGGATAACTAAACACAATAACATGTGACACATTTACTCAGATTATGTATTGTTTACTGTGGGGGACTAAACTAATACTCGATTCATAGAACAAAAACTAGTTCATATAACTTAGTTTCTGCAAATTCGTAAATGCCCACTATGAATAATTCAATTTATTCATATTTTATTACATTATTTATAAATTACTAATGATATCAAATAAATTTAACAAGCGTTACGATAATTTAAACTTCTTATATATTAGTAATCTATTATGACAGCCTGATTGTGAAACACGCAAATCGTGGTTAAACAGTTTGTTTTAGAACTATGTATTAATTTTTTTGTATATACAACTTACTTCATTTTACATGCCAGACTCAAAACATACGAACCGTATTATTACATAGTATTATGAATAAATCTGTTGTATAACAGTTTGTTTTGGGAAAATAGTATTTTCAATTAGACGGGAATTTTTATTTCTTAACAAACTTATTGTTTTACCTGAGATGTAAGTATTAGAATAAGTGAGATCTGATAGCGCGTTGTTCTGCCCAAGTGTTTAAATTTTATTTTATATGGTTGCTTATTAAGCTATTGTGATTATACACAAGTTTTAGATAGTAGGCTACACTGCGACGGGTAAGGCCATTACGCGGGTAATTACGCGGGGCCATTATTTGTGGCCATTACGCGTTTCGGTTTTTTTAAACATATGGCACAGATAACATAGGACTCAGATTTAGATATAAATTTCGAATGTTATGAGTTATGGCTCTTATGTGTTTGGTACGGAGCAAGTGGTTGAGGGTTTTACTGTTTAGTTGGATTTGATTGGAGTTTGGGTTTTGTTGGCTTTCAAATATTCGATCTTCATAAGGGCTCATAAACGAGGTCGATTCTTGCGTTTCTACGCGTTGCCGGATATGTGACTATTTCCGTCAGATGTGGATGGGAGGAGCGTTCTTCTCAATGTTTTGTGGATGTAGTATTTTTGATGATGAAATCCTTGGGTGGGGGACAATACTCTCGCGACTCGTGTTTTTCGCACTCCACGGGATTTATGTGCGTGGCGTTTTGGAAAAGGTGCAGCAGTTTCTTTGAAGTATCTCTCAGACGTTAGTACCAAACGTTGGCTGCGTAAATGATGATGGATCTGATGTATATTTTGTACATCATCAGCCTTACGGACATTGGTATTGTGTTCCCAATGACAGGGAAAAGTGTCTGACGAGCCCTTCCAATGGCACTCCGGAGGGGGGTCTGAAAGGTTTTTGTCAAATATAAACCCCAGATATTTTATTGTGGTTTAACATGCTATGAGAGAGTGCTAAGTCTTACTCTCATATCATCATGAGTTTATTTTTATTTCAGAGTAATGAAAACTATAAGCGTAAATGAATAAATAGAAAAGGCTATCAAGTCGAATACCCCACAGTTAGACTTGACTGCGAATAGGTCGCAGAAAGTATCCGACAAGAATCAGCACATGGGACTATCACCATAATAATAAACACCATCGGTAATAGAATACGAGTCTCAAAATTATCGACGTGTACGACTTAGATATAAACATGTTAAATAATACCGCCAACGATGCTGTTTTAGAGTCGCTGCCTTCAGTCTAAGGTCTAGACTGTTTCTGCAGAAATTAACGATTAAGAATGTTTCTCTTTCATACAATTAGATCTGATAACTAAATATATTTCAAACGTAGGTGAAATAAACAAGAAACATTTTATGATATTTTTCTGTGAACCTATTTTTCAGGTAGACATGAATTAAATCAATATATAGCTTTTCATAGCGAACCTACTTTAAACCACTATTAAAGTAGATATAAAGTTATATTTGAAATAAATTATAAATAGACAATGTTTAACTTTTTTCGTTTAGTAGGTCAATCGCAATCAGACAAAATATTATTCTAATGTACGAAATAACTATTCAGCACTAAAAGTTTTCGCTCTTCTAAGGTTTATTTAAAACACGTGATTGTATTTATGCACATTAGAATGCGCATAAATTGGGGGTTCTTTTAATTAAAGTTCCTAATTGATATAGCAGAAGCAGTTTATCACTTGTGGAGGAGCAAATTTATTCAAACGTTTAAATTGTAATAAAATAGATAACTCAAAGACCATAATTTCCAGAATTTACTTGAAAGGTAAACAATGTTTCCTTGGTAAAAAGGGTAGCTTAACTATTTTCAGATGTATCCGGTCCTGATTGGTAAACTAAATTGAGTTTCAACAAATTTTCCGAGAGTTTGACCCTTAATTAAAATGGAATACTTTAATATTAATATTAATATTTTACTCAAGTACAAGATAGAGGATCAGAAACATTGAACAGATTAGTGACAAAATTAAAATACGATTGCAAGAAAAAAAGGATAGTAATTTAAAATTTAGATCATATTCTTGGAAGCCCAAGCCACGAAGATTAGGGTTTATACGATAAAGTCAACCTGTCAGCTTTATTGCTTGTTTCGAGACCCTAATATTAAATATTTTATAAAAATTATTCTTGAAAACAAAACACATTATACGAAACCTTATATCTTATAAAAAACTTTTAGAACCGTGTAAATATTTGGTAAAACATACGTATAAAAATCAATTACAATCCGAAAGTAATATTAGGTATATCTGAAACTAAAAATACGATACATCAGAGGTAACTACAGAAGCTGAAGAATACATAAATTGAATCCACACACCTGAAGACAAGCTTGCGTATTTGTTAAAGTTAAATCAATATATCAAAAGGAAAGTTATAAAGCTATAAAAAAAATTAATCTCGTAAACCCAGAGAAGGTTTGAAAGTAGTTGGATCCAAACTCATGTAAACATGTATCGGATAAATATATTTGTCTAAAAAGAATAAACATCCTCTCTTTACAAGAGTAATCCACCCCTTTACAGATTTAAATTATATATGTTTGAAAAGGTTTTATTTTTGCTTCTTATAATTCAAACATACAGTCATTTTTGCAAAGTTGTGAAAATCTCTAATTCATTGGAATGAAGATCTCAAGTATTGTTTTATATTTTTTCTGACGTCAGTGACATTACATTAGTTGGGAGATATAGCATTCTATTAGCTTCATTTGCAAAATTTTCTTCTTGATTGTCCAGATTTTTCAGACATTATTGACTTAAAATCAATAAAATAATGGTTCCTATATTTAGAATTTTATTTCAACCGTCAGCATTTGACGGGAGACTATAGTATCACTCTTGAGGCAGAGATTCAGCGAAATTATTTGATTTTAAAAATTTGAGTTATAACAGAATTTTATTTCATGTTCACCCAAATACTACGATTAAGCTAGGAACCCTTGGTTATTAACCCTTTAAGGCTCCACCATGTTTGTAGTTTAGTAACAAAAATATTATTTCAATCAAAGAATTTGGAAAAAGCGATGTATAATTTCCTCAAAATGAATATATTAATTTTAAAATCATATTTTCTTCACATTTAGCTCCCCTCTTACGTATTTACCTGTTGATAATTAAACGGCAAAAAACCGTCTCAAAATATCCAAATTTTATAGAAAAAGGCAAAATCGGTAAAATTATTCGGCAATAGTGGAAGTGAAAGTAGCAGGCCAAACCTGTTCGCTATCAGAATAGGTAAACAAAACCGGTCCAAACGGCTGGTTTTAGCTAACAAAACGAAAGAGGGGGCCCCCGTTTTATGAGAAATTTGGAGACGTGATTCGCGCTAGGTGAAGACGGACGTTTCCTTCTGGACATCCAGAACCATGGAATGGAAGATGCCGTACCGAGGCTAAGCCCAGTTAATCCATAGCCTAAGATGGAAGTGGAGATGGTCAGCTATTCAACCGCCTCGATTCGAATATAAATTTTTTGTAATGTAACTAAACAGTATTAAAGACGTCCTTATAATAGTTCATTTGCGTCCGCTAGGACATTCTAGACCCCAGGGAACCAACCTTGAGAGAAGAGAAGTAAGGTGCAGTGAAGATTGTTTGGGGCAAGTCAAAATGTTAATAAGAAAATAACCACTTATTACTTTAAATAAAAATTTCAAAATTATAAATACAGATTTCATTAAATACAAAATTATTATCAAATTAATTTTTCAATAGAATAAAAAATATATAAGCAACTGACTTTTTATTGGAAAAGTATCTAAATGGTGGAGATTAAATATAAATTATTCAAATTTAAATTACTAATATCAAGATTAAAGTTTATCAAATTGTTACAAGGTCAAATTTAACAAGTTAAGACAAAGAAAATCCAATGTCATTATTAAAATTATATATTTAAATTCAACAAGAAAAATTGAATGAGAATTTCAATAAAGAAATTTAAATTAAAATCGCTTTAACCTGGTTTATATAGTTTATTTTATGTTCATTAAAATTACATCATACATCCAGTATTAAAAATATGTAATAACGACAATCCTATAAAATCTTTGTACGAATCTTTTAGATTTAGATTTAGGAGCACAAATGTAAATTGAAATTCAAATGATTTGGAAGTAAACTTGCTCTTCCTTCTGAAAATAAAGTAATGGAAATTAAATAAAACCAGTTAATAAAAATATTTCTCATATTCTAATCAAAGTTGCAAATTTTATAAATTTGTATTAGAAGAATAATTTATGTACGTTAATCAAAACAGCAAGAACATTAATTTGAGAACCATTATAAGCCATTATTTTTATTTATTTAGAGTAAAAACTGCTTTCCTTAAGAGAAAATAAAATAAATCTTTGAGATAAAATTGTCAAGAGTGAATTTTAATTTTGTATTTTTTAAATTTCAAATTAATTAAGACTCAAGATATAACTAGAAAATGTTTAAAGTTATTATTAATAACCTGTGGTAAATCAGTAATATAATTTCTAATACTTTTCCAAAAGCAAAAAAGTTAAAAAGCAAACATTTCAAAACAATTTAGAAAAAGGAATTCTAATAAATATTTAGGCAATAGCAAATCATCATTATTATTAATTTTAACATTGATAAAATAATTAATAATGAACTTAATATCCATCTAAATGAGACAGAGCATTGTGGTTGGTTTTATAAATGAAGTCCACACACACACACACACACACACACACACACACACACACACACACACACACACACACACACACACACACACACACACACACACACACACACACACACACACACACACACACACACACACACACACACACACACACACACACACACACACACACACACACACACACACACACACACACACACACACACACACACACACACACATACACACACACACACACACACACAAACCCACACTCACACACGCACACACAAACACACACAACACACACACACACACACACACACACACACAAACACACACACACAACACACACTCACACACACACACACACACACAAACACACACACACACACACACAACACACACTCACACACACACACACACACACACACACACAAACACACAAACACACACACACACACACACACACACACACCACACACACACACACACACACACACACACACACACACACACACACACACACACACACACACACACACACACACACACACACACACACACACACATACACACACACACATACACACACACACACATACACTCACACACACACACAACACACACACACACACACACACACACACACACACACACACACACACACACACATACACACACACATACATACACACACAAACTTCGACGAGCTAAAATGTTACATTTTACCGCTGCAAGTTCAATTCTAAATTCCATATCTTTTAAGAGGTTTTGCTGGAAAAATAGCAAAGCCAAAAGAAGCCTTAGGCCTAATGTAAGTTTAGTTTAACGAGTTTAAGAGATAGAAATAAAGCCATTTTCGGGATAAGGGTATTTTTCCATATTTGAAAGGGCGTGAATTTAAAATCCACCTAGAGAGACTATCGATATTCGAGGGGACCCAAAATGAAGAAAGAAAGAAGAACAAAGTGAACATACGAAAAACTAGATAGTCACTGACATGTCGTGGGAATCGCAGGCAGAAATAAGCTAGACAAGGCGTTCGGAGTTGGAGACTTGTTATTGGTCTAAAGCAGCGAGGAGGGGTTGACAACGCCTGAGAACTGTAACAACGCCAAACAAATAAGTTGTACTGAAGTTTGGAAAATAAAATAAAATCTGATACAGAAATTTGAAGTAGTTTTTTCGATTAAACGAGAAATTTTAAATTGAAGTAAAATTTTTAAAATAAGTTTTGAGAATTTAACTAATTAACCTAGAAAGGATAAATCTTGATCTTAATGTAACTATAAATTATCTTAGGTGTTTGAAAAATACGTAAGATGAGAAGAGTTAATATAAAAATTATTTGTTTAATAACAGTTATACAACAGGTGTTTATATATATATATATATATATATATATATATATATATATATATATATACAAAAGGTTAAAGAAATGTTAGATGATTATGTAGGGTTTTAAAGATATAAAAAAAATTACAAACTGTGCTGTAACATAACTTTATTTTAAAATGAATAAAAACCAAAGTTTTTACTAACTTGCAACAAAACAGTGATTATATTTAATTAACCAAATTTCTTTCACAATCCTAAACCAAAATAGTCAGTTAGCCATACTATGTCTTCAAATGAACTCATTCCTTTGGAACGGATAGCAAAGGGTTAAATCTCGGTAAGTTAGGTTTTTAAATAAAGTCCAGTGACTGGTTCTCTAGCAGATTTTGGCGAGCATTGCACAGGGTTCTGGCCGTAGCCGGACCGGCTCGTTTCAATATCTTTACCTAGCAGCGGAAACTAGAGCTGGCGTTGAGTCATTAGGCCGGTCCGTTGCAACACACACACACACACACAAACACACATATATATAAAACACTTGTGTAGTTAAATTAAAGCTGTTATTTTATCGGCTTCTCGTTGCTTTAGCTTACAAAGCTCTGAATTTAAAACACAAACAATGCGATTTAAAAAATTAAAGCTAAATAAGTGTCTCTTCATAATGTTGAGAAAATCTGCAATGAAGAAAAACTTCAATTTTATATTGTTAAATATATATTATGTATAATGTTAAAAAAACGTTCGCAAATATGCAGTATCATTATGCAGGCGCAGACATAAGGCAGAAAAATGAGTCACTACATCTTCTTTTTTAGAGATGAAATACTTTGGAATATCCATATAACTCTCTTAGTAGTATAAGTTGAAAGTAGTAATAAGTTGAATGCAAAGTTGTGGAGCAATTATACGCGGGAAAAGCAATACATCAGGTTTTGATTCGCTTAGATTTAATCTCCTTGTTGTCCGTCTAAACAAGGATTTGTTCTTGACAGCGTAAGAAGGGAAGATGGATGAGACATAGAGTTTAAAGATGTCCCGGCAGTCGATGACGTCACTTAACAGGCAAGAAGATTCAACGCCCAATACTGTTTAAATGTAATATCAGAATGTTTCAATAAAAAATGTATATTATATTTACATATTAATCGTTGGCTCACACACAATTGTGGGAACATACACAAGAATGATTTACATTCTTATACGCATAGTAACTAATATATATACATACTTTGCAACGTGTCCTTTTCTAAGAATGTAAAATGTCTTAGAATCTGTTATTCTACGTCATGTTCGTGTTTCTGAGATGGTTTTTGTGTTGTTTGGGTTAATCGTAAAGCACATAACAAATAAACATGTCAATATATATATATATATATATATACATAAATATCGCAATATGTATTCTTGTGTATTAATAAAGAACTAAGTCAAAATACAAATACAAGGATTATAATTGAAAATTGTAAATTCAATTATAATTCTTGTATTTGTATTTTGACTTAGTTCTTTATTAATACACAAGAATACATATTGCGATATTTATATATATATATATCGATATATATATATATATAAAGAACTAAGTCAAAATACAAATACAAGGATTATATTTGAAAATTGTAAATTCAATTATAATTCTTGTATTTGTATTTTGACTTAGTTCTTTATTAATACACAAGAATACATATTGCGATATTTATATATATATATATATATATATATATATATATATATATATATATATATATAAAGAACATAATAAGTCAAAATACAAATACAAGAATTATAATTGAATTTACAATTCAAAGCTTTTCGTTGGCTAACAGTACCAATATCATCAGGAATATCAAACAATTAAAATTAACATATGTGCAAATTAGATCAAATAAATAGCTATGCCAAATCAATTACAATGTTGTTAATTTTTTTTTTTTTTTTTTTTTTTGCTGTCCTAACATTACAAACACTGAATATATTATCAAATTTAGATTTTACTTGTATTTGTTCATTTATCAACTCATTATTGTTATTATATTTATGTATTTCTAAAGCTTCATAAATATTCATTCTCAGGCCTTTGTTAGTTTCTTTTAAAAGTATCATATTATCTATATTAGGAAATAAGTGATTATTATTAATACAATGACTAGCAAAATTTGATTTATAAATTTCTGCCTTTTTATATGCATTAAAATGCTCTTTATATCTATCTTTAAGTTTTTTCTTAGTTTGTCCTATATAAACTTTATTACAATAATCACATTCTAAATTATATACACCGTTTTTTTCATGCATATTAATGATATTATTATTATACATTATTTTTATTAATTTATTATTAGTATTATATGCAAATTTTATGTTGCTACCTTTAAACAATTTTGTGATATTTTTTACTTCATTATCAAAAAATGTAAATGAAGTCCATATGACATTTCATCATTATTTTTGTAAATTAGATTATTATTTTGTTTCTTTAAAATAATATAATTAAGTTTATCAACAGTTTTCTTTTTATAGCCATTCTCAATTGCAATTTGATAGATATTGTTTTTCTCTCTTATTTTGTTTTCATTATTCATAGGTATTTTATGTAATCTATATAATAAATTGTATAATGCAGCCATTTTCTAATCATACGGATGGTTAGAATTATTAGGTATAGTTTGGTTAGTTTGTGTCGGTTTACGATATATGTTAAATTCAAATTCATTAATATGTCTAATAATTGTTATATCTAGACAGTTGATCTTATTATTTTTCTCCATTTCATAAGTAAAATTAATATTTTTATTTATCACATTTATTTTATCTAAAATAGTTATTAAGTTTATACCATTATTATTATTAGATACATACAAACCATCATCTACATATCTAAACCAATAACCGTTATTATCAAATGTCTGTATAATTTTATTTATTTTGTCATCTATATATTGTAAAAATATTTCAGATATTATATTCGATAAGGAAGAACCCATGGCAAGACCATCTTCCTGTTTGTAAATTTTATTATTTTATAAAAAATAATTTTGATTTAATATTATTTTTAATTTATTTATAATTTCTAATATTAATTTTCTATCTTTTTCATTTTGCTCTAATAGATTTTATAATATTGAGAGTCTCTTTTAAAGGAATATTTGTGTACATATTTTTTATATCTAATGATATTAATTTTGTTTTATTATCAATATTAATTATTTTTAATTTATCAATAAGGTTAATAGACTTACTTATGGTATGATTATTATTTAGTTTCATTTTATCTTTAAGAATAGATGTTATGATTTTAGATATTTTATAAGAAGGGGCATTCATGAAATTTTCTAATGGTCTAATTGGTTTCACAATTTTGTGTAATTTAATAAGTTAATTTATTATTGGAATTTTTGGATTATCGTTCATATAATTACTAATAATATATTTATTAAATAATTTATAAGAAGATTTTATTAAATTTTTTATTTCATTTTGGTATTTCTTTTTAGGATCCTTATATATTTCACTAAATTGATTTTCATTTATATATTTTTCTGTTTTATTTATGTGTTCGTCCTTATCAATAATTACAATAGCATTACTTTTATCAGCCTTTACTGTAATTAGATTGTTATTTTGTAGTTTATCTTTTAAATCTTTAACTCCTAAATATGTTTGTCAATGGGTTTTATTAATTTTATTATTTTTAATTAATTTGTTTATTTCATGAGCTGCTTCAAATTAGTATAAAGAATAAAAGCTAAATCTAGTTTATTTTATAATAAACGTATTAGACCTCCTTAATACAAGTAATATAAACGAAAACTTGTTAAAGTCAATTGCTACTTAGATCAAAACAGAAAAATTTTATTTGAGTTACTTTTTAAACAATAATTACAATTATTATGAATAAAATTACAAAACGTATACGTTAAAAAAGCTGTTATACCACATAACCTATAACATAAAATCATCGGTCTTATGAAACCACGAGTTATCACTTGTCTAAAGACAAATGGGACAAAATAGTTATAATGCATACCTTGCTACTTTTGTGTAAAGATTTTCTGGCATTTAAATCTGAAATTAATTCAATATTAAATTTATTAGATGAAATATTATTTTAAAAAACTGTTTTAACATCAAATGTCTTCCACTACGAATTATAAAATATGTATTTGAGCTTGAGTATATGAATAAAAAGTATTTTATTAGCTATTGAATATTTGAACAATATATATATATATATATATATATATATATATATATAAGGAGAGTGTGAAATAATAAGGAAAAATATGTCGTTCGTATAAGCTTTTAGAGTTCAGAATTACATTTTCCAGTTTATTTAGTTTCGTGTTAGTTGTTTTCTGTGGTACTAGTCTTTGCGTTATAAATTCTTGCAAGATCGCGCAGTCGCAATATAAGGTTATTAGACCTCCCACTGAGATTCATTCAAGTGATCATCAACTCAACTCTACCATTATGGAAAAAAATGTGAGATCAAAAAACAAAAATCAACTATTGACATACTTTTGTTTCTTTTTCATTTCTTATTTATACTAAGAGAAACATTAAAAAAATGATGACTGCTTAGGAAGGATTATTTTGTTTTATAAGAATAACATTTCAATACTAACGTATTATTACGGACTGTAGTTTCCGTCCCTAGCGAAATTAAGGGTGTTTTTTATAATGGTCTATTTATAAACTATGTTATTGATTTAAAAAAATTTTAATTACTAAAAAAAGTTAATTATTTTAAAAATTTTCTTTCATCTAAAGGAGACACCCAAGGATTGATAAATTAGAAAACAATAAGATTTTTATTGGTCTATTTCAATATTGAAATGTTATAACCTAATGTAAACATTTTATTTTCATTAACATTGGTTTAATAATTATTTAGGAAATACAATTTATACTTTAGTTATGATTGTAACAACAAATATTAAAAACACACTCGCTACTCAAAATTCATAAATTTTATTTAGCATTCAGACATGAATTAATAAAGGTTGTTCTCTTCTTCAATGATGAAGATCCAGGAATAACTGTGCAGATTATATGGTTATCACTGAAGAAGCAACTTGTTAGGCCGAAACGTATTTGATTACTAAATAAATCCTTAATATTTTCAGTTAAGTTATTTTTTTTTTAAATTTCACAGTTATAAGCAATGGATTATACAATGCTGGAGTTTTTAAGTGCAATGATTTATTACTAATACAGAGCAGAATTATTTCCCAACACTCTTTATATGCCTTTTCACATGACCTGTAAAAGTTTTAATGTATTGGCGTAGAGTGCTGGTGAGAAACTGCTCCCGCATAGCAATTTGTCACTAGCATTCGTGAAGCTCGTACCGTGGTTTTTGATTAAATTCCATTTTCCGAGACGTCGAGTTACAAACTGGAATAGTTTGGCGATTGTAATCTATAGTTTGCATATAAATTAAAAACGCTTTAAATCAAAATAATTGATTTAAAAAAGGAAAAAAAATTGTTGCATCATGCATTGTGTAAGTTGCACAGTGAGGAGCTTAGTTAACAAATCGAATATAATGAGAAAAGGTATATAGATAAGTGAAAATCGTAACAGTAGAAGATACATTTATGAGTTTCTATGACATGTAAAAATTTTTAAAAAAGTTGAATACAAGTATTTTATACGTATTGAGACAAAATACCTTTAATGAGAGCAAAAAATATGCAGTAATGGTTATTAGGTTATAATAAAAATTTAATTCATAATTTTCATTCAAAAAATTAAATACAATCAATTAAATAGTTTTTTTTATATAGACAATAATGAGAACTATAGAGCTTACCACCTTCAAGTCCATATAATATTTTATATAACGTAGTTGCCATAGGAATGAATAGAAGAAATTACGTGAAAGCTCATTGAAGAAAAGAGGTTTGACAAAATCTATTGCCATCATAAACCTGAAAAAAAGTTTTAAAAAACAATGTATATGTATATATATATATATATATATATATATATATATATATATATATGAATATACATTTATGCATATATATATATATATATATATATATATATATATATATATATATAAAGAACTAAGTCAAAATACAAATACAAGAATTATAATTGAATTTACATATTGCTATATATATACGATCATTCTTATATATATATATGATTCTTATATATATTAAGATCATTCTTAATATTGTAACTCCTGAAGATGTTGGTAATGTAAACCAACGAAAAGCTTTGAGTTTATTATTCAATAAATTGAATATTCCTGTATTTGTGTATATTATTTGATCTTAAAAATATTCTAACAGGAAAACACATTTGATATTCTATATATATATATATATATATATATATATATATATATATGTATGTATGTATGTATGTATATGCTGTTTACATGCTTAGTATGCCAGATGATGGAAGCACCGCTAGCTTCTGAAAGCGCTTGCATAAATACCAAGTAAGATTCTTGTTTAAGTACATAAGTGAAAGTGATAAGTGTATACAAGAAAACAGTGTTGCATAATCTACAAATATATATATATATATATATATATATATATATATATATATATATATATATATACATAGAGCCCTATAGATTATAGAGGGTAGGGATTTTCAAGTTTATTGAAATATTAGAAGTGAAGTCTGTGGCGAAAATTACTTTTTAAACACCTTGTTCACATTATTTTGAGTACCATAGAACCTATACTCTATTAATAATAAAGATATTATTTTTCCTCATATACTAATGAAAACATAAAAAAAATATAATTGATAGAAACTTTGAGGATACAAAGTGGAAAGACGTAAAATAAAATATAAAGGGTTCCCGTAACAAATTTTACCCTAGGAGTGTACCATTGGGCCTTTTTGCACAAAGTCATACAAAGCTGATACTGAAGTTACATATATTTTATAAACTAGTCTGTCCTTGACATTCTTTATTAAGATATAACCCATTTACTCTAAAGTAACAACAAAAATTTACTCCAAAAATGTATTCCTGTCAACAAACTATTTAGTTTATAAATAAACAATACCGCAACCAAGTGTTTAATCACGTCAAAATAGACAATTCTTATACTTTGTGAAAACAATCTATATTAGATCTTCATTGGAAACAATAGAATTGTGTTAATCTTGCTCTACCATAACAGTTATCATACGGGATATGTTTTTTCCAAACCCTTTTTGTTTCTGTCAAGTATCCACAAAAGAATTACCAGATATGTTTTGTTTACTAATTACGTTTTTTCATATTTTTAATTCACTCTCCCCTATAGTTTACCATCTGCCCTGGTTTCAATAAATAAGTTGTGAATTAAACGTCTAAACGTAAAAATCTAAATTTAATATTATGTGTAGCTCAATTGCAATGTTTATAAAATAAGACGAATAATATATCACAAACACACACATACACACACACACACACACACAAACACACACACACACACACACACACACACACACACACACACACACACACACAGGAGAACACTGAGGAACATTGTGCCCTTCTCCCTTTACAAGTTAATGTCTATGATTTCATCTATATTAGTTTTGGCTACACTTTACTATCAGGAGAACACTGAGGAACATTGTGTCCTTTACCCTTAACAAGTCAATGTCCATGATTTCATCTATAATAGTATTGGCTACACGTTGCTCCTCAGGAGAACACTGAGGAACATTGTGCCCTTCTCCCTTAACAAGTAAATGTCTATGATTTCATCTATAACAGTTTTGGCTACACTTTGCTCCTCAGGAGAACAGTGAGGAACATTGTGCCCTTCTCCTTTAACAAGTCAATGTCTATGATTTCATCTATAATAGTTTTGGCTACATTTTGCTTCTCAGGAGAACACTGAGGAACATTGTGTCCTTTACCCTTAACAAGTCAATGTCTATGATTTCATCTATAATAGTTTTGGCTACACGTTGCTCCTCAGGAGAACAGTGAGGAACATTGTGCCCTTTTCCCTTAACAAGTCAATGTCTATGATTTCATCTATAATAGTTTTGGCTACACGTTGCTCCTCAGGAGAACATTGAGGAACATTGTGCCCTTTTCCCTTAACAAGTCAATGTCTATGATTTCATCTATAATAGTTTTGGCTACACGTTGCTCCTCAGGAGAACAGTGAGGAACATTGTGCCCTTTTCCCTTAACAAGTCAATGTCTATGATTTCATCTATAACAGTTTTGGCTACACTTTGCTCCTCAGGAGAACACTGAGGAACATTGTGTCCTTTACCTTTAACAATTCAATGTCTATGATTATGATTTCAACAGGGGAATCAAGGAGGTAATTGATTGGGATTTATTATCATAGAACGGTAACAGCAAACGGGTGACCTATATTATTAACGACAAGCTGGAAAAGAAAGGATGAATAAACAAAGAATTAATGATGGAAGATATAATGATATCCTTGAGCTAGTAATAAGAGAATCTATGATGACATTGTGAGGACAGCATTTTTACCTGAAAGTGTACCCTTCAGTTTTCGAGCTATGACATTTACAAAAGTGGAACTTTGTGCAATGGTATTTGTTCAAGTTAATCAAGAATTAAGGTTAATTTTATTTCGCCCTTAAATTATTTACACGAACTACAGTATCTTAAGGACAAGACAAAGTTTACAAGTAATAAACAATCATTGGCCGTTAAACCCCCAATGTTAGTGCTAATATTTTTCACTTAGTAATTTAATCTATTAAGTTCACTTCCAAAATTGGTAACAGAACTAGTTTTATGAAGTAAATAATCTTGGCAAAAATATTTTGATATATGAATTATCTAACCTATAATTATTTAAATTAGAGACTTCTTGATATTTTACTACTCCAATAACTATTTATCTTTGGTAAATTAAAGCCTTTTAGAGTTATGAGGAAAATTGCTACGATCAAATTATACATTTATTTCAAGTGACACAAAACGCTAAAATTGTTTTTTCTAAACAACGGAGATATTGGCGATTAGAGTTGTTCATTACCTTTGTAAAAGTAAGTATGACTTTTCAAAAATATGCAAATGCATTTATATAGCTTATTGAAATATCTTTAAATTTTTGTCTAAACTATATTGATAAATTCATTGTCATTTGCCTTAAAGTCTTCATAATAATCAGGTTTATTGTGTAATAACCCCGCGTTAATTTATATTCTGTTTCTTCTCATGAAAATTGTAGGCCTGTTGTTTTTTACTAAACTGAAACTGACCTCAAAAATAGCACTTTCCATTTTTGCTAAATCTCTAGCAGTTGTCCCAAATAAAATGAAAAGTTGAACCAGCATAACAAAAATTGTTTTAATATTGCCATCAGCTTAAAAAAACAAAAACAAATAGGAGCCCAATCAACTCCTAGACCGAGCAACCAATAGAAGGTCAAGCCTTCAATGTCTGCTTTAACCAATACATAATCTTTCTAGTAAAGTTCCTTCTTGGATGTCTTTGGACCTGGCAATGATCATGTTAAGGAAACTTCGACTGGCTAATGAGGGCGCTATATGGTTGGTAGGTATTCGTTTTTCAGCTGTCTTGAACTGGCATGGTTGATTCTTCGTAATGTTTCGTGCAGGTTGAAGATGGAAGTGATCGTGATTAGGAGAAAATATTCTCCTATACCAGCGGTTGATCTAAAAAGGTTTAGGATTTACACGATCTATTTTTTATGGATTTACAAGTGGATCTGATCGTGACGTATTAAAAGTTTCATTAATTAAATGTGGAACTTTATTTGGTAGTAAAATGCACGGATTCTCGTGAAGTTACAAACTTGCATCAACCTGAGTAAGTTAATTAAAAATGTAAAGGTGCTGTAATTTACTGCTGCTGTAAATCATATACAAAAAAGGGGGTGCAATATCTAAGATTAAAACATTATTATTTATTATTTTAAAAATTATAATTGTTGTAACATTTTGCTTATAATTTCTATTAAATTACGTGGTTGTTTGATTTTGCAGTAGTGACTATAAACATATTTATTAAAGTTAATTCTAAATGTCAATTTTGTTCATTGTGACTGTTTGGATATTATGTAAAAGATTATATTATATATTATTATACAACTATACATAATATATTTATTTATTTATTGCTATAAAAGATAGAATACTGTATAGGTGACTGAATTTTAACCGAGGTTGTTCTAGTTTCCCCTGTACTGAGCCATAAATAGGAAGGAATGGTTCCTGGCTGGGTTCTACTAAGTCTAATTAATCACTTTAACATTAGTTTATGACTATCCAATTTTTAAATGTTGCCAATTTGCAAATATTTACAGAGACAGTATGCTTTCGATCTCTATGTGGCGATTTTCAACAGTGTCTTTTGCTTGGAGTTGTTAGGGTAAGCGGTGACGGTTTTAAAGGCAGGTTTTCAATAGTATCGGAGAGTATGTGTGATTTGTATACTTTAAAATACACATCATTTGTTCGTTTGTTTAAAATCATTTTAAAAAATTAAAAGAAGTAGGCTATTCCAGTAGTTTAGTGATTATTGCTCCAGATGGAAGAGCCACCAATGTTGTGGTGCAGCGAAGTCCAACCACCAAAGCTCACCGAAAATTAAAAATAAAATATGCAACACGTTTAGTAGATATCATTATCAACTTCTTAATTTAAAGAATCAGTTTTATATTATTACATTCCTTTAAAACTTATTTTCTCATTTTTGGACCTTTTTCAGATAAATCAATATGAATTTCAAAATTTAAAAAAAAGTTAAAGTTCATAGAAAAAAGGTAAAATAATAAGGCTACTAAAATAATAACTTATTTATAAATTTTGGTGAAAATATTTATTTAATAGATGAATTTTTATAATAAACCCCTTTTTTTCTTTTTCTTTTAATGACTCAATTAACAATAAATACTGCTTATGTTTATATATATATATATATATATATATATATATATATATATATATATATACATATATATATATATATATATATATATATATATAAATTCATTATATACTATCAACTATCATTATGATGTTTATATAAAGTGTGACAACTTTAAAATTGGCGTGCGATGCCCAGAGGGGAAAGCTAGTCTATATATATTTACATGCATACATACATACATATATATATATATATATATATATATATATATATATATATATATATGTATGTATATATATTAATATATTAAATATGGTGATACGTTTTCTTGTAATATAGTTAATAAATTAAAAATATTTCAAAAACAAGAATACTTTTAATGAATATATTTATTCAAAGCTTTTCGCCGATAAAATAGTACCTGCATCTTCAGGAAAATAATTATCTAACAAAATATTTTTACAAAAATTAAATCATATGTACTACAAAGGACCATATGTTTAGAAGTATTTCACTTTATGTAATTTTTTCTATAACCTCAATGACCTTATAAATAGTTTGGTGCCTTGATCTCACTTGAATTTGTTCATCAATTGTCTTGAACTTTATGTTTATAAATTTCCAATGTTTCACATATATTTTTAATCCTTTATTTAATGCTGTTATTAATTTGATATTTTCTATTTCAGGAAATTTGTGTTCATTATTAATGCAATGAGTAGCTAAATTTGATTTGTATATGTTTGGTTTGATATAAGCGTTTAAATGTTCTTTGTATCTTTTTTTTTGTTTGTCCTACATATAATTTATTACAAGCTTGACATTTCATATTATAAACACGATTCCTTTTGTGCATATTATTTTGATTATTGTTATTGTTTATTAAATTTTTTATTTTA
This sequence comes from Prosapia bicincta, assembly GCA_036971475.1. NCBI lineage: Eukaryota > Metazoa > Arthropoda > Insecta > Hemiptera > Cercopidae > Prosapia > Prosapia bicincta. Next base: position 338,400,199 of record JBAIZL010000001.1, on the reverse strand, counting down.
TTTTCAGTTTTGTATGTAATTTGTAAATTTGTTTCTTTAAATAATCTTGTAACTTTGTTTGTTTCGTTACCAGTGAATGTAAAAGTTGTTCAAATTTTTTCTCTCTTATTATGAACAAAGTTATTTTCGATTTTCTGTTTTTTTAATATGTTATTATTTAATTTATCTATAGTTTTTCTTTTATATCCATTTTCTAAATCAATTTGTTATATTATATTTTCTCTTTATTTGGTCTTTTAAGTTCATTGTTACTTTGTGCATTCTATATAATAAATTATACAGTGCTGTCATTTTTTGGTTATATGGATGATTTGAATAATTGGGTGTTATTTGATTTGTCTGCATATTAATCAAATTTTTCATTATTTCTAGTATTTGTAATATTTAAATTATTTAGTTTATTTTTTGATTGAAATTCATGAGTAAATTTTATATTTTCGTGTATATTATTTATACATTTTAATATTTCGTCAATATTTAAACCATTATTATTTGATATGTATAATCCATCATCTACATATCTAAACCGGTATCCATTTTGATCATATGTTTTAATAATCTTATGTATTTTAATGTTTATATTTTGTAAACATATTTCCGACAATATGCTGGACATTGGAGAGCCCATTGCTAATCCATCTTTTTGTTTATACATTTTATTATTATATAAAAAATAATTTTGAGTTAATATGATTTTTAATATGATTAATAATATGTATTTATTATTTATTGTGTTAATGTTTTATCTTATTCAAATGTATCAATTTTATTTTTTAATATTTCAAGTGTTTTCATTACAGGTATGGTATTATACATGTTAGTAACGTCAAATGATATTAATTTTGTATTATTATCAATTTTAATATCTTTTAATTTTTCAATAAGTTCAATTGAGTTTTTTATATTATGAGTATTATTTATTTTTACCTTATCTTTAAGTAATAAAGCGAAATATTTTGAAATTTTATAAGAAGGAGCATTTGTAAATTTAACTAAAGGCCTAATTGGTTTATCTTCTTTGTGCAACTTAATTAGTCCATTTAATCTTGGAATTTTAGGATTCTCATTTATGTAATTATTAATATATTTTTGATGAAATAATTTAGATGATGTTTTTATTATATTTTTTATTTCATTTTGATATTCGTCTGTGGGATCTTTATTTATTTCTGTATATTGGTTTTTAGATATATAATTTCCATGTTTATAGATATTCAAAGTAGCAGTACTTGAACAATACATTCTGAGACTGGAATATTATGTAGTTATTAACATTTTTTAAAGATACAAATAAAATAATGGATACTAATTTCATAGTGCCTATGAAGTGTAAGTAAGCTCGGGAAATGACTAAAAATTATAAAAAAAGGTGAATTTGGCTGCAAAAATGTAACGTAATTATTTAAAAAAGTGTTAATCTAGAATGAATCTGATTGGATACGTTGTGTATCCCTATTTCTTATTGGTTCTGAGAATTTGAAATGTAACTGCAGTTTCACTAACTGAAGTTAATCAAGTAGCGTTACTGAAGCTTCGCTTGAAAAACAGTGGGAAATCGTCGAATGGAGCGAGGGTTTGTTGGAGTTGTGTTTAAAAGTTATAGTTTGTCTCTAAGGAAACAATTAAATATCGGGAAGTACCAAGGGTCAAGCACTGTTCCTGCAAACACTTCAGTTCAAGTTGTACTAGTTTCATATTTAGGTCCACCAAACAGGGACTTACTTTCATATTCTCTATGTTTTATACGCCAAATTAAATTATTTATTTATAACTTATTAAATTATTTATTAAATAATTGCAATGTCAAATCTTAACACAAAGAGCCTCTCGAGGCAGGAGTTTAAATACTATTGTTCGAGTCAGCGCTCGAAGTTCAAGTTGCTTTGCTGCATAACAGCTGTACCGTGACGTATTGGTCATGTGATCTCTGACCCGCTAATCGATATCCGAAATTATTGATTTTTTCTCTGGATGAACGCTGCACCCCCACTCCCTTCTTATTTTCTAAGCTTTTTCCGCGTCAAGACAAAGTAGAATCGTTCCGACCCTCGAACAGTGCATTTCTACGTTAAACCTCGTAGCCTATTTCCGCATGGCTTTGTTTCAGACAATTTAAAGTACCGCTTTCGTTCGTTAATGTGCTTATAGTGCGGACCGCGTTAATGAACTTTTAATGAACTTTTAATGAGCATTTCAATGAACATTTTAACTGTATATTTTCGCCGTGTTAGTAAAAGTGTCGCCCGATTTCGCCGGTTGCGCAATCTTAGTGCGTGTACTCACGGTAATAAACTAAGTGCTTGTAAGCTTAACTTTTACGTTTACTCATATTTCAATTGAGTTTTTTAGTTGCGTGATCGCCTTCAAGAATTCTACGCTGCCTGAGACGACCACAGTACTGTGGAGACTTCACCTCGATTCCAACATTGCATCACTTCTTACCTATGGTAAGTGCGTAATTAAGGAATATGAACAATTTATAATTTATTTGTATTAAATTCAGTGTCGTTGCGTTGTCAGTGTTAAATGACTCTATTTTGCTTAAAACAGTGCTTAAACTTGCTATGTTAAATATTAACGTAAATTACGCAATCCAGAGTAACCTTGTTAACAATAGGGCTTACCGCACCTCGTGGTTTTAATTCTAACTTTTTGATCTGCGGATTAAACATTGGTCCTCGACCAAGCCGGATAGTTTTAATTTATTCCAGCTACAGACATTGGTCCCCACCGGACCGGATTATTGAATTATTTCAGTGACCTAGGGTTTTTCTTTCAATTTCACGATAATGTATTAGTGACCACGTGGTTCCTTTGTAACCAAATTAAACATTTGTTGAGTTATTTCAACGATAAAAATTTATAAATTTTTAAAATTTTTAAAGCTGTAACTAACGTAAGCATGTGCTTACCGCGACGTCACAATCAGGAAAACTTTAACGATAATTACTGGTGCCACATTGCGCAATAAGCCACGTGGCTCATAGTTGCATGATTACGAGCAAGGAAGTGTTTATGCTTGCTACGACTTACAAATTTTATACAGTCCACTTTATTATCGCGTTTGAACTTATAGTGAGGTTTTTTTAATTTCAATTGTTTGTGGTTTTGAAATTTATTTAAAATGGAAATTAATACGGAGTATTATTTGTCTAAATTGAGAGATATTGTAGGCGAGCTGGAGCAAGTGAAAAGTGTACTTCACGATAAAGAAATACCAGAAGGCCTCGCACGGGAAATTCGACGAATTCAATCTAACTTTATCGAAACGTATGAGATATTAGAGAAAACGTTCGCCAGTCAAGTTGCCGAACTTGCTGAAAGTGCATTTAAGATTAAAAAACAATTTCAGGACACGTATTTGCCAATGTTGGCTAAATACCCGAACATTATTAAGACCGAGGTGAAGGTAACCTCGCAGGTCAACCCCGGCGCGAATTCGCCTCACTTACCTAACCTTACAATGCCTAGCTTTTCAGGCAATAGTAGCGAATGGAATGACTTTATTTCAATGTTTGACTCAATGGTCCATTGCAATAGCAATATTAATGCCATACAAAAATTTCAGTACTTAAAATCAGCGCTTAAAGGAGACGCTTTAGCCATTGTTACGGGACTCACAATATCCGAACATAATTATGATATCGCCTATCAAGCCTTACGCAATCGTTATGCTAACCCTCGTCGTTTAGCCGATCATTATTTTCAAATTATTAAAGACTTTAAGCCTATTAAGAACGCGTCTCAGAGCGAACTTAATCGTTTTTTAACCGCACATTCAAATGCTGTGTGCGCACTAAAGGCTGTCCAGTTAGACGACTTAGCGGACTTTTTACTTTTTCAAATGTCTGTTGGTAACTTAGATGCACAGACTCGACTTAACTTTGAAACCAGATTGGGAACAAATCAAATGCCCACGTACAGATTGCTAAATGATTTCGTCACTGAGCAGGCTAGAGCAATGGAGTTGCTCAATCAACCCTCTGCCGCGACTGCAGTTAACTCAAGATTAGGTCAGCAACCTCGAGCGATGGTCTCTGCGTTGAATGACTCAATTTCCAGTAGTGCCCCTAATTTAAATATTGACCATGTCGAAACTGACCTCAAAGCTGAACATAGTCCGACACCGCACCTCGAATACCCCGCTAGAATCATGACGCTCATATCGACTACCGCAGCCGCTACCAGTGACCACACCGACCACGCAGATGAAGCCACACAGCTGAATGAAGGTCATCGCCGCAGTACAACGCACCACACTATCAGAACTCGACCGCAGACTCTGCGATCACCAGTGATAAGCCAACGCGTCCAATTCAATCGAAAAGCACCCGCACCGCAACCATTACCGCGTGTTAGACAAAATTTATCCAGACCTCGCTTGTCTACCAGACCTACCAACCCGCCTCGTAACAGTCCGTCCGCCGCACAGTGCTTTTATTGTTCAGCCATTCACAATATCTTTTGTTGTCCAGAATTTCTCAAACAAAGAGCCCAAGAACGTCGCGAGTCTATACGACATATGCAGCGCTGTTTCAATTGTTTCGGCACCCACTACCAAAACAAATGCAAGTCGCTCAACACTTGTAAACATTGCAACGGTAATCATCACTCCTTGTTACACGACTCTAACTCAGCTTCGCCCCAGCGACCGTACACGCATCGGCACCCAAACTCAGCCAATAACGGTAACAAGTCAACTACCAATATAAAACCTCTAGCCACTTATAACACTAAAGTCGCTTCTGCCTTGTTAGGCACCGCTCAGGTCATTGCTAATGATCATTATGGCAATCCGCATATCCTTCGGGCAATCATTGACCCAGGCAGTCAAGTGTCTGTCATAACCAAACCCGCAGCCACCATGTTGGGCTTACCTGCTAGGAAATCAAATGTTTCTCTTGTCGGGGTCGCTTCTCAAACCACACATATATCCGAATATGTGTCCCTACAAATCTCGTCTAGATATGCCTCAAATTTCAAACTCGATGTCGAAGCTGCAGTACTACCTCATATCGCTGACCCGCTTCCAGCTACCGCTTTAGCACCGTGCATACGTGCTCAATATCAGCATTTACAACTTGCTGACCCTCACTTTGACACTCCAGCCCAAATTGACTTAATTCTAGGATCTGACGTATTTAATCGCAGTCTTATTAACGAACCGCAGACCATAATCAAAGGTCAACCCGCTGCCCTCAACACCTTCTTCGGATGGATTATCTCAGGATCGCTTCCAGACCATCGATGTCGTCCACCTCACGCCTTCAATGTAAGATTAGCCGCTCGTTACACCGCTGCACGTCGACCCATGGAGAGGAAAGAGGTCATCCGCACCATTAACGCCTCTCAACGTTACAAGGACATACGCAAGGTTACCCCCGCTAGTGGCTCAGTTAGAAGAGTCAACCATATCACCGAGTCTCTTCGCCCTCTAGTCGACGCCTCCGAAATGCGCATGGTGGGCGGGAGAGTTCATCAGCCTCCACGAAACCACCCCTTTTAGCAACCACCACCGCTCCAACAGTTCCAACCGCTGCTATCATTCTGGGGTCACCTCCTACTTACTTGCGCAACACCTCTCCAACTCTTGGACATTCAACCAGCTCTTGATTTCATTCCTATCACTAACACTCTCTTATCTACTGATGCCTTCCTCGCCGCATTACACCGCTTCACCGCTAGACGAGGTTTACCTTCAGAAATTTATTCCGACAACGGCACGAATTTTACTGGCGCTGCCAACCGACTTAACGATGTCTACAAGTTTCTGGACCGCTCTAGCTCACTTATTGAACGCAAACTAGCTGACCAACGCATCAGTTGGCATTTCAACCCTCCGGCTGCCCCTCATTTTGGAGGACTTTGGGAAGCCGCTGTTAAATCCGCTAAGTTGTTATTGCGACGCACTGTAGGCAACACCACTCTCACCGCTGAAGAGCTATCTACTCTGTTCATCCGGATAGAAGCCATTTTGAACAGTCGTCCTATTTTCGAAGTTTCGCCAGACCCCAGTGAAGGAGCGTCCTTTCTCACTCCGGGACACTTTCTGATTGGCCGTCCACTACTGTCACTTCCCGAAGAATGTTATACTGAGCCTCCGCTTAAATCTCGATGGTCTATGCTCCAACAGATGTCCAACCGCTTTTGGAAAATTTGGTCCACTCAGTATCTACACACTCAGATTCAACGACACAAGTGGAATAAGGACTCGACGCCACTCCAGGAAAATCAACTTGTCTTCATAACTGGAGAACACTCAAGCCCCCTTCATTGGCCTATGGGAAGGATCATCAGTCTGCATCCTGGAAAAGACCACGTCTCTAGAGTAGCCACCATCCAGACCGCTCACGGACAGCTGAGACGACCAGTCAACAAGCTCGTCGGCTTTCCGCTTCTTCCTTAGTTTTCACCGCTTGTCTACAGCTTCTTTCTTCGGCGCTCTCGCCCCTGTTGTTTCTTTGTTTGTCTTAGTTTTCCTTTTGCCACTTTCTTCTTCGGCACCCTCGGGTCCCGGTGCTTTATGGTTCTTCGCCCCCCACCCACCTGGCGGATTAAAAACATTCGTTTTGGTGGGCGGTATGTTCGAGTCAGCGCTCGAAGTTCAAGTTGCTTTGCTGCATAACAGCTGTACCGTGACGTATTGGTCATGTGATCTCTGACCCGCTAATCGATATCCGAAATTATTGATTTTTTCTCTGGATGAACGCTGCACCCCCACTCCCTTCTTATTTTCTAAGCTTTTTCCGCGTCAAGACAAAGTAGAATCGTTCCGACCCTCGAACAGTGCATTTCTACGTTAAACCTCGTAGCCTATTTCCGCATGGCTTTGTTTCAGACAATTTAAAGTACCGCTTTCGTTCGTTAATGTGCTTATAGTGCGGACCGCGTTAATGAACTTTTAATGAACTTTTAATGAGCATTTCAATGAACATTTTAACTGTATATTTTCGCCGTGTTAGTAAAAGTGTCGCCCGATTTCGCCGGTTGCGCAATCTTAGTGCGTGTACTCACGGTAATAAACTAAGTGCTTGTAAGCTTAACTTTTACGTTTACTCATATTTCAATTGAGTTTTTTAGTTGCGTGATCGCCTTCAAGAATTCTACGCTGCCTGAGACGACCACAGTACTGTGGAGACTTCACCTCGATTCCAACATTGCATCACTTCTTACCTATGGTAAGTGCGTAATTAAGGAATATGAACAATTTATAATTTATTTGTATTAAATTCAGTGTCGTTGCGTTGTCAGTGTTAAATGACTCTATTTTGCTTAAAACAGTGCTTAAACTTGCTATGTTAAATATTAACGTAAATTACGCAATCCAGAGTAACCTTGTTAACAATAGGGCTTACCGCACCTCGTGGTTTTAATTCTAACTTTTTGATCTGCGGATTAAACATTGGTCCTCGACCAAGCCGGATAGTTTTAATTTATTCCAGCTACAGACAACTATCATTACCTTACATTTAATCTTACCTTTTTTGAAGGTTATAAGAACATTTTCTTATCTCTATTGTAGAGAAATAGAGAAAAATTATATTATTATAAGGAAAGTTAAGCAGCAGAATAAAGGGCGAGACTACGCACGTAAGAGAAAAACAGATTTTTCTTTAGTACTTTAAGATTTTCTTCTTGAGTTGTCATAATTACATATATTCATGTTAATATAACCTTTGTTTAATGGTGCTTTGTTTAGCGCTAAACCCACAACACCTTTATACCTAAGGAACTATAAACTGTAGATTCATTTTAACCTTAACGGAAGACAATCGTTTTAGGTTATGTTTCCCAAAATTTTCTTACACGCTCTAATCATTTCATTTTTTACTGGTTCTTGGCAAAGTTGTAATTAACAAACGGCGGTATAGTAAAGCAATAACAAAGCAGCAATTTTGCTTCATTAACGGTTTTTTTTTTGAGGAAAGTTATAAATTATAAATACCGCAGTAGAACATTTCAACGTGTAGTGTTTGTGCCCTTTGATAAAAGCTAGCAATTTATTACAATGTCTTTAGTTTTTTTAAATAAAAAATTAAAAATTTACAAAAAATCACGGTAAAAATATATGTAATGTAAACAAGATTGCTACAAACGTTTAGGATCCGAAGTTGTAATAATGCATGTGAAGTAACGCCAGACAGATATGGACACAGGGTAATTTAAAACCCTCCATAGTCTATCGTCATGCATTGTACAAGACATAGGTGCGATTTAGGGATGCACTGAGAAACCTTCTCCGCATAATGAAAAAAACTAACTTTCACGACACTGGCTGGGGATACCTAGACCTAGAAGGGAACTGATATCAAAACTCGTCATTAAATTCACCTTTTTATTAATAATAACAATATAAAATCAAACTAAACTACCAGTACTATTATTATTTTAAAAAAGTAATTAGTACATTTCTCTTCACCTTCGTTATATGTAAATTTTAATTATCAATGTTTTTGATAAATATGAGAAATCATTCAAACGAAAAGAAATAAATATATAGCTAATGAATGGCATACTTTTGATAGCAATAAATCACAAATAGATTGCACTGATAAAGTACTTGATTTAGTGGCTCTACATTTACGTTGCACGCAAACGTTTGTCGCAGAAATAATGTAGTTAACTGTACAAAATTTAAAATTAAAAGAAATTAATTCCGTTTTAAAAATTAATATATAGATTTGAACAATATATTAGCAACAATATCTAAAACATTACTTAGCAACTTGTCTTTCCTTTTGTTGTCTCAGATCTAACGTTTGTTGTGAATAGACCTCTCCGGAGCCAACATCGGTCAGTTTTCTTTAATCTGCGCAGGGCATCTAAGTAAGTCGTGAGTAGGGCCTAATCCTCCCTTGGGGAGCCGACCCGGGTAGCGAGGTGAATCCAACTGTAACTTGATTGGGGCTGTCTGGGTGTCCTCCAGCCTTACATTGAATAAAAGTTATTCATTCTACATTATGCTTCTTTCATAGAAAAGTTTCGTACTCTCTGGTTCATCATTTTGCATGAGTCGTTGTTTCTTCCTCGTGTCACTGCTGCAGTCCCGCACAACACCATTCAGTTTACAGTTGGAGTCTCCCATACCAAAATACACGATTAAATACATACTATTGAATTTTAAACTGTATGGTGTATCTATAAATTTATATTTTAATAAAAACAACAAAGGTGTTACCATAATTATTCCCTTTATCATTTATATAATTTCCTGACACTATTAACCTACTACACATATTTAGTACCAACAACTTTTATTTGCAGAATTAGTATACTTTAAATATTGTATATTAAATTATATATTGGGCAATATAAACAAAGTAACAAGGGATGTTGCAGGGTGTTAAAAACTAATAAAATTGTCTTCAGTGGTTTTATAAGTATGAACTGCTTAACAATGGCACGTGGAAATGACTTCTTATAAAGAGGCGTGGCTGGCTCCGACCAGTAACTAGTTACTAATACATTTCCATATCTTGTGCAGCTCGGTCATTGGCGTGACTGCTTCTTGGCACTAAAATATTTAATCTAGATCTAGATTGAGACTGATTCTTGCCTGAATGTCACGGTTTTAGGACTATTTATAGAGTAATAATTAAACTTTTCTTGGTTAAGACTGTAGCTAGGCAAATATGCTACGCTACACCACTTTCCTTACTGTATTTCGTGAATCTGGCATAATAAATGCATTGTAACTACATTAATACATAGAGTACGGAAAAGATGTTACAAAAAAATATTACTTAGAAATCCTGTGGCTAACTAATTATTTAGTCGTAATGCATATAATAATTTAATCATGTTAATATCTGACAAAACATAACTATTTGCAGCGTTTCACACACACACACACAGAAAAAGAGAGAGAGAAATAGAGAGGGAGAGAGAGAGAGGGAGAGGGAGAGAGAGAGAGAAAGAGAAAGTGAAAGAGAGAGAAAGAGAGAGGGAGAAAGAGAGAAAGAGAGAGAGAATGAGGGAAAGCAGAGAAACAGAGTTTATGTTTTATAACTTATAATGAAAATATATATACTGCTATATACATAGTATTATATATATATATATATATATATATATATATATATATATATATATATATATATATATATATATACATTGGTTATATATAATGACTATAATGGCTATATATATATATAATGATAAAGCCATTCAGGTGTAGTAAAATAAACTAAAAATTATGCACTGTTTGTTAAACGCAACGTATTTTCTTAATTATGACCATAAAATAATTGTATATTTCAAGAACCTATCAAATAATTACTTTTCGATTATAAGAAAATACAAAAAAATAGTAAAATATACAAATATGATATTTATTACAATAGTTAACATAAATTAAATACCAAAAATAGAGGGATTTTGTAAATTTTAAGATAAATGACCAAAAATCTATATTGAGTATCATGAATTATACAACCGAAAGAATAAAACTTCATAAATTGCCATGGTCTTAGCCTACATTTTAATTATTATAAATCTTTTTAAAAACACGCACAAATTGCAGTGATATCTCGGCAATCAGAACTAACTGCTGCAGGAGATTGTTCGAATTAATGAGAAGTTCGGAATACAGAAAGTACCTACGTATTCTTACGGACCTTACCTCACTCTGCCATTCCCTCGAAGTCCTCCGGCTAACTCCTTTACAATCCTCCCCTCGATGACCTTTCCTCGTCCGCAAGAAAGTAATGGTTTATCCCGTAACTACGAACCCGAGTTGTCTACCCTTAATAAGGTTACCCTGTATGAAATAGACTGGTATCCGTAGTGAAGTATCTACCCATAGTATATGAACCCTATTTGAGGAAGACTGGTATTCTTCGAGAGTTGTCTACCCACAATATTGGTACCCTATATGATGTAACAGTTGAGCCCTTTTTCCTGGGGTAAGTATTTATCAGACCTTTATTAAAAATGTGTGTTAATTACTAATTAACAAATTAATTAACCTTACTTGCCAGGGGCTCCTAGTTCTCCGTTTCAGCCAGGCATAATAATGTCTTTCTGTAAACGGTCTTCTGATATCTTCGGAAGGTAGAACTAGGTTACTTGAAATGATAATTTAAAGTTTTAAAGTACAAAGTTATAAAATTTATTATAAATAACATTAAATTTTCTTTGAATTTGTCTCATATTTTGTGAACAATCCTAACCTCTCATCTAGCTGTATAAACCTGCTCACTTCTTGTAAGCCACCTAATTACCATATTTGCCCCTGAGTTCATTGTTTCACGACAACTATTTGTCTATACAATTTTTACTCTCATTTGGCAAAATTTTAAGCCTGTGCCATTGTCTTATAACATCTTTGTTATGTTATACATCTTCAGTACAGCCTAACCCTTTTTGAATTTCAAATCCCATTCTTTGAAAATTCACTAACTTTATTCTTAAATTAAATCCCATACTTTAATTCAAGAATTACATACAGCTAATTGTTCACAACAAAAAAAAGACTTTATTCAAATCATTATTATTAAATCTTTTTTAAATTTTTTTATCCTTTTTAAAAAATCATTTAGGTCGTCTGACATTTTACAATCTGAACTTTCTGCTAATAAAAACTTTACTTGCCATAAACATTTTCTTCATTTTAACTTTAATTGTGACAATGTTTAAAAATAATTCTTCTTTCATTATATTTATTGAACCTCCAGTGTCCAATAAAATATTACAATTTATTTGACTACTTAATTCAACGTTTATTGTAGCTAACACAACAATTCTTGTTTCCTTCTTTAATTTATCATGATTTTTAAACACTTTCTTTTGAATTTCTCTGAAAAACTCTAATTTATCAAATACATTAAGTTAACAGGATCGACTTTACAATTTTTATCTTTGGCTATTTTTCTCATTACATATACTGTACTGTCCGTTCTAACCTTTACATTTCTAATTTTTAGTTCGAAAATTAACTCGTCTTTTACCCAAACTTATTTATTTTTAAATCGCTAGACATTTTACTTATTTGAAAATAACTTTACTACTCACTGACGAATATTTTTAAGGAGGGCTGCACATCTTACCTAATTAACACATGAATGGCATTAATCTTTAGAATTCGTTAGCAGTAACTATCATTTAACTTTTTAATTAATAAATATTTCGAAAATTAGCAGAGTATGAGACTTACATTTTAGAAAACAACAAAAACTAGCAGTAATTTAAATTAGCAGAGTTGCGCATATGTAACAGTTGAGCCCTTTATCCTGGGGTAAGTATTTATCAGGCCTTTATTAAAAATGTGTGTTAATTACTAATTAACAAATTAATTAACCTTACTTACCAGGGGCTCCTAGTTCTCAGTTTCAGCCAGGCATAATAATGTCTTTCTGTAAACGGTCTTCTGATATCTTCGGAAGGTAGAACTAGGTTACTTGAAATGATAATTTAAAGTTTTAAAATACAAAGTTATAAAATTTATAATTCAATGACAAATTACAATAGAAGAAAAGACACCAATGTGTCGAGTAATTATCTTTTAATTACTGCTAATTATTCCACACATTTTAATTACTTACTAACCTTTAAAATTATATTTATCGAGAAGATAGTAACTCAAGTCTTTCGATTAAATTTTTGGAAATGAATATTCAAGGGACAATTTCTACCGTTCATGTGTTAACCGTTTATCAATTAAAAATTCTTCAACTTAGTTAACATTAAAATACATTTTCTTTATTATCATCTAAAACGTACCTGGTTGTGCACATCACTTGTAAAACACTTTAAACACATCATTAATTATTGCACATTGATTTTGTACACTTAACACTTAACACATCGCTCTTGCAAATCAGCGCTCTTAAACAAAAATTATATTAACTTTTACTCGTTTGAAACACATAAATAATCGCTTCTGACTTCTTCTTTTGTTGCGTTAATAAAATTTGGTACCGGCCTTCACATCTTAAATTTTGAATACTGGAAGCTTATAAATTTCTAGGTTACGTCCGAAAATGCCATCACGTCCGTCTCGTTCGGAGACTTTTTGAGGAGTGGGGTCTTTGCAAGGACGCGCTAACTGAAATTTCCCACCCTTGGTTATTATTTTGAATTTTTTGATTGGTGCATTGGATCAGGCGATATCAGACCATGCTTACGTCACATGGGGTGATGTGGTAATTGGCTTAAGTTACTAACTCGTACGATATTTTACATTTTTACCCGCTAGGCGCTACTATCTATGCTAGCTTCACAATGTGCACCAATAAAACAAAAATTTTCTTTTATATTAGGAAGATATAATTATTAAATAAAAATTAAATATACAAATGAATTTATATGTAACGCCTTATTTTTAAGAGTGTTACAATGAGGTAGACTGATATTCATCGCGAGTTGTCTACACTTAATATGGGTACCCTGTATGAAGTAGACTGGTATCCATAGTGAAGTATCTACCCACAGTATATGAACCCTATTTTAGGAAGACTGGTATTCTTCGAGAGGTGTCTACCCACAATATGGGTACCCGTATGAGGTAGACTAGTATTTATCGAGAGGTGTCTACCCTGAATATGGATACCCTTAATGTGGTGGACTGGTATCTATAGTGAAGTATCTACCCATAGTATATGAACCCTATTTGAGGAAGACTGGAATTCATCGACAGGTGTCTACCCTGAATATGGGTACCCTATATGAAGTAGACCGGTATTCATATTGAAGTATCACCCACAATATAGGAACCTATATGACGTAGACTGGTATTTATCGAGAGGTGTCTACCCACAATATTGGTACCCTATATGAGGTAGACTGAAATTCATCGCGAGTTGTCTACTCTTACTATGGTTACCCTGTATGAAGTAGACTGGTATCCATAGTGAAGTATCTACCCATAGTATATGAACCCTATTTTAGGAAGACTGGTATTCTTCGATAGGTGTCTACCCACAATATGGGTACCCGTATGAGGTAGACTAGTATTTATCGAGAGGTGTCTACCCTGAATATGGATACCCTTAATGTGGTGGACTGGTATTCATCGAGTGGTATCTACCTTAAATATCGGTACCCTGTATCAGGTATACTAGTATTCATAGTGATGTATGAATATCGAGAGGTGCCTACAATAAATATTGGTACCCTGTATAAGGTAGAGTGGTATTAATAGTGAGACCTCTACTCACGATATGGGTATCCTGTATAAGGTAGAGTGGTATTAATAGTGAGACCTCTGCTCACGATATGGGTACCCTATATAAGGTAGAGTGTTATTAATAATGAGACCGCTACTCACGATATGGGTACCCTGTATAACGTAGACTGGCATTCATACCGAGGCATCTACTTACGTAATGGGTACCCTGTATAAGGTAGAGTGGTATTAATAGTGAGACCTCTACTCACGATATGGGTATCCTGTATAAGGTAGAGTGGTATTAATAGAGATGTATTTATCAGCTATATGTTTACCCTATATAAGGTAGACTGGCATAAAGCATAGAGTCAATGCACAGGGTGTATTCTAGTGGTGTGTATGTTATGAGACCACCATCATAATAAGACTAAACTCATCTGGTGACGTTAAAATAAAGGAGCTAAAATATTTTGCTATTTAATCGTTTTATTTGCTTCCTATAACACGTCAGTTAGTAAGTTAGTGGGAGCATTAGCCGTAACGAAGTATTTATTGTAAGCTAAATAACGAAAGTAAGAGAGTGAATACAGTTTTTTAATGACGGTACTTTTAATTTCTTTTTTAATATTCTATCATTCCCTGTAACCTTCTGGAGTTAGTAATTAAACAATTATTGTCTATATATAATAAAAACCACTTTTATAGAATCATAGACATTTCGTTTGGAATACGTAGAACGTTTATATTATAAAATATTGTCACTAATTATGAAAATATTAAATATACCACCTCCTTTGTACGTAAGTATCTGTGATTAAAGGTATAATTTTAGAAAACCTTATTATTTTAATTTTTTTACATATCACCAAATTCATGTTGACAAAACCGGATAGGCTTATCGTGGTATTACTATTTATTGTAATCAGGGAAGCTAGACGGAAGTTGATGGCATACTTCTCTATATTGACTTTTATACTTTATTTAAATAAAAACTAAAACATTTACTCAGTTGGTTACTACTTAATTAGAACGAAGGCATGAGTTGAGTTTGCGGATTTCAGTTGTATGCAAATATCCGAATGTTATTACCTGAACCCACTCCACAGTTTTCAAATCAAAGTTATTGTGTTGACGTTACTCCACTGAAAACAGAGCATTTAATATTTAGTATTGGAAAGCATTCAGAAATTATTTACCTAAAACTGGTAATACAATCAAATTGTCTTAAACTTTTTAAAATTGGTTTAATTGGTAAAAATTTGTAATTTGTAATCATTTGGTTCAATAATTACCAACATAATGCAGTTGCCAGATATAGACAAAGTTTTGGATTTAATAACTGTTCTCTCTAACGTTTGTACATTATTAACCTTGATGCAAATGAATTTGTAATGTTATAAAAATTATATTTTTTGGATTTTAAAATATGTGAATAATTATATAGGTGCATTCTCGTGCAGAGGTATTGCTAATGGTCTTTCAGGATTTGCTGAACCACAATTAAATGTTGTATATTCCAACTTGTCTGAACCTGAGACTTTGAATTAAAGCTATGTTAAGTAATACCTCGCTTATTAAATGAAGTGTTGCATGAGATTACATTAACAGTTTGTAACATAGTTATTTGCCTTTAGCTTTAGTGATAATTGCATAACTTGTTTGTTGGAAGGGTTTACGAACAAGTAATATGCATCGCTGAGCTGGAAACGTTGCATTGGCAAACCTAGGGGTTGGTTACAATTTATTTGCAAAAAAACAAAAATTCAAGTTGCAAATAAAACAAAGTTGTGAATAACATAAACAATTTTTTAAAATCTGTAATTAAATTGATATCAATGAAGTTGTAAATGTAAAACCATACGAAATATGGTATCTAGTTTCACATTTACTAAGGAAAATGATAGGTGGTTTCTTTAATCTGTATTACAACCTACTTTACCAAATGTTAAAATAATAAAATCGACACTTTATGATACTTCTTGAGCAAGACAAATACGGGGAATATTTTGATAACCAATTTCTGGATTCTTTAACAAATTACTTTTATCCGGAGCAATGTTTTAAAGCACCCCACATCTGGAAACATCTGTAATTAGTTTTACATTGTTTGTTAAGAATGTCTGTTAGCTTCTAGCATTTAAGTTAGTTACGTTAGCTTGATTCTTATTAGTTTATTTCACCTTGTTTAACTCAGATACGTTTTGGTGACAGAATATAACTTTATTAGTTGCCGTTCTTATTCCTGTGCCCTACCGCTTCACCACAAAGAATCAATACAAATCCTATTTGGTTGCCATTTCCAATGGTTAAGTGAGAATAGCTTTGGTGGAAATGTGGGCGATGCTACATCAGTGGTTTGTGGGGATTTTTCTCATACGTCATAGGAAAGAAACGGAAGTTTGAAGTACTTGGTTATGCATCACCTCTGATTACGACACTAAGCTAGTGTGCTCTTTATCTCGCTCTTCACACACTTTCTATTGCTTCAGTTTCCACATTTGCAACTCAAGAGGCTACGAAACGATACTTAAGTGTACATCACAACGTAAAGGGTATTAAGTTATATTGTAAATCTAACGAAAGAGAAATAGATTCTATTTGTTCACGCTTATTGACATTTGCAGAGGTTACAAAATCTCTTGATGTTTATATCTAAGATATTTCATGAATGTTAACTATGGTTACTAACAATATAATTATTTACAATGATTATTTATACTATGACATTCATGCCCAACTCCAGGGTATAAAGATCGCTCTAATGTGTGATTGACAAGCATACAGAAACATTTACAGACTTTACCCATTTTCCCAAGATCTTTTCACTCTGTGCTAAGAAGCTTTATTTTTATGAAATAAAAAGAAGCGTTTTCAGTTCAATGAACGTTTATTTTCATTAACCGACCTAATCCCATCTGAGATTAGGGAATAATCCCCCGCCGCAGATATACCATGTCTATTACTTTATCAGCTTTATTCTAGAATTATGGCGGTTTTGGTTTTTAGAGTTTAGAATTGAAACAATTTATGTTCTTTTGTAGTTTTGTTTGCTCGTCATACGATTTCTTTACCACAATATTTTTCTTATCTCATACCTATTTGAAAATCATGGAACTAGAGAATTTTACTCGCCTCAATGTTTTCATCTGAACAAACTCCTTTGTTCCATTTTACGCAGTTAAATTTCCGATTGTGATCGCTTATTCACAGTAAAATAGTTTATTATTGTAATATATATTCCTAAAAAGATTGTCAGACTTCTTTAAATATTAGCACGTCTGATAATATTTGTCTCTTTAACCTACATCACATTTAAACTTCGATTGTTTGTTTAAAATTCAATTCTATTGTTAGTATGAAATATTTTACATAATTTAGATTAAAAATCCTACCTTTTAGAAGTAAATACAAATATAATCTTACTTAAAAGTGAACATCCTTTTAGGCTCGCATAGCAGAAGCCATTAATGGAATATCTGTAGATCCAGATATTGTTTATAAGTCGAGGAAATTGTTAATGTGGAAGTATAAACACTTTTGAAAGTAAATAATATAACTTTGGTTTAATAGGTTAAAGCGATTAATTAGCAAGTTCCCAAAATACAAGAGAACTTTAATTATGCGGACAGAAATAGCGTGATACATAATATGTTGGGTAATAGATAGTAATCGAAATAACACAACGTTTTAGAAAAATTGTGTTCATTAAGTAATTAACGGGAGGCTTTTTTAATTTACAGATGCAAAATATCCTGTAGCTCTTAAATGTTCTACAAAACATTTTAATAAACTACATAAGTAGTTTTAAAGGTTTAATTTTATTTGTAACTGGAGGTACTTATAGCGAACCATGTACGTGATAGTTAAAGACGAAATACAAGCACATTTAAAAGGTTTGTTTAGCATTTCAACATTCGCAATGTAGGTTGAGACTTAGATGATTTGTGAAACCATAGAAACATAAAACGTTATTGTCAACTGATGTCAATATATTGTTTAATAATATTCTTACTTCTTAAAATCCATTACAGGTTCAGTCGATATAATATGCATCTCTTTAACTTGAAACTCTTCAAGTTACAATGACAGGAAATCTGTAAGATCGATCAAGAGTTTAGTTTTGGAGCAAAAACCCATTCAAATTAAGAGACTAGTACGAACGCTAAGACAAAGTTTGAGAACTGGCTTTTGATAATACATGAAACACACACATTTTGAAAGGAAAATGAGTGAGCTGTTATATGAAAGAGATTCTCTAAATATACCCTCGCCATATACATATAGACTTTCAAAAAATGGGCAACATTTTAAAAAATCAAAGAAAACAACAAATTAAAATCAATTAAAGGAGAACTGGGTTGATATATATACCGATTGTCACAGTTGGTTTATCCAACTCTATGTCCAACTTTATTTCTTCAAAAACTCAAATTGCAAAAACATTTGGCCTGTGTTTATTTAATCTGTCTTTTTCACTTTGTTGTATTTCATAAATTTTTTAGTTTTCAGTAGATTTGTCAAATCTCTGGACATGATATTTTTAGTACCCTACTCAATTTATATGGATAAATTTAATATTTATATATTATAGATGTTATCCTATTGATACATTTTTGTAGGAAAAAATATTATCAGACTTTAAAGTCATAACTATGTTTAGATCTAGTTCCAAAAGCTACGATAGAGCGCAGCACCTCGCGAGATAAATAATTGAGTTAATATATTATAATTATAAGTATTAACATATTATACCTACATATTAACAGTATTATAAATAATTAAGTTTTATGTATATATATATATATATATATATATATATATATATATATATATATATATATATATATATATATATATATATATATATATATATAAAGAACTAAGTCAAAATACAAACACAACAATTATAATTGAATATACAATTCAAAGCTTTTCGTTGGCTAACAGTACCAACATCATCAGGAATATTAAATAATTAAAATTAACATATGTGCAAATTAGACCAAACAAATAGCTATGCCAAATCAATTACAATGTTGTTAAAAGATTTTTTATATTTTGCTGCCCTAACATTACAAACACTGAATATATTATCAAATTTAGATTTTACTTGTATTTGTTCATTTATCAACTCATTATTAGTATTATATTTATGTATTTCTAAAGCTTCATAAATATTCACTCTCAGGCCTTTCTTAATTTCTTTTACAAGTATCATATTATATGTATTAGGAAATATGTGGTTATTATTAATACAATGACTGCAAAATTTGATTTATAAATTTCTGGTTTTTTATATGCATTAAAATGCTCTTTATATCTATCTTTAAGTTTTTCTTAGTTTGTCCTATATAAACTTGATTACAATAATCACAATTCTAATTTATATACACCGTTTTTTTCATGCATATTAATAATAATATTATTATTCATTATATTTATTAATTTATTATGAGTATTATATGCGAATTTTATGTTGCTACCATTAAACAATTTTGTGATATTTTTTACTTCATTACCAAAAAATATAAATGAAGTCCATATGACATTTTCATCATTATTTTTGTAAATTAGATTATTATTTTGTTTCTTTAAAATATTATAATTAAGTTTATCAACAGTTTTCTTTTTATATCCATTCTCAATTGCAATTTGATAGATAATGTTTTTCTTTCTAATTTTGTTTTCATTATTCATAGGTATTTTATGTAATCTATATAATAAATTGTATAATGCAGCCATTTTTTGATTATACGGATGGTTAGAATTATTAGGTATAATTTGGTTAGTTTGTGTCGGTTTACGATATATGTAAAATTCAAATTTATTATTATGTCTTATAATTGTTATATCTAGAAAGTTGATCTTATTATTTTTCTCCATTTCATAAGTAAAATAATTATTTTTATTTATCACATTTATTTTATCTAAAATATTTATTAATTTTATACCATTATTATTAGATACATACAAACCATCATCTACATATCCAAACCAATAACAGTTTTTATCAAATGTCTGTATAATTTTATGTATTTTATCATCTATATATTGTAAAAATATTTCAGATATTATATTCGATAAGGGAGAACCCATGGCAAGACTATCTTCCTGTTTGTAAATTTTATTATTACATGAAAAATAATTTTGATTTAATATTATATTTAATATATTTATAATTTCTAATATTAATTTTCTATCTTTTTCATTTTGCTCTAATCTAAATTTTATAATATTGAGAGTCTCTTTTAGAGGAATATTTGTGTACATATTTTTTATATCTAATGATGTTAATTTTGTTTTATTATCAATATTAATTATTTTTAATTTATCAATAAGGTTAATAGACTTACTTATGGTATGATTATTATTTAGTTTCATTTTATCTTTAAGAATAGATGTTATGATTTTAGATATTTTATAGGAATGGGCATTCATGAAATTTACTAATGGTCTAATTGGTTTCTCAATTTTGTGTAATTTTATAAGTTCATTTGTTATTGGAATTTTTGGATTATCGTTCATATAATTACTAATATTATATTTATTAAATAATTTATAAGAAGATTTTATTAAATTTTTTATTTCATTTTGGTATTTCTTTTTAGGATCCTTATATATTTCACTAAATTGATTTTCATTTATATATTTTTCTGTTTTATTTATGTGTTCGTCCTTATTAATAATTACAATAGCATTACTTTTATCAGCCTTTATTAATTTTATTAGTTTTAATTAATTTTTTAATTTCATGAGCTGCTTCGATTCTGGTACTATCTTGTATATTTTCATTTAACTTACTAATGGATATTTCTGTATCTATTATTATATTATCAATATCTTTAATTATGTTTCTTTTTATATTGATTTTATTTTACGATAAATTATTTTTTCGTTATTGGAAAATTAATTTTTTTTTTAGTAAATACAATTATATATTCAGGTTACTTCTTTAGAAGTCGGTTCTGTTTATATCTATAAGTTAATCATCTATAAGTCGGCAAGTTCTATCTATATTATAATCAAATATCGTTTAATGCCGTCGAATATTTTGGTAAAATTACCAATATTTATACATACAAATATTTGATGTACATATATCCCTCTAATCATATTGCTTGATCCTTGTTCAAATAATTGACACGTCCTTGAACAACGAGATAAAGATAATAATCGTCAGATGAATACATTGTGTAAGTTTTATATGAAATTCCCTTGACGATTATTTTTAATATCCTACGGGTTATTTCTCATCTTGTAATTATTATTGTCATCACCGTTTAAAAATGTGTTGTTAACCATGTAATGCAAAATCTCAGGTAAATATTCAATAATCCTATATATTTATTAATTATTAGGAAAAACCTTTGTTTACATATGAAAAATTCATTACAAAGTAAAGGGAAATTGATAGTAAAGTTATATTTATTGAATTTATCTGCTGATATTTAGTGAAGTAATTGGAGTTTCCACCTGAGGACTATTGAATAACTCGTTTAGGGTAATTGATCCAAGTCGTATTTTCAAAGTATTTATTTTGGAAAATCTCATTCGACTTTCACCAAGTTGTAAATCGATATGGGTAGACCATCGAAAAAAGCCGCTTTCATGAGGAACAACCGCTCAATTACAAGAATTTAAAAGAAGTGTATTCGTTGTATACTTATTTTTTTCTATATTATATTTATATAGAGTATGGTAAAATACTGTATAAAATAAATGCTGTGATTGTTTATTTTGCTTACTAGTTATATAATATACATAATTCTTATAAATTATTTTTTTCAATCAAGGTTAATATAGCGTTTTGTCGCAAATTAGATGGATTGGGATATAACTATATTGGGACTTTCATTTCATAGCGTAATACCTTTGATCGGCTCAACACTTAAAGTAATTGTCAAAGAAACATAAAAAAATGCAGCGTCCGTTCCTTCTATAAAGAGCTGTACAATATCAGACAGATATATTCTTACTGAGAAAATCCGTCTTCAGTGATATCCTTAAAAATAAATGACGAAAAATAAAGCCATCAACCATATAAAGAGCATTTTCTTAACACGGGAAACTGTGATCTTCCTTGTTGACATTAATAAAATCTCTTTATACCGTTAGTTAAGGGTTATTGGTTTATATAAGGGTACATCCTGCTTTTAAATGCAATACATTTAAGAAAACCTTCATTTTGACAGAGCCTGTCAATGTAGGAAGAGTGATGAAACATATAACTATAAATCTTACTGGATAATACTCATCCCTGGTTCTTGACATACTTAATCCAGAAAAAGAAGCAATTTTAATTATTAAGAA
>JBAIZL010000001.1:338345282-338372782 GCA_036971475.1 Prosapia bicincta | reverse complement strand
TGTTATCACATTGAGGTTATGTTCACAATATGGAATATTTTAGCAGTATGTATGATTTGGGCCAAGAAAAAGAAGTAAAATCGACTGTTTATTGTTTAGAACATATTTATAAGTAACATTAGTGAAAATGATAAGCACGAATTTTGTCTTCTTTTTTTCAAGTATTACTAATACAAACCCATGGATTTACTATATTCCATGTTCAAGCTTTGTAAGCATTACAACGTGTCTGTTTATTCTTATAAGTAAGTAAATTTGTTTAGACTTATTGCAAAAATATGTTTTCATATCTCATGATAACTAAGTTTCATGAGTGGTGGTGATTATCGGGAGGATTATGGTGATATAGCGAGGTTCTCTTTCAGTTTTGTCTCCGAAAGTTTGAAACAAAAGTTGACTCTGAATCAACAATGCACGGTTGGTCGCGAAGATTACTACTGTCCTGCACTTACATTTGGCTTATATAACAGTGCTTTTACACAGAAATCACCTTAAGTACTTAGTTGCTTTTCATTACATATTTACTGCTTTTTTTCAGTTAGAAGAAATTAGTTATATTTATTTTTAAAACTTTGACATGTATATATATATATATATATATATATATATATATATATATATATATATATATAATATTTTAGTTGTATAATTATAAATATTTTAAAACAAGATAGGTTATTCAAATACAAGAATATTTATTATTTTATATCCAAAGATTTTCGTTGGCAAACAGTAATAACATCATCAGGAATGAAAATTACAATAATGTAAGCTATTGGCCTAAAACATATGTTAAATTAGAAATAGAATTTTTGCTAAATTTATACAAATTGCCAAATTTATTTTGTTGCTATAACATTATAGACATTGAATATAGTATCAAATTTAGAATGTATTTGTATTTGTTCTTTTATTAATTTGTTATTATTATTGTGTTTATATATTTCGAATGCTTCATATATATTCATTCTTAATCCCTTATTAATTTCTTTTATAAGTCTCATATTTTCTGTATTTGGAAATTGGTGCTTATTATTAATACAATGATTTGCGAAATTTGATTTATATATTTCTGGATTAATATAGGCATTTAAATGTTCTTTATATCTTTCTTTTAATTTTTTCTTGGTTTGACCTGTATAAGCTTTATTACAATTTTCGCATTCTAATTTATAAACACTACCTTCTTCATGCATATTAATTGTTTTGTTATTGTTATTTATTATGTTTATTATTTTGTTATTAGTTTTGTATGCAATTTTGATATTTGTATTTTTAAATAATTATCATGAATTAATTTTATTATGAAAAGCTTTGGATATAAAATAATAAATATTCTTGTATTTGAATAACCTATGTTGTTTTAAATTATTAAACAAGAAAACGTATTTTTTATTTATATAAAATTATAAATATATAGACCTAGTTTACAGGTTTTATGCCATTGTTAATAATTTGTTTAGGAAGAAACCGGTTTAAAGATAGTGGAGAGATTCAAGCAACATGGAGTACATTTATAATTCTAAACATTACGAAAAGAAAACTCATTCGTTAGTTTCAGAACATTAATGGTATTAACATTATGAAATGGCTTTGTACGCATTTACTTAACTTTTACTTAGTTTCTGTAATAATATAGAGATTGTGTTGTCTCTATAATAACAAAAATAATTGAATGGAAGCGTATTTTATTCTCTTCACAATTACTTGACTTCTATAATTTCATCCCTTAATTGTTTTCCGGTTTTTACCTCGCTGTATCCTATTTCCAATGTCTCCAATAACTCCTTGATACAGTTTCAAAATGAACAATGGTAAAGTTCACCGAACAATATTTTTTCCAATTTGTGCTGATTTGTAACAAGTGGATACGAGCGAAATACCTTTCGACAACCCTTCGGTCTATCAATCGCTAATGATTCTTTCAACTGTAAAAACGTAGATATTTCCGGGAGTGTAGTTTTGTTCATTTCATCGAACTTATAGGCTCGTAAATATTATTTATTTCTATAAACATTTCTTCTATAAAGTTATGAGAATAGAAACTGTCTAAATCATCACGCTCAGGGTCGAGCCGGTAACGAATTCTAGAAAAATACGAATTACGGAAGTTGTGAAATTAACATGTAGTTGTCGGTAAACATAGCACATAAATAAGTAAATAGATATCTTATGTAATTAATGTTGTACTTATATTATTAATGTTGGGCGAAAAAACCCCAAAACACTATAAAAACACTAGTAGCCTGCAGTATAGTTCGCAATTACAAATACAGTGGTGTTACTCTTTTTCCATAAAAGACATAAAAACATACTATAGTACCTTGTAAGTACAATAACAGTAGCAAGAAGAAATACGGTTTATTAAATCTTCTGTATTTACGTTTTAGTTTTTAAAGAATTCTGTATTTTTCTTTAACACTAAATAATTTTTTTCTGATGGCACCTATACCACGTGACCGTGCGTATGATGTTTGTCATTACTGTGACGAATACGGAATATAGTGATGAATTACAGAAGGAGACGAACTAAAGAGTGACGAATGAGAGAGGTTCTACTGTATTCTTAATTTTATGATGAGATTGTTTATTTCTACTAAGCCACTTAATTTCAATCACGTCTCTATTTAACACAAGAAGAAAAAAATTGACGTTATTATATTAGGAATTATAGATATCAAACTGCGTGAATAAAAAGAAATTCCAACAATGGAAGTTCTAGTTGGTACAATTCTTGATTATATAATCATCAGATGTAATAATGACCGATGCAAGAAATATGGTAATAGTACAGAATATGTACCCAGGCCAAAGTGCCTAATATTGAAATTATTTTAAATCAATGATATGAAAAATTGTAACTATCGGGAAAAGAAATATAAATAGATTTATTTAGCACTAAATTAGACAAACTGTGAGTGTTAAAATATATTATAAACAAACATAACCCTAAATAGGCCAAACCCTAAATGACTAGCGCCAATAGGACGGTAATTATTTGTAATGGAACCAAGCCAAAAGACCTGATATTGCATAAAGTTAACCAAATATCATACAGAATAGTTAATATAAAAACAAGAAATATGAGGACAGTATCTTAGGCCTAGCTAGGGAAAAGTGTTAATATTAAAATGTACGAAAATTAATCATAACCTAAAATTGTATAGCCTAGAATGAAATTATATTTGACTCGGTTAAAAACGTGGAGAGAGATTGTATATAATACTTTGCCACCCTGAGGAAACAGCACTGCCGTCGTAATTTTTTGTATGAAAAAGAAAGTGAATTAAATACATTGAAAGAAATATAGAAAAAAATCAGTAAAACGAAAAGTAAAAAATTAGATTAAAACATTGCTTTAAAAAAAAAGACTCATAAAAATCGAAAAGGAATAAGTTAAGCAGAAACAAGCAGAATGGGGTCGAGATTATATATAAACAAGACAGGTCACTATGACAACGGTTACTATGACATTGGTGGAAAATGTAAGATGCGGTATGACGTACAGAGTTTGCGTTTTGTACAAGGAAGCGTGCCTTCGTCCAGGTAAGGCTTGAGGTGTAGTGTCTCAATAGCCTTAACGAGCAATCGTGTTTTACCATCAGGCGACGTTAAAGAGCAAAAATATTATTAGATAGATAATTCTTAAAATGTTTAAATATTAACAAGACTCTGAGATATGTGAAATTTAACTTGGATTTCAAACTTATTCAAAATTATGGATTACAAAATGTATGTGCAAAATTAATTATAATAATTGAAATTGGTTAAAAGTTAGAATATATTATGAACTTTCGGATTTTTTATATTATTAGACAAGAATAGGGCATATCTGAATATATATATATATATATATATATATATATATATATATGTGTGTGTGTTAATAATAATAATGTAGACAATAAGGAGACATATTCTGCACTATTAACCTGAAACTAGATAGACAGGTTAACTGTAATTTCAGCCTAGATAAAACATAAGAATATAAATCCTGTAAAAATACATGAACTAGTTAATAATAAATATAAATGTAAAATAAAAAAATTATATTTTCGAATTAGCTTTGTTTTTCCTTTAACATAAAATAAATTCACTGGGTATCCAATTGTAGTCTTTGAGTCAAAAGTGATTCTCAAAGATTTCACTACCCCGAAAGGAGCTTAAAAGGATTATATGGGGCTAATTTCTTTTTGCAACAAATTCAGGGGTTGGTTCCTCTGAGAGGTTTATTACTTGAGATACAGGTCTCGAACCAGGGTTCGTAGTCAAGGAATAAACAATTACTTTCTTGCGGACAAGAAGAGGTCATCGAGGTGAGTTGAAGGGTTACCGGAGTAAGTCAGCGAGAGTGAGACAGGGTGAGTTGTGGTCCGTAAGAAACCTGTACATAAATGTTTACAAGGATTATCTGTAATAGAATTAGAAATTAACATAATATAAACATAAAATATAAAGTAAAATTTTATTTTTACATTGTTTTAGGAAATATTGAACTTTTTTTATATTGCAGACAATAATAACATAATTATTTTTCACGAGGTATTTACAACGGTACATTATTAAACACGTATTTCAAGATCTGCAAATAACAGTTCTTGTCAGTCAGGCAGGTAGATTAGGTTGGTTGACTTTTACACTAATCAATATATGTAAATAATATAAAAACATTTGATGGGCGGAACTTCATCAGATCACAAAAACAATTTGTTAAAAATAAAATTTTGTATATAGTCCTCCATCCTCTACTTGTCCCATGAATGACTAATTGTCCTGAGTGACTGACTGAGACTCGACGTAGAGTCAAAATTAGAAAATGTAGATACTTGAAATTTTCAGGATACTTTTAGTTCATAACATATACGCACACCAAGAAAGGATTTTGCAAAATGTCAATTTTAAAGGCTAAACATTGCACAATTCCGTGAAAAATATACAAGTCCTAAATGAGATGGACAAAGAAGGTATAATTTCAGAGACTTTGCCTGTTCTATCATTAGTATAACTTTTTACCATAGAACAGCCATCCTATATTCATTACCAATTATTAATTGTTTTTAAATTGTATAAATTAACATATAAAGTCACAATTTTAAACAAGTGAGGGCGAAGCCGCTAGTACTCACACATTGACACACACACACACACACACACACACACACATATACTGTATATATATATATATATATATATATATATATATATATATATATATATATATATACTGTATATATATATATATATATATATATATATATATACTGTATATATATATATATATATATATAAACACATTACCATACTTTTTTTAAAATTATTTGGCTCATTTTATACGATATAATGCTAAGGCACGATATGAAAATGTAAATAAAATATATTTCAATTAGCATGATCTTTATTTAAGTTTTTCAAATAATAGTTTCTACTCGGTCTCAGAAGCTTTAGATTTCCATTGTAGACGGTTTTTGTAACATCTAAATCTCTAGTTTCACTCACAGTTACAAATGCTACGGAAAAACTAATTTAAGTTTTTAAATTACTTTTAGCTTTGGCGTTAACAATCTAGTCAGACTTTTGTATCGGTTTTAAAGAAAACAACTAGAAATAAAGTAACCTTAAAAACTTGGTCTAAATTGTTAAAAACTCAGTGAAGTTTTGATCTCTGTTAAACTGAATGCATAAGTTTTTTTTGCTTAACAATAAATAAGAGGTGTGACATGATATCATCCGACTGAGAAACCACAGACCTATAATGTGTTATGGAAAGTGTCGTTGAAAAATACATTCAAACAACACGTGCTATAGCAGAATAATATGTTAAAAAATAATGTCTAATGGTAAGCAAAAAGTTTCAGTTGACTCACAAATATTCGAAGCAACAATACAGATTATTTTTATACAATATAAATTATTTTTATAATTTCAAGCTGAGAGTGGGTGTTGATTTTTAAATTTAAGCAAGTATCTCTTATATCCTTATGCTTCCGTATTACAACTGCCACTATTTTAGGCTCCTAACCACATATTTGGACTCATGTCTTCTTGAGCTTAAAAACAACACATCACACCTCGTTGATGGTTTTGATATAAGTAATTCTTCCTTGTATGAGGAAAGGTTTTCATAGTCACTGTGGAAACCCCGTTCCGTAAATTAACTTATCAGAGCCTTGATAACCTTAGCAACCAGTTTGTTATTTTTAATTCAACTACTTTCCGCTTGTATTTTCCTTAATTATTTTGTTTTGACTTTTATAAGAGCCTTTTGCGTTATATGATGTTTTCAATTTCAAATTTAGTCCTAACAATTTATTTATTGATATTTATCCCAATTTATTTAATTCCAGTGTTTTATTTTAGCAGGTCTTCTTGATTGCAACGCTTTTTAGGCCCGTTTTGTAATATTATATAAACAACCTGGTTCTCGCGACTAAACTATCCTAATATATATTTTATAGCCTATTTTGAGGTTATGAATTTTATGGGTTAGTTTTGTTTTGAACATATATACTTTAACAATTACAATGTAACAAATTTAGGCCTAGGTTGCCCTACTTTCATTTATTTGGCCCTGTTTTACTATTTTCTGTTTGATTTATTTAAAGTTCTTGCAAATCTAGGCGCTTTGGCTTAAATGCCTATTCTCTAGAACTATGTATATTTTTGCGAAGGTCAGTTTGGGCGTTGCGACCCACAAACTTCTTTTATTTTCTGTTCTACTTGTGTATTGTAATCCAAATATTCTGGAATAATAATAAACATAAAGTATTACAGGAATTACTCTGAAGGAAATTTTGAAGCTTCATATCGTAATCAATCTCAATATTTGCTTTCTAAATTACCAAGTAGATACACTAAGATAGACAACTTCTGTGAAGCGACCCTATCCACTATCTTTAAAATTTAAGATAGTGGTAAGAACAGCCAACAGCAAATACATTTCTGAGCTTCTATCAAAACAGCAGTTATAATGACTGGCGAAAAGTATTCAGTGATAGTTTGCGGTCAAAGAAATACGAGTAGAAAAAGAATAATTAAGTTAAACTTGAAGAACTAAGTGTAATTGTAGTCAGAGTAGTTTATTGCTGTATCATTACTTCATACATATTTATTTTTTAATTACTATTAGTTTACACTCTCCCTATATATATAAATTTATTTATATATTTTAAATTTTCAATCGTTGATAGAAAAACATTTTATTCATCCACTCAAGTTCAAATAGATTTTTTTAAAAATTGTAGTGGATTACAACTGATGTTGATATAGTGTTTTCAAATAATAATTTATGAATTACGCTTAAATAATTCATTTTAATAAATATTTTTTCTTCTATTTTCACACCTAATATGGCGATTCTGTCATATATATACCTATTTTTACTAATTGTAACTATTTAATAAAAGGTAACTAAAATACAATTTTGTTTATTGACCTAACATTTTGCTTATACTACTTGTTATAACTTGGATTTAATACGTTATTGTAGAGAAAATTTAATATTGACATGAAAAGATATCAAAGGGCCGTTTTCGGTGCAACAATAATAAAGGCTGTGTTAAGTAAATATAATAATGCTATATATTTCCCTTAACCTTTGGTGAGAATAATTTTCTCCAGCATAACAAGTATAAAAGTTTAGAAATGATGGCTATACGTGTGTAGCGATTTGGCACGTACACAGAACATTTAGCTGCATTTAATCACAGAGTAAGCCTCCCAATGAATGCTGTAATAGGTTTAAATGGTATTGCGAAGGCTATTAAGGTAATACTTGGCTAAAACAAACAAACGCTTCTGATGTTCCTGGCTGATAGCGAGAGATTTCCTTGCGTGTCTAAATCCTTGTAGTTTGCTTTTATTCGGTTTAAGCCTTCTAGCTTTCAATCCTTCATTGACGATCTGAGAGAAACTTAGATCTCTCATCTGTGCATCTGTGAACACGTTAGCTGTCAGTAATATATTGACGTCATTATAAGTCACAAAGTTTCTTCTCGAAGATTGGTGGTAATAATGGTAAGTCGTCACTTTTACTAGTTTTTAAAATATTTTGTTTCCTTTGTCAGTAACTTGCTTTTAAATCTCCAGTTTATAAAGAAAACTATTTTTTGCAAAGATAAACATTTAAAAGCCATTTTAAATTTTGTAATCCATTATTCACTTTTGAAGATGCAATACCTTCATTAAACATTTTTTTAAAAATTCCATCCAGAAGATTGCTATTGCTCACTATTTTAAAATTTAGTATAATGACTGTATTTTCGTAGAGTGTTTATTTACTTAAAAAGAATTTTACTTAAAAAGTAAACCTAATTATAATTGATCTAGTAAGTAAAATAGATTTTACAACAAACATGGCGGCTCACAATGATTAGTGACACCAACATAACACACCTGAGCAACAGTCTTTTCAGTAATTCACAGCATTGAAAAATGCGCTGACCTTGAGCGAAACGCGTCTGCTAAATAAATCAGTATGTAGTGTTTTTTTGCCGAGATAAACAAACAAGTGTAATTTTTATAAGAACCTCAAGATCTACAACACAAAAACTACAAGTTTTAAAACATCACCATAAAAGCTATATTGGTCGTTTTTTTAGATTCACAAAGTAACCTCCTTGGCAATGATTCCGTTGATCAGTGCAGATTAATCAGTGTCTACAATTCAGATATATTGATTATTAGGGTAAAACCCTAATAAGATAAAAATGTCTCGAATCTTAGAAAAGCATAAGTGTTTGTGCTCCACTACAACGTCCTCACATCACCCAGCAGAGGGATAAAGACTTATTACTGCGTTGGATATACTATCCTCTGTACAGTCCAGATTTGGCCCAGCCTGATATTCATTTTTCAATCCACTATAGTAGATACATAAAAAAATACTCTATATAATTTTTGTTGTATGAGAAATAACAAAAGTCAAATTTTAACATACAAGACAATTTGAACATACTTTTGACAATACATAATTGACGACCAAATTGTGTTTAAAGCTATCACAATGAAATCGAAATTTATTCCCGTTAGATCCTTTACAAATAACCGATGCCGCTAGTAGAGGGTTAGCTTCGTAAAAGGAACGAATGTTTTTAAACGAGTCAGCAAGTAAGCTATTCACTTAGTTGAGTATTTTTTAAATTTGTTATCACAATCAGTCATGAAAATAAATTATTTTAGAAAGATAAAAATTAATTGTATATTACAACAAACTCGGAACGTCTTGCGCTTCATTAATAATAACCACCTATAATACGGGAGACCAAGCGAAGCTTAAATGCTAAGTTGTTGTAACATTTGTCGTTTAAGAGTTTATGGAATAAAGCTTGTAAAACGTTTCCCGAGTTAAACAAGGAGAGACGATTCCACAAACACTATTTTTCTATTTGGAAAGTCAACACGTTGTCTACAACTCCAATAAAGTTGTGTGTTACCAACTTGTGATGTATTCATACTGTCAATGCAAAACAAGACTTTTGAATCGGTAATATTTTTAACCAAATGTTTAAATTACTTACACAAATGGTGCGAAAGTTAGAATAACAAAAAATCAGTATTAAATCATTGATAATAAGTTTAGTAGTGGTATATTTTTCTTTAAAATTGTATTTTATGCTTTAAGTGTGAAATAATCTACAAATTTATCGTGTATCAATCTCGTGTGTGTGTGTGTGTGTGTCAGAGGTTTATATTCTTAAACAATAATCTTACTTGGTATATTTCTGAGATGAGACACACACACACACACACACACACAAAGATATATGCGCATACAAAATATAAAATACAATTGAAACAATATATTTGAAACAATAACCGTATTTAGAAAATTGCCTAGCAACGTCTCTCGCTTTGTTGTCTCAAAATATAACGTCTGCTGTGAATAGTCCTCTGCAGAACCAACATCGGTTAGTTTGCTTTAATCGGAGCGGGCCGTGTAAGGAAGTCATGAGTAATCCTCATTTGGAGCCGACACGGGTAGGCGCGGTGACTCCAACTGTAGTCTGATTGGTGATGTCTGGGGGTCCTTCAGTCATACGACTCAAGTTTCACTCTGCATTATGCTTCAACCATAGATACATCTTTCTTTCATCTGGTAAATCCATTTGGCTTTTGAATCCATGATTCTTCCTCGTCTCACTCCCGCACAGTACTTTGTTAAAATTTAAATAAAACTAAGAAAGTTGAAATTTATGTAACCAACTATTGTAAATTTAATTTAGGTCAAAACGTTGTACTTGCATAAACAGAAACTTTATAGTCTATAAAAAACGTAATTTAATTAGCAAATACTAAACTATTAAAATTTTTCGAATGACTTTGCAAGTCTAAATTTCTGCGTAAGAGTTAAATACGTTTTGTTAAAAAAGTAAAAAAAAATCTTGAAATGACAGTGGCTTGCTGCTAGCAGCTGGACTATAGCTCCATTACCCCTGTATCAAATAAAAATCAATAACGCAATAAATTTAATACCATACATAAACAGTTATATACATTTTATATGTTGAGATTTTATTCTATAAAACAAGCTAAAAATCAGTTCGATCGGACAAAGAAGTTGTTAGATAAAGTTGCTCTACTACATCTACAGTAACTATCCTAATATTTAAGATAAAACCTTCAAATTCCATGATTAGGCTACTATTGAATCATATAATATGGTGTAAAAATTTCACAAAGATTGGACCAATGGTGATAATACAGATATGTCTTATAATTGAACTTCAGTAAAAAAGTGATACAATCGTATTTTTTTCTTTATATATTAAGCCGAGTTTAACAAAAATGGTGCAATTTTTTTTTTGTGGTTGTATACATAAACTCAGAATTAAACAGGCTAAGTAATGGGGTGAATAGTTTTATTCTAACACGAATGGTTCGCTTGTAGTTGAAGCTCAAACTTAAAGGTTCATAATTTCTGTGGCTACTGAAGGGGCTATAAATATCTGGAGGTTAACTGAGAGATCAGGCCTGTGGCATATGCCTCTGCCTTCCTAAGTATTGGGCATCCTTCCTTTATTCTCTCTCTAGAGTTATCATGGTATTGGGGATTTAAATTTAATAATAAAATATTTATTTGTTTTTTGTATTTTTTATTATTTGTAATTTGAGTTTATTTCAATAAAAACACACACTCATCCAACAAATAAAACATGTGTGGTCTTGGGGAGAGTTAACAACCTATCATGTAAGGGTGTATATAAAGTGCATGTGTGTATATCTGATTTTGAAAAAATCCTACTCATAAATATTTCATGCAAGTTTGAGCATTACATGCAGGATATTCCCTCGTAAGCCACGAAGTACCAAACGCTTAACAAAGAGACAAATATCTGATGAATTAGCCATGGGTAGATGCTTTTGTTTGACAGATTGTATTTTAGAAAGAATCAGGTAGGTTGTGAGATGCACCGCAGAATCTTAGACTACTATGTATTGCAGGCGTTGACGAGATCTTCGTGCAGAGTGGTCATCATATAGAAGGAGAATAAATCCAGGTAAGACGTATAAGCATTAAATACATTATGTATTTAAGTAATTATTGATTTTCAGAGGAATAAGGCAGTATTTTAGAGGAGTTATAAGAGCGGGAAATAGATGCTCCTGTCTCCTATCTGAGACGATACCAATGTATTTCTCAAATATTTCTCCTGGATAAGCAGATGCCCTCAAAAGTGGCGGTGGTGACAGCTCTTCTCCAACTTAAGTGCCCCAGCGAGACGACACTCGATGAAACATAATAATACATGTTTAAAGTACACTTAAACTACTTTGATATCTTCAAGGGTTTTTACATTAAATTTTGTTCTGTAACGAGCCTCTTGGCAGCCTAGATAAGAGTTTTATTTCGTTCCTAAGGGCAACCTATGTATACAAAGAAAAGCTTTTGGAAGTCTTTCCTAAACGTCTGTGGACGGATTTTGTATCCATGAGACGATTTCATACCGTAAGTCTGACATTAACGGCACTATATTTGTTATCTCATGATATCTATTAATTTAAAACTTATTTACTTCCATTTTGATAACGTATTGTATTTTTATAATTTTAATCAAACACAATGTTAAAGAACAATTATGTATACTAATGCATTTTATTAACGTTAATTTTCACTGACTCAATTCCAACTGCAAAAGTCAAAACAACTTATGGAATTTTATAATTTATTTAAGAAAACGTATATTATAGAAGGAATTAATATATTAAACAAGATTTTAGGAGACCCAGGTGGAAAAATAATTAAATTAATATAGAATTTATTTAATAATATAGAAAAATGTAAAAATTAACTTTTTCAGGAATAAATGGTTTGAAATAGTATTAACAAAATGCTCAAACAAAATATTACAAAGCAAATATAAATATAAATAATAGAAAGCATAAATGAATATATATATATATATATATATATATATATATATATATATATATATGTAAATAAATAAATAAATATATATATATATATATATATATATATATATATATATATATATATATATATATTGATATTTTACGTTGTCCATTATTTTTTTCCGTTGCACTGACTTTATGAAGTTGATATATTACTATTGTAAATACTTTTACAAATACTATTGTAAAAGTATTTACAATAGTAATATATCAACTTCATATATATATATATATATATATATATATATATATATATATATATATATATATATATATATATATATATTAAAAACGACTAAGGTTATACAAATATACAAGAATTATTTATAAACTTAACTATTATTCAAGAAAACATATATATATATTTATATATTAAATGTGTGTATATCATCGCTTAGTACATGTAAAAAAGTGTTATGATTTGTATAAATGTAAAGTTGCTGATTTACATTTTATATGATTACATAATGTTAGTTTATTTTGGTAATAAATTATGCTTGGTGAAATTATCAATCAACTTTTGTTTTCTCGAGAAAAATAATGTGAAATAAAAGAACAATCAAAATGTATCAACATTTCAGTTTATAATAAATACAATAAATAATTTAAAATGAGTAAATACGAGGAACGACTCTTAATAGTAATGAGAAATAAAACACATTATATAAAACACCTAATTTGATTTAAATTAAATTTCTTATAGGTTTGAGGATAGTTAAAAATGAATATATATTCATTAGGTCGAGAGATTAAATATAAACTAGGCTTCATACACTAAATGTAGATGAAATGATAATAAAAACTTTATTTTATGAAGAAAAAACAGTTTTTTGTCATTAAAATAATTTAAAAATATAACATTTATTTTATAAAACAAATCCAGATATATAATATAAGAAAGATTACAGGTATAATTAATGAAAGTAAAACGTTAAAAAGAGAGTTTTCCGGTTTCAACGAACAATACACCATTGTGATTAACTATAATGCAGAAGAAACGTATTTCATAATGATTTTAGATATTAATAAAATAATTATTATCAGTATTTAATTAAAACGTCTAAAGAAATAATTTAAATTTATTGAATGTTCGAAAAAGAACAGAAATATATTGGAAAATTACGAAATAGATTTCATTATTAAACTTTTGTAATCCATAGTTATTAGATATTTTGTACGTAAAGTATTGTATTTGTATTGAAATAATGTTTTCAGATCGTTGTAAAATATTTCTTAGATTAAGTTAATGTCTGATTTACAATATGCAAATAATCAATTATTTCGGAATAAAATTAAGTGTGTATGTGTGTGTGTGTGTGTGTGTGTGTGTGTGTGTGTGTGTCTGTCTGTGTGTGTGTGTGTGTCTGTCTGTGTGTGTGTGTGTGTGTGTGTGTGTGTGTGTGTGTGTGTGAGTGAGTGTGTGTGTGTATAACAGGGTATAGCTGCCTTGATAAGGCTGTACAATATTTGAAAGCACTTATTTACAAATTTTAAATTATTCTGGGGATTGCGAAAATAGAGAGAAAATCATTTGCAACATGGGGATGGATTCCTTAACCGTTAGGTAATTCTTCACCCAATAGACTACTCTGACACCGCATACAAAATAAATTACATATTTTTATTGTATTGCCTTCGAACAGAATTAAAACAAAATTGGAAATAAAAAACCTTTTTAAAAAAATGAGCTGTCAACTGGGAGCTGAATGAAATGCACCTTAAACCCTACTAAGACAGAGAAATGATTGGCGATTACAGGATTGTTACTACGGCAGTGGGAACCCAATAAACGTTTTACTTATATCCATTTGCCGTGTCTTCGGCAACTAATCCCGTATCTCCTGCAACCATCCATTCTCTTAAATTATTGTTAATTGAAGTTTCAAAACTTCTGTACTATTTTCTAGCTACAAAAATCTACACTTATTTTAAAATGTAGTAAATTACTTTTTCCCTACTTTTAAAATTTTTCCATACAATGGATCATGCATTTAAAATAATTTATTATAATGAAAATAAAATAGGTTGAACAAAGGTTGTTCCTTTGCATTACAAGTTGAGGTTTCAATTTTAGTTTTTGTAAATAAATTGTTTTAATAATATTTTAATATATTTAAAAAAATGTATATAGCATTATAGAGTTTTTTCCTTTTTCCTTTTTCCTTTTTTTTACTTTTGTCAATATAAATATTTTTTGCACTCGTTTTTGGAGCGAAGTATGAGATATATTTATGAAATAGGGTTTAATATTGAGACCATTTCAAACGTGATACCAACAACTGATACATTTATACCTTGCGAATCATTGTTTATTAACATAGATTTATTTCCATCGATATAAGGTTGAAAAAAAAAATTCATATAAACAAACTCCTTAGAAATAAGGAATAATAATAATTCTTGTCTTTTGTTCCAAAAAGTAAACATAAAACGTATCTTATATTACAGTGAAACTAAAAATTATCTTATACTAGAGTAATAAAATTATCTTATATTACAGTACACCTACAAAGTATCCAGTATCACAGTAAATCTAAAAAGTACAGTACATTTTTTTGTATTACAGTACAGCTACAAAGTATCCAGTATCACAGTAAATCTTAAAAGTACAGTACATTATTTTGTATTACAGTACAGCTACAAAGTATCCAGTATCACAGTAAATCTAAAACGTAAAGTATATTATCTTGTATTACAGTACAGCTACAAAGTATCCAGTATCACAGGAAAACAAAAAAAGTACATTACATTATCTTATATTACATTCAGCTACAAAGTATTTGTTGAGTGAAAGGTTTACCTAATAAGATATAAATTTATTATTCAATTACATTAATTGAATTATTTCTTTACAAACGTATTAGTATTTATTTAATATTTATTTATTTAATGACAAAATCGTTTAGGAACCAAACAGTTTATCGCTGTTTGTTTTTATGTGATTTCAGGTTAGTTATACTGGGATCAGCTGTTTAACAATGGCTCTCCACTAAAAACATCCACACTAGTAGAACAACGTTTAGTAACCAGCTTTGTCCTCTCTGAAGGCGAACATCCGGTAATGTTTTTGTTTTTCAACTACCCATTTTAAACCAGGATCCTAAAAACGAAGTATGTAGTTGAAGCATACCACTTCGTCTGTGAAAACTAAATCAGCTCACAAACAGCTGTAAGAATCTTAGATTTTTTATCGACTTGGTGATTATTTCGTAAAACACTACGCAGTAAACATTGTATGCTATTCAGACATTCTAATCACAAAGTAAAGCCAGCAATTAGAGTAAAATATGGCGGATCTTAAAGATAAGGTAAAACTTTTGATACACTAGATTTACTAAGATATTGTCTCACTCCCTCTATCCCTCGGTGAGTGAAACAGTCATTATAAGATGATGGGTGGATAATACCTGACCCTCAGTATACTCCTTATGTGCTCCGGCTAATTTTCACTTTTTTGTGAACACAAGTTGGTTTCCTAAGAACAAAATGCGATATATTATCGTTGTTGCGAGTGTATTGATGATGATTACTTTGAAAAATAATAAAACCCTCACATTGTAAAAATTACACCAATTTGATTCTTTAAGTATATAATGAACCTATTATTTTCGAAAGATGTAAATCCATTTGTTTTTGAAATTGTTTTCAGTTTCTTTTGTTATTATTTCTATAAGGAATATTAATGTAGATGATTTAAAAAATATAGGCTGTAGTGGTTATTCTTAGTAAAAATAAAAAGGAGCAATAAAGTAGTAGACTAAAGGAAACAAAAATGAGTACCAAGTTTAAAACTAGTTTATAAATATTGTAAAAGTTACCAAGTTAAACGAGTACTTTCTTTCCCATTAACAGCAATTTTCTTGTTTTTCTACATCAACACATTGCTTACAACTTTAATGATGGTTTATATTACTTACTTTTATTATAGCCTATTCATGTATTCTAGGACAAATATTATTTTAAAACAATACGGTTGTGTACTAAATATTTAAATTGCTTGTGGAATTGTTGTGGAAGCAGAAATACAAAGAGAGTTATCACAACATAGCATGTCTAAGTATACGTACTTTTATAAGTTTTAAAACTTATATTGCTGTCTTTACGGGTCATATGACCTGGAAACCAATCTCATATAGGTTCGTGTGTAAAATCGTAGTTATATTGCATCAGAGTTACACATTTACAAAAGTCAGAAATTATTATAAACGTTAAATACCTAAATTATCAGTAAAATAATTCTTGATAAGGTAAACCAGTTCAAAGTAAATCTACTATTTTGTTACACTTTAAAAGTTTTACAGTTTTTTAGAAATACCACTTCATTGTTATATAAGAGAGCTTCGTTTCGGGAGAATTGTAATAATTTTTAAACGGAACTTTACTATGTTCTTTTCAACGATAGTTCAGAGTTTATCTGACGTGATTTAGCGCCAGGCCGGTTCACATCTGGCAATATGCTAAGAGAATGTGAACCTGCCGGTCAGAACACACGCACATCAAGTAAACAACCGCTTGGTCTTGCGAAGTGTAGGAGGATGAGTTTAGTGAACACTCACCGTACAGAATGTATTTAGTCTACAAATAGATTTTAATTTAGTAAAACGGGATGTGCTACTAAATTTAAAGATCAATGTTCTTTTATTTATTTGGCTCAAATAGAGTCTTATAAATTCGTCTTAATCTATTAAATATTATATAAAATTAAATTTAGCAAAATCATATATCTCTAATGTAAAGTCTGTATGTAACATAGTCCTTAACCTTCCACCGAGGATATCAATCTTGAAATCCCATTTTGGTCTCATCTCAACGTTACCTCTATATTATTGGATAACGCAAAAAACTAATAATTATCATGACTTATTACTTTGACAAATGTATTTAATTGAGAAAATACATAAATAGATATTTGTGACACATTTATATTATAATATAATGTCATATTAAAATGGAAAATTATAGATTAGTACAAATGTACCAATGTACAAATGTACCAGTACATCTGACCTGGTTTTTCCGTGCTCCCCTTTCCAAATGAATTATGATGCTTGTAAATCTTTTTTCCTCATTTTGATTCATTTTGCCAAATTA
This sequence comes from Prosapia bicincta, assembly GCA_036971475.1. Classification (NCBI taxonomy): domain Eukaryota; kingdom Metazoa; phylum Arthropoda; class Insecta; order Hemiptera; family Cercopidae; genus Prosapia; species Prosapia bicincta. Next base: position 338,355,283 of record JBAIZL010000001.1, on the reverse strand, counting down.
TAAAATAAACAAATTTTTAGAAAATTTGAAATAATTACAAACTACCGCACAGTAATATAACTATCTATTAATAATTTGAAAATATCTAGTGTGATTATTTATCTCATAAAAACTCACATCTAATAGAATAAAACACGTAAATAGTCTCACAATTTGACACAATACCAACGCAAATACTGTAACTCACTCTCATGATATCTGTGAAAATATTACTATAATGCATACAATAAATCTAGGTAAAATGCTCTCTCTGTCCAGCATATGCAGAATTGTCTGAAGAGGTCGAAACTAAACAGGCCGGGGAAGATTCCGTTAGTTACAGAGCAAATATTTTTCTCCCAGAACTTCTAAAGCGTTCCATATTTAGAAATCTAACATATTGCCCTTTAGATTAAATAATGCACTATTTTAAAAACCGTCAAAACCAAGTTGCGCTGATGTTGTGGTAAATGGAATTAAAAGTGGCCACAGCAAGATACTACCTTATGTGAAAAGGAGAAGAAAGACATGGTACTTTAAGTCTAATTTTTTTAATACTATTTTCAGCTAACTTAGACACGTAGGTCTTATAGTTTTAGGGGGATCAGCTAATGTAAAATCATGGTTTCGAAGCATAGAAAGCAAATGGAAAGGATTGAGTTAAGGGGATGCTAGAAAAGAGGAACATTTTATGTACAAGAAGCTTATCGGAACTAAATCTAGATGGATCTATATAGATCTCGAAGAAGTGTCCTCCAGTGCCCACTTTAAGAAGAGAATGGAAGGTAATAAGTAAAACTAAGTAAAAACACAATTATCTCCTTCTAATGGTAATAAGGGACAATTACGACAACACGTGGAAATAATGGCTTACCCTGGAGTGGATCTGCTATCTTTCGGGAGAAGACAGGTGAATATCCACTCTTACAAGTATTTTTAAAAATAATATACTAAAATCAGTAAACAAAACCCGGGAATATGTTTTAATATATATTTAGAGTTATATACTGCTTCCAAAATTTGGAAAATAGTAATATTCTTACCAGCTTAATTTCATCTCTTCCAAACTTGTATAAATAATAAATATAAATACGAATCTATGGCTAGACTTTTATCCAGAACAAACAGTTAGAAACCTACTAACTGCTACTTAGTACCAGTTAAACTTAGTACCTACTTAGTACTTAGTACCTGTTAACTTAGTAACAGTTAGAACCTACTACTTATTTATAAGGATATCCCTTATAATATCCTAAATATTGTAAACTGATAAATTTAATGACAAGATAAGCAAGCTTATATAATTGGTTGATTTGATAGTTTCCAGCACGGTTCTATGAAGCCATAACAATAATATGACAGATGGTGAGAAACATCTGACAACTGTATCAACAACTGTACGGTCGTTGCACAAGGGTCCCCAATTCCAAAGGACTCATTCTTATAATTTTAAGCAACGAAGAAGTTTTTCTAAAACGTATGTCCTTAAAAAAGTGTAAAAAAGTATTTTTTTATTCTTCTCTTCATTAGTTTTTAATATAGTAATTTTTCTCCACCTACTTCTTTGGAAACCCAGAAATGTCGGAAATAATTTCTGAAAAAATAGTTTTAGCCGAATAAAGGTTACCCAAGTTTCTTAACGCTACAGGGACACTGAATCTGTAAAGTATAGGCTACATATCATGACTGTATATTATATATTGATTAAATAAAGAAAGCTCGCTTTTGATTTCTGGAAAAGTGTAAAAAATATACTCATTAAAATTATTATATTGTTACGAAGAGATGACCTGTATCTGCATCGGTATCTGAAAAGACCTTAAAATTGTCGGGTTATGACCTGCTTGATGTAAGTGTAGAAGTATGCTTTGTTATGAACATGTATACGTTTTTCACTTTGCGTTCTTCGTTGTGTTTTCTGATATAAACGTGGTCAGAAATAATACGTATCTTACAAATTATAATTTTAAAATATCAGGTGACATTTGAAGTATAAGAAGACAAGAATTCCATTAAATCGGATTATAGTAACTTTTTGCATAAATTAAATATTCTAGATCCCTTTGCCTCGGGATTCTTGACTAGCGAATCAATTACAGTTTTCTCAAGTCACTAACATCTGCGAACCATGTATTAACTTTAATTGGTATTAATTAATATTTTCTTATAATATTTTCCAACATTGACAGTGAAAGGTTGCTTCAACTGTTTCACATAATTTTAATTTTTGTATAAAAAGTAACATAATTTTAAACCTTCTAGCTATCCTCTTTCTCTTACGGTTCATACACATATGCACTTACACACACATACATACTCACATACATATATTCATTTACACACATAGAGACTCACATAAGTATACGCACACACACACACACACACACACACACACACACACATACTCACATACATATATGCACTCACAGACACATACATACTCACATACATATATGCATTCACACACACATACATACTCACATACATATATGCACTCACACACACATACATAGTTACATACATATATGCACTCACACACACATACAGACGCATATACATATATGCACTCACACACACACACACATACTCACATACATATATGCACTCACAGACACATACATACTCACATACATATATGCACTCGCACACACACACACACATACTCACATACATATATGCACTCACACACACATACATACTCACATACATATATGCACTCACACACACATACATACTTACATACATATATGCACTCACACACACATACAGACGCATATACATATATGCACTCACACACACATACAGACGCATATACATATATGCACTCACACACACATACAGACTCACATACATATATGCACTCACACACATACAAACTTACATACATATATGCACTCACACTCACATACATATGTGCACTTACACACACACAAACACACACACACACGCAAACACACACAAACACACACACACACACACACACACACACACACATACATACAAATTCAAAAACACACATACAGACTCACATACATATATGCACTTAAACACACATACAGACTCACATACATTTATACACTCACACTCACATACAGACTCGCATACATATATGCACTCACACAGACATACAGACCTACACACACATACAGATTCACATACATATATGCACTCACACACACATACAGACTCGCATACATATATGCAATCACGCACACATACAGACTTACACACAAATACAGACTCACATATGTATATGCACTCACTCACACTTACAGACTTACATACGTATAAGCATTCACACACACATACAGACTCACATACATATATGCACTCACACACACATACATACTCACACACACACACACACATACAGACTCACATACATTTATGCACTCACACATTCAGACACACACACATACAGACTCACATACATATATGCACCCACACACACAAACAGACTCACACATACATACAGACTCACATATATATATATATATATATATATATATATATATATATATATATATATATATGTAATCACGCGCACATACAGACTTACACACAAATACAGACTCACATATGTATATGCACTCACACACATACAGACTCACATACGTATATGCACTCACACACACATACAGACTCACATATAAATATGCACTCACACACACATACACACTCACACACACATACAGCCTCACATACATATATGCACTCACACACACACATACATACTCACACACACATACAGCCTCACATACATATATGCACTCACACACACATACATACTCACACACACATACAGCCTCACATACATATATGCACTCACACACACATACATACTCACACACACATACATACTCACACACACATACAGACTCACACAAACATATATGCACCCACACTCACATACATACTCACACACACATACATACTCACACACACATACAGCCTCACATACATATATGCACTCACACACACATACATACTCACACACACATACATACTCACACACACATACAGACTCACACAAACATATATGCACCCACACACACATACATACTCACACACACATACTCACACACACATACATATATGCACTCACACACACATACATACTCACACACACATACAGCCTCACATACATATATGCACTCACACACACATACATACTCACACACACATACATACTCACACACACATACAGACTCACACAAACATATATGCACCCACACACACATACATACTCACACACACATACAGCCTCACATACATATATGCACTCACACACACATACATACTCACACACACATACATACTCACACACACATACAGCCTCACATACATATATGCACTCACACACACATACATACTCACACACACATACAGCCTCACATACATATATGCACTCACACACACATACATACTCACACACACATACAGCCTCACATACATATATGCACCCACACACACATACATACTCACACACACATACAGCCTCACATACATATATGCACTCACACACACATACATACTCACACACACATACATACTCACACACACATACAGCCTCACATACATATATGCACTCACACACACATACATACTCACACACACATACATACTCACACACACATACATACTCACGCACACATACAGCCTCACATACATATATGCACTCACACACACATACATACTCACACACACATACAGCCTCACATACATATATGCACTCACACACACATACATACTCACACACACATACAGCCTCACATACATATATGCACCCACACACACATACATACTCACACACACATACAGCCTCACATACATATATGCACTCACACACACATACATACTCACACACACATACATACTCACACACACATACAGCCTCACATACATATATGCACTCACACACACATACATACTCACACACACATACATACTCACACACACATACATACTCACGCACACATACAGCCTCACATACATATATGCACTCACACACACATACATACTCACACACACATACATACTCACACACACATACAGCCTCACATACATATATGCACTCACACACACATACATACTCACACACACATACAGCCTCACATACATATATGCACTCACACACACATACATACTCACACACACATACAGCCTCACATACATATATGCACTCACACACACATACATACTCACACACACATACATACTCACACACACATACATACTCACGCACACATACAGCCTCACATACATATATGCACTCACACACACATACATACTCACACACACATACATACTCACACACACATACAGCCTCACATACATATATGCACTCACACACACATACATACTCACACACACATACATACTCACACACACATACAGCCTCACATACATATATGCACTCACACACACATACATACTCACACACACATACATACTCACACACACATACATACTCACACACACATACAGACTCACACAAACATATATGCACCCACACTCACATACAGACCCCATACACATACGCGCGTACCCACATATTCTAATGGACTCTTTCCCCTATCTAGGACTAAATACATTTAATTTAATTTGTTATTCATTTCTTCCTAACTGTTAGTTAATGTTTTTCGATTATTGTTTATTTATTTTACTTCTTTATTTCTTCCTTTTTCTCTTACTCTCCCTATGTTCGTTATACTCGTAACGTTTATACTGATTTACCATTCTTCTTACTTTTTTACTTCTTAGTCTCGAATATCTCTTGACACTTGTTTCATATCTTCCAATATTTCTCCATTATCAAATTCCTTATTTGAGTTGTAAAGGAAAATGAACCAAGAACGAAGACATTATAAAAATCTGAACCTGTCCATTCCCAACTTATACCTGTTAGGAATAAATTTGTCAGATCAATTAGCCACAATATTGCCTCACTAAGCCTCGGAGGGTAGCTCATTATCTTAATGTATTATATATTTGCGACCTTTAATAAAAGAGAACTGTGAAACCACTTGGTATTTAAATAAAAACCAACAACTACCAATTGAGTATGCTATACATAAGGGGCAATGGCACAAAAAAGAACTTTTGAGAAAAACGAAGTATAATCAGAGTAACAAGTAATTACTTTCTCGATGCACAATCTCTGCGAAGGCTAACATCTTTCTGTTAATCTTAGTAAGTCTGGGGAAATAAATTTAAAATCTAAAATAAAAATGAATTTTTAAAACGTCAAAATTTACTCTCAAGTTCTACTTGATTAATAGTTATTTGTCAATACTTTTCTCTCTAGATACGAATTGCCTGCAAAGATTGTACTTTCCAATACTTACTTTGCTAGTAACTCCTTCATGTAGTTCTCTTATGTAAAACCTGGCTAATATAAATCTTCATTTTGTATTCATCTGACGTCACAGTCAGCTAAGGGTAGTTTCTAAAGTTTAATATTCAGGTCATCTTACTGACACATAATAATAGAAATACAAGTTCCTTCTAACTTCGTTCCAAAGTTGTAAATTTCTCAGACCTATTGGGATTTAGGAGACTGAATAATACAACTCTCGATTAAAGGTACAACTGCACCATTCTTGTAATAGGTCAAATAGGTGTTACATCTTGGAAATACTACTATTGAAAATTAATAGACGCAACGTCTGTTTCAGAATTCGTTTGGCTTAGGCTCTAAATGCGTTGCTATGCTTCGCTTTCTTAAGGCTGGATTAACATTTAAATCCCTACTCCGAATATAGCATATTAATATTATGTGTTTGTAACAAGTTTCTTCAATTAAGCCAAACGCTGAAAATTATATACTTGTTTATTTTTTAGAATTTGGTATTTAAAAATTACAAAAATTGTTTTCAATTCCTCATTTGTTGATGTCGTTGAAGTCGTTTCATCTTCTGTTTCACACTTTGTAGAGATTTCGTTGAGCCGTCTTGAGTCTGTATCGCATGAGTAATCAATAAATACTGTTGATAATAATCCTGCAATGTGAAATGTATCCCTCCTAGTAAGGCGGGAGCTACGAAGAGGGAGATGCCGATCTAATTCTCTCCTAAATGTGTAGTTTAAACGTTTAAAATTAAGTGGAATAGAAAATTATTTCGAGAAAAACCTTTACCTAGCAGTTTAAATAGTTGAGGCTTCGATACGTTTGAAGAAGAATGAATCGTAGTAACCAAGATTACAGAATAAAATCAAAATTAAAATAAAAGAGTAAAAGGATAACAGGAAATTCTTAGTAGAAATACTATTTTAAGTAAAGAGATAGTAACTTAATACTAAAGCTAACAAAAACTGAATAATATAAAAATAGTTAACCCTGATAATATTTTCGACAAAATACAATTTATTTAGTTTATTTATTATAAAAGAACATAGGTGTAGTCGCTTTTCAAATACAATATTGTTTTAATACCTCTTGTCATCTGAAGAGTATCTTATCGGAATATCTGCACTTGACCTTGAAGTCATTAGTTATAACTTCACTTACAAAGTTCCCAAGAGTCCAATTCTATACTTTTGTAATGAAAGTATCATTCAAATCATTTCTTCTTTAAAACTTTTACATTTATACATTAAAACTTTTATCAATAAAGATTATAAAAGTTTTTAATATAAACTTTAATTAAAGTTTTTTTTACAATGTCGTATTTTAATTAAAAGTGATATTTTATCTTTGTTAAAACTCAAACCATTGTTTAATGACATTTGAAAAGTATAAGTGAAAATGTTGAGTTTTCTGCTGTAGTAAACTTGCGTTTGGAGACGGAAAAGTAAATATTTCGTAATTATTTATTTTTGTTCCAAATGTAAATTTTACATAACGTCTTGACAAGGGGTGACAAAACGTGTTTGGAATTTGTTAGTATTTTTTCCTCTTATATACAAACTATGAATCCTTTGCCAAATAGTTTGAATAGTTTCTCTAGTAGTCTTAATACCTAATTTATTTTTTGTGAGGGAAGATAGAAATCTTAATAAACAAATCTAAAATACGGAAAGAAGCTCGTTAATAAACAAAATCCTCGTTTTTGGCAAGACGTATTAATGTAGTTTTTAAAACCTAAAGCAAAAGGTTTTGAAATTGTCCTATAGACTTTTATGAGAACAATTTGATTGATGTGTCAGTGAGTGTGGTTTGGGTTTTGGTTCGATTAGCAAATATAGGTTAGTATTTCCTCCAGGAAAGTTTAGTGAAGTATAACTTTTCAGATGTTTATATAAGTTGACCGAAGGGTTACATCATATAATAAATATAACATTTTTTTGTTTTGTTTTTATATTATTTTGATATAATAAAGATGTTAGTAGATTCATTTATTTCATTTGATGTTAGCAAATAAAACGATTTCAAATTGTTTTAGTACCATAATTTTTAAATACTTTTGTTAGTAGCTAACCAACAAAACATTTAATTTCTTTTTATGGAGGGATAATGAGAAATAACTAATTAAAAATAAAAATTAAATGAATATATATATATATATATAAACCATATAAATAATGTATGAGTATATTTACGATACTTTAAGTAATAAACATTTTTAGAATACCAGCAAAGTACCCGTCCTTCGTACGCAGTAGACGAATATTTGTATTGATATAATTTTTATTTGTACTTTGGTTGAATTTAATTTACTGAAATTAAATTCCAATAAATATATCAAACTATAGTTTATAAACCTACAAGGGAGTTTGTACAATTAAGGGAGTTTCCGAGGCAAGTGGGGCGGTGCCCTGAAGGAATTTCTAAATAAAAATAAGGCTGTGTATTAACCAGGGACCCTAAGAATAGCCATTTTAAAAATGTGATTGGGGAACACACACACACCATTAGTTTTGGATATATTAGTACAGATTTTTACAAGAGTTTATAATTATAAAACTGTAATTGTGCGGGGATTTTCTTCTACAATTAGGAACAACAATACCGAATAAAAAATCCATAGCAACGTCTCTTTCTTTTGCTTTTACCGATTTAATGTCTGTTGTAAGTAGCTCTCTCCGGAGCCAAAATCGGCTAAAATAAATACACAAAAACCTCTTACCCACAATATTTCTTTATTTTACCCTTATGTACATTTCAGTTCACAAGTAACTATCCTCAGAGGGATAACATACAAAGACTAGACATACGATCTAGTAACATCGGCTACTTTACGTTAATCGTTGCGACCCGTACGTATTTATTTAAAAGGAACTTTAAAAATGCCTTTAAATAATATAAAGACTAATGCTTTTAATAATCTTTTAAGGCTAAGTTCTACAGGTTCCTGTATTTCAGAAGCTGTAAGATAATAAAATATAAGACAAACTTTAATATTTAGAGCTTACTATCACCAAACACAACACTAGACACAGTTTAAAAATATACAGAAAATCAACAACTACAGATATGGTCATAGATAATACATCTAATCACCCCACACAACAAAAACTCGCTGCATTTAATCATATGTTACACCGCCTAATAAACATATCAATGCTACAGAAAGACTATTACGCAGAACTTATTACCATAAATTGCATCGCTCAATAAAACGTCTACCAACATACACTCATAGACAACATTCTCAAGAAAATAAAACATAAACACCATGAAACAGCCACACAAACAAACAACACAAAAAATAACAAAAACATATACCTCACCTACCACAATAGAAACACACATAAAATAGCTTCCACATTCAAAAAACTCCATTACCTAACATCCTACAAAACAACAAACACGCTAAGAAAATATATACAACCTTTTCAAAAAGAAACTGACATATAAAAACTCTCAGGTATTTACAAATTAACTTGCAACGATTGTCCCAACTATTACATCGGTCAAACCAGCAGGTCATTCTACACACGCTTCGATGAACATATTACCTAAACAAAACAAACAAACCCTAAAACCAGCGACGCAAAACACCTAAATAACACCCAACACACACATACAGACATACACACTAATTTAAATATTCTACACACATTAAAACAGAGTAAAAAAC
>JBAIZL010000001.1:338290282-338342782 GCA_036971475.1 Prosapia bicincta | reverse complement strand
ATAAGTTATTCATCTTATAAATCATTGATAATTATTGTACTTAGTTTTGAAGCTGGTAATTAAAGACATTTATATCTTGGATTTAGTTTAAAAGTTGGAATGTTTTTGAAGAAGGTACTAACATCTGTTTCTTTCGTTATCGCGATGAAGCTTTTCTAGACTTTTATTCTTAATAAAACTCTTCGGCTCACTATAGTGCTGTTGATAATAGAATAGACATTCTTAAGCACATAAAAAGTACTTGATACTAATCTTTGGTTGTTAAAAAAAATCAGTTGAAACGCTGTATTTTGCACAATTGTAAAACTTTCTTCATTGCTAATTTTTAAAAAATATTAGTAGTTCCCTAATTTTGAAAAGTAAGATGAAAATAGCTAACTGCAAGTTTGTACCTAACTATAAGTAGAGAAACTATTATGTTTACTACGTGCATTGTCACAACCCCACTGTATCTGGGTGACATGTCCGTCAAAATACACTTTTTTATCTCTAACTGGGGGCAAACTCTTTACTAACAAACTCGAGGTGTTTAGTGATGAACACAGACAGCGTTTTCATTAACATATCTCCATAATGGGAAAGAGGAATTTGAGAAAATGGAACGACCACACGTTTGCTGATGACACATAACGCTGAAAAAGAACATTTCTGATGCGAAATGTAAATTTAAATATAAAACTGATTCTATGTGTATACGTCAAGTGTCACTAAAGCACAGAAAAGCAGAAATATTAACCTCGGTTTCGGTTAATACTGATGCTGAACTGAATATAATATTCTTTGGAAATACATTCCATCTTAAAAGGAAACCTTTATTCCTTCCTTCAAAAGGGGGTTGTATTATAAATATTATATAAACAAAACTCACTTATACTTTCCAACGTAGAATAAAAAATTAACCTTTTTAGAAAGGCAATATTATTTACACACGCAAGTACTCTTCCACTGCGTACTTTCTTTCTAAGAAAGAAATCTTCTACAAACGCACGCCATACATTCTCGTGTTAGTTTGTACACTTATACAGATTATCTATCCCTCACATACACACACACATGCGCGGGCGCGGGCGTGTTTTTTAAGGAATGTGTTTTGTTTTGCAGGATTATTTAAATAGTATTCAAATTTAGTTGCACGAGAAAGTGTGTATTTTAACACAAAATTATCCCACTACGCCGCATAAATCATTTTCATGTCCAGTCTGTTCGAAACTTTTTTCATATAAAACTAAACCCAACCACTATTTGAAGCTTTTCTAAGCTGTTGTGTTTCCAATATGTGCAGTACTAAATTGCGTAATACTTTTGGCAATCAATGCAACTTTTCTTCTCAGAATTGTTAATGATTCAAATACCATCTCAAGACCTTTTGTTGCGCTTAAACCAGTTTTATTGATTGAGATAAATTCAAAACTAAAAACATACGTTTCTACTATTTTGAAATTTTAAATGAGAGTGTGGTTACTGATCGTCTTTACGTTTGGTGCAACTTAGAACGTAAATTCAGATATGGTTTTGAAATCTTTCTGTAAGAAGTTTGTTCTTTTGGAAATCATTATGAGGTTCAAGTATTTCCAAATATTTTTAGAGGTGTCAATATCAGAGTTTTGCAAACTTAAACATGTACGTTTTTTCATTTTTATAGTTAGGTTTATAATAATTAATAAAGAATATCAAGTTTGATATAATGACAAACTATAAACGATAATATAATAATAACATTTTAATACAGTTACGAAATGCAACAACTAATGCTCCCCAATACAGCATTGATTATTGTTTTTTTTCGTTCTATTTTCTCTTATTAAAGGTAAATATTCTATATGGAACACTAAATGAAACAGTGGTCATAGAGATGAATATTAAAACGAAATAAACATGCATCTAAAAGCATACTATAGAATATACATCAATACAAATATATAAGAGTCAGTAACACAAACATTATGAAATAACCTGAACATGAAACGAAATTGGAAAATTATTTTATAAGAAAATGTTCGGATACTTTGATCTCACGCTCACTGAAGGTTAGACGTTAATTTATTTTAACGAACTGCACAGAGATCATAGGAAGAAGACCATTACCAAATAAATCAAAGAATAAAAAATTAGGAGAATTGCATTTTTAAAAGTCTAGAAAATCGACAAAAAAACTTCTCTCTTATTACATAAACCCACTCCTGCTTGATGAAATCAGTAGTTAATTCTTCCGTAAGTCCATCAAACCTTTGTTTAAAGTAGACTGTTAGTTAAACTTTGATGAGTCGCGTGCTACCTCTCTGCTAAAGGAGACACTCACTTTAGTAAATAAGCGCTCTTTAATGACCTTTGCATGATATTAGGGAATAAAAATTCTACTACTGTTGTTTATTTTATTCTTTAAAAAAACAATTGTGTTCTCTGGTGTATTTATACCTATAAAACTGTTATCAATTACTTATTAACAAAACTGAGGTACCTACACACACACACACACACACACACACACACATATATATATATATATATATATATATATATATATATATATATATGATGAATAGTTACTATCTGGAGTACATCCATTCATTCTGCAGGCCATAAATTCGCAGTTCCGACGTTTCTCTAGAATCTCATCCAGCATTGACGAGGTGAAGAAAACAACAGTAGAAGTCTCGCTCTTCTACTGTTGTTGGGTTCACCTCGTCAATGCTGGATGAGATTCTAGAGAAACGTCGGAACTTCGAATTCATGGACTGCAGAATGAACGGATGTACTCCAGATAGTAACTATTCATCAGATTTTTCCATCTGTGAAGGAATACGTATCAGCATATATATATATATATATATATATATATATATATATATATATATATATATATATATATATATGGTGACATAAAATAATTTTCATAAACAAGAATATACGAATATTACTTCATTTTATTGTTCATTGAAGCTTTTCGCTAATTTACATTATTAGCATTTTCAAAATATATGAATCACTGTACAGTTATGTGACCAGAGTAAGACTGTTGAATATAATTGCACTATGCTCAGTAAAGGTATCAGTTATCTTATCTGTTAGATAAATATACTTTAATATTTCCTGTCCTAATCTTTTATTTTTAAAATGTCATCAAATATGCTAAAGATAGTATTATGTTTTGATTTAATCTGGACTTGTTCCTCTATTAGTGTGTTCTTAATTTTATTTTTATATATCTCTAAGTTTTCTATTATATTCATTTTTAAGCCTTTTTGTACGTGTTTAACCAACTTCATATTACTAATCTCTGGAAAATCATGATTTCTTTCTATACAATGTGTGGCAAGATTTGATTTATAAATATGTGGCTTTTTAAATGCATTTAAATGTTCTTTGTAGCGATCTTTTATTTTCTTTTTTGTTTGTCCTATATAACATTTTTGACATGTAGTACAGTTAATACTATATACGCCGTTTATATTAATATTATTTACTTTAATGTTTGTATTTATTATATTATTAATTGTGTTATTAGTGTAATAAGCTATTTTGACATTAGTATCTTTAAATAATTTTATAATTGGTTTGATTTCATAACCGGTAAATAAGAATTTGGACCAAATAATTTCTTTAGTATTTGAATAATAATTTTTATTTATATTATTATCCATTCTTTTAAGGATTTTATTATTCAATTTATTAATGGTTTCTTTTTTATATCCATTTTGTATTGCTATTTGTTGAATAATGTTTAGTTCTTTCAATTTATTTATCGGGTTTAATGGAATTCGGTTCATTCTGTATAATAAATTATAGAAGCATGCCATTTTTTGATTGTACGGGTGGTTTGAATAATTAGGTATTACTTTTACTGTTTGAGTGGGTTTTCTAAATATTGTAAAATTTAATTTATTATTTTCCTTATAAATGGTAATATCTAAGAAATTTATGGCATTAAGTTTTTCTATTTCGTAAGTAAACTGTATTTTATTGTGTATATTATTTATTTCGGTAATTATTAGCTTTAAATTTAATGCATTATTTGTAGAAATGTACAGACCGTCATCTACATATCTATACCATTGTCCATTGTTATCATATTTTTTAATAATTTTTATTATTTCTTCATCAATATGTTGCAAAAATATTTCGGAAATGATGCTGGATAGTGGTGAACTCATTATCAAGCCGTCTTCCTGTCTGTATATTTTGTTATTATAGCAAAAGTAATTTTGTTTTAATATTATTTTAAGTACATTAATTATTTCATCAATTTCTTTTTTATCATGTGTATACATATTTAATTTATTTTTTATTATTTTATATGTTTCCATTAAAGGTATATTGGTATACATGTCTTTTATATCGAATGATATTAATTTGCTATTATTGTCTATTTTTATATTTTTAATTTTCTCTATAAGGTGATAAGTATTTTTTATATTATGATTGTTATTTAATTTCATTTTGTCTTTTAACTGTTTGGCAAAAATTTTAGATATTTTATATGAAGGTGCACTTTTAAAATTAATAAGCGGTCTAATTGGATTATTTATTTTATGTAATTTTATAATACCATTTAATAATGGTATTTTAGGGTTATCATTTATGTTATTGATTTCCGGATTAAATAATGCATAAGAATTCTTCACAATACCTTTTATTTCATTTTGGTATTTATCCGTGGGATCTTTTTTTAGTTCTATAAACATATTATCTACAATATATTTTTCATTTTTGTTTATGTAATCTTGTTTGTTTATTACCACAACAGCATTGCTTTTATCTGCTTTTATAGTACACAAGTTATTATTTTGTAATTTTTGTTTTAGATTATTAAATTGCATATATTGATTTTTGTTTTGATAATTTTTTATTTTATAAACATTATGTTTTTTTATTAATTTAGCTATTTCATTTGTTGCATTAATTCTTACCTTTTCTTGGTCATTTTCTTTTAATTTATTTATAGCGGTTTCTGTATCTATTACAATATTATCAATGTCTTTATTAAAATTTTTCTTTATGTTGACGATATGAATGTCTTCTAATATTTTTTCTTCATTTTTAGTGAAATTAATGTTAGTTAAATTGATTAAATTTGGAAAAAATTTATGATACGTTTCTTCGTGTACTTTGTTTTTTTCCTTATATATTATTAATTTATCTAATTTATTGTTTATATTATTTATTTTAATTTGTTTAAGATATTTAATTTTTATATTAATTTCCTCATATATATATTCCCACTTTATTATATGTAACTTATTTGCTAGTTCTAAATTTAATTTATATATTTCATATGTTAATTTACTTTGTTTTTTATATAATTCATTAATTTCATTTTTTATCCACATCTTCTCTGCTTGTATATTAGTTTTTTGTGCTGCTTTACTTTTATTTTTTATGTTGATTTTTGCATATTTGGGTATGATTTGTAATAGTATACATTTTTTGTTGAAAAATATATTACAATTATTTCTCATCAATTGAATTTTCTTTTTCTGATATAAATTTATTTTGTTTGTTAATGTATTAAAATTTTGTACTGATTTAAGCATAGTACAATTATCAACAACATACATTTTTTTATATATATATATATATATATATATATATATAATATTAATCTATATTATCCAAATATTTACCTATATATGTATTTTAATTTATATTATATATATTATCTAATATTCTAGTTTGTTTAAATAATTTTGTACTATATAATTAATTTTCAGTATAACCTAATAATATGTATATTATTTATTCACATTTCCATATAATACTTTTTTTCTATATTAATCTATCATATAAATATTTAAATTTTTTTTTTTTTTTTTTTTTTTTTTTTTTTTTTTTTTTTTTTTTTTTTTTTTTTTTCTTTATATTAGTCTTGTATTTTTTATATAATTTATCAATATGTCAATTATGTTAAAATATACGTGTATAACTAGTTTTTCGATGACGTTAAATCATAACATTATTATACTTATTATTATAATTAATTTATTAAAATATGTGACTAACATTAATATCAAATAATAAAAACATTATACCTATTGCTTCTTTATATTTACTTTTCAGTATTCTTTACTATCTTGTAACATTTACTTTATATAATTTCTTATATTAATATTGTTGTGCTATTTATATTACAATACAGTATTTATCAATATATTGTATCCTAATGTTAATTTATTTGTAAAATATTATTTAAAATATTATATAATTTCATGTTTATTAAATAATATCATGTCAACAATTAAAATTGAATCAATACTTGATGCAATATAAGATTGTTTATATTTGCATTTACACTTAAAAATCGTGTACTTTTATTTATACTTCTATATAATATTATTTATGTTAATCTTTAATAATATAAATAAGCTCAATTACAGTTTTAGCCCTATTATGTTTCATTAAACTATACAAACATTCATATAAATAAATTAAAAGTACATTAATAAATTTTATTATTTTAGGTTTCAGCTTACTTGGTTATTTGTTCATTACAAATTTAATAAAATAAAATTGATTGTTAAGTTCATTGAATATAATCTAATTCCAATATGCCTTTAACATTATCAGTATAAGTTCCTTTTATTTTTGTTTTCAAATAAGAAGTGTGTCGGATTCACTATATCAACCTTGAGTCTTGCTAAATATTGAATTGAATAATAATTTGTGTAAACTGTAGATTTTATTCATTTACTTATATATCATGATAATGTATATCATTACTAATGATATACATTATCATGATATATAAGTAAATGAATAAAATCTACAGTTTACACAAATTATTATTCAATTCAATATTTAGCAAGACTCAAGGTTGATATAGTGAATCCGACACACTTCTTATTTGAAAACAAAAATAAAAAGAACTTATACTGATAATGTTAAAGGCATATTGGAATTAGATTATATTCAATGAACTTAACAATCAATTTTATTTTATTAAATTTGTAATGAACAAATAACCAAGTAAGCTGAAACATAAAATAATAAAATTTATTAATGTACTTTTAATTTATTTATATGAATGTTTGTATAGTTTAATGAAACATAATAGGGCTAAAACTGTAATTGAGCTTATTTATATTATTAAAGATTAACATAAATAATATTATATAGAAGTATAAATAAAAGTACACGATTTTTAAGTGTAAATGCAAATATAAACAATCTTATATTGCATCAAGTATTGATTCAATTTTAATTGTTGACATGATATTATTTAATACACATGAAATTATATAATATTCTAAATAATATTTTACAAATAAATTAACATTAGGATACAATATATTGATAAATACTGTATTGTAATATAAATAGCACAACAATATTAATATAAGAAATTATATAAAGTAAATGTTACAAGATAGTAAAGAATACTGAAAAGTAAATATAAAGAAGCAATAGGTATAATGTTTTTATTATTTGATATTAATGTTAGTCACATATTTTAATAAATTAATTATAATAATAAGTATAATAATGTTATGATTTAACGTCATCGAAAAACTAGTTATACACGTATATTTTAACATAATTGACATATTGATAAATTATATGAAAAATACAAGACTAATATAAAGAAAAAAAAAAAAAAAAAAAAAAAAAAAAAAAAAAAAAAAAAAAAAAAAAAAAATTAAATATTTATATGATAGATTAATATAGAAAAAAAGTATTATATGGAAATGTGAATAAATAATATACATATTATTAGGTTATACTGAAAATTAATTATATAGTACAAAATTATTTAAACAAACTAGAATATTAGATAATATATATAATATAAATTAAAATACATATATAGGTAAATATTTGGATAATATAGATTAATATTATATATATATATATATATATATATATATATAAAAAAATGTATGTTGTTGATAATTGTACTATGCTTAAATCAGTACAAAATTTTAATACATTAACAAACAAAATAAATTTATATCAGAAAAAGAAAATTCAATTGATGAGAAATAATTGTAATATATTTTTCAACAAAAAATGTATACTATTACAAATCATACCCAAATATGCAAAAATCAACATAAAAAATAAAAGTAAAGCAGCACAAAAAACTAATATACAAGCAGAGAAGATGTGGATAAAAAATGAAATTAATGAATTATATAAAAAACAAAGTAAATTAACATATGAAATATATAAATTAAATTTAGAACTAGCAAATAAGTTACATATAATAAAGTGGGAATATATATATGAGGAAATTAATATAAAAATTAAATATCTTAAACAAATTAAAATAAATAATATAAACAATAAATTAGATAAATTAATAATATATAAGGAAAAAAACAAAGTACACGAAGAAACGTATCATAAAAATTTTTTCCAAATTTAATCAATTTAACTAACATTACATTCACTAAAAATGAAGAAAAAATATTAGAAGACATTCATATCGTCAACATAAAGAAAAATTTTAATAAAGACATTGATAATATTGTAATAGATACAGAAACCGCTATAAATAAATTAAAAGAAAATGACCAAGAAAAGGTAAGAATTAATGCAACAAATGAAATAGCTAAATTAATAAAAAAACATAATGTTTATAAAATAAAAAATTATCAAAACAAAAATCAATATATGCAATTTAATAATCTAAAACAAAAATTACAAAATAATAACTTGTGTACTATAAAAGCAGATAAAAGCAATGCTGTTGCGGTAATAAACAAACAAGATTACATAAGCAAAAATGAAAAATATATTGTAGATAATATGTTTATAGAACTAAAAGAAGATCCCACGGATAAATACCAAAATGAAATAAAAGGTATTGTGAAGAATTCTTATGCATTATTTAATCCGGAAATCAATAACATAAATGATAACCCTAAAATACCATTATTAAATGGTATTATAAAATTACATAAAATAAATAATCCAATTAGACCGCTTATTAATTTTAAAAGTGCACCTTCATATAAAATATCTAAAATTTTTGCCAAACAGTTAAAAGACAAAATGAAATTAAATAACAATCATAATATAAAAAATACTTATCACCTTATAGAGAAAATTAAAAATATAAAAATAGACAATAATAGCAAATTAATATCATTCGATATAAAAGACATGTATACCAATATACCTTTAATGGAAACATATAAAATAATAAAAAATAAATTAAATATGTATACACATGATAAAAAAGAAATTGATGAAATAATTAATGTACTTAAAATAATATTAAAACAAAATTACTTTTGCTATAATAACAAAATATACAGACAGGAAGACGGCTTGATAATGGGTTCACCACTATCCAGCATCATTTCCGAAATATTTTTGCAACATATTGATGAAGAAATAATAAAAATTATTAAAAAATATGATAACAATGGACAATGGTATAGATATGTAGATGACGGTCTGTACATTTCTACAAATAATGCATTAAATTTAAAGCTAATAATTACCGAAATAAATAATATACACAATAAAATACAGTTTACTTACGAAATAGAAAAACTTAATGCCATAAATTTCTTAGATATTACCATTTATAAGGAAAATAATAAATTAAATTTTACAATATTTAGAAAACCCACTCAAACAGTAAAAGTAATACCTAATTATTCAAACCACCCGTACAATCAAAAAATGGCATGCTTCTATAATTTATTATACAGAATGAACCGAATTCCATTAAACCCGATAAATAAATTGAAAGAACTAAACATTATTCAACAAATAGCAATACAAAATGGATATAAAAAAGAAACCATTAATAAATTGAATAATAAAATCCTTAAAAGAATGGATAATAATATAAATAAAAATTATTATTCAAATACTAAAGAAATTATTTGGTCCAAATTCTTATTTACCGGTTATGAAATCAAACCAATTATAAAATTATTTAAAGATACTAATGTCAAAATAGCTTATTACACTAATAACACAATTAATAATATAATAAATACAAACATTAAAGTAAATAAAATTAATATAAACGGCGTATATAGTATTAACTGTACTACATGTCAAAAATGTTATATAGGACAAACAAAAAAGAAAATAAAAGATCGCTACAAAGAACATTTAAATGCATTTAAAAAGCCACATATTTATAAATCAAATCTTGCCACACATTGTATAGAAAGAAATCATGATTTTCCAGAGATTAGTAATATGAAGTTGGTTAAACACGTACAAAAAGGCTTAAAAATGAATATAATAGAAAACATAGAGATATATAAAAATAAAATTAAGAACACACTAATAGAGGAACAAGTCCAGATTAAATCAAAACATAATACTATCTTTAGCATATTTGATGACATTTTAAAAATAAAAGATTAGGACAGGAAATATTAAAGTATATTTATCTAACAGATAAGAACACTGATACCTTTACTGAGCATAGTACAATTATATTCAACAGTCTTACTCTGGTCACATAACTGTACAGTGATTCATATATTTTGAAAATGCTAATAATGTAAATTAGCGAAAAGCTTCAATGAACAATAAAATGAAGTAATATTCGTATATTCTTGTTTATGAAAATTATTTTATGTCACCATACATATTCAACAAGAAAAAATAATTCATCTAAGTTTTACAATATATATATATATATATCACGAAAGTGATAAGTGTATACAAGAAAACAGTGTTGCACAACTACAAATATATATATATATATATATATATATGTTAAATATTTTGCCATGTAACGGCAACATTTGTTTCCGGAGGACCTTAAATAATTAAATGAATGAAATTGACGTTTTGTACATACCTCACTGGGCGAAGTACCACTACTTTTCGAACAGTTATTCGGGTGCACCCTTTCCCGCACTTATCAATTACCTGTTGAACTTAAAGAAATCACTTATATTCAAAATGTCACTATTAATGTTAAGAGTACCTTCGCCACATGAGAGGAGAAACAAAGAGAGAGAAATGGTCTAAACCGAGCCTCGTTTAGAACACACAAAAACTACGTCACGTCGAGAGTGACGGGAGAGATGTCGTTTAACCGACGATTCGAAAGGAACAGGGCCGTACCGAACCTTGTAAGAGACAAAGGTTGGCCGATAAGGAGTCCCTCTCTGAAGCATTTACACTGTCTTTTAAATTATCTTTAATTTAAAGAAAAGTACGTAACATACCGGGGGCCTTGAATCCTCCTAGGATTCAAAGAAGAATACAATATAAGCTACCCCAGCATGAGAGAAAAGAAAACAATAATTATCAATAAACAAACTGAGAGTTCTTCACAAAAAACAAATATACACTAAATAAAATAAAAATTCCTTTTCTAGAAACGTGAGAAAAATAATAAGTTTATTCTGCACTAATGGACAGGGGGAAAACCTTATGAGAAGGTCGAGTTATAAGTCCTTGCTGTGTCTTGAGCTGAACAACTCGCACCACACCGTCTGTGCCAGGGAACACTTGTGTCACTCTTGCCAATGGCCAAGAGAGAGGCGAAGTAGGTTGATGCACTAGCACTAGGTCGCCCACACGAAGGTTGTCTGTCGTTTCCGTCCATTTGGTCCGCTGCTGTAGAGTATGAAGATATTCCAGCTGCCACCTTTTCCACATGCGTTGGTGAAAAGCATGGACGAGGTGCCAATGCTTAAGTCTATTAGTAGGGACTTCAGCCAGATTTCTTTCGGATACGGCGACGAGTGGCGCTCCAATTAAAAGGTGTCCTGGGGTCAGAGCAGTGAGATCGGAAGGATCGTTAGATAAAGGTGTGAGTGGTCGAGAGTTGAGGATTGACTCGACTTGAGTTGTCAGAGTCATGAATTCGGAGAGAGTTAGAACGTGTTCACCTATGACGCGACGCAAGTGATGTTTAGCGCTTTTAATTGCGCTTTCCCATAGCCCTCCTTGATGAGGTGCAGCAGGAGGATTGAAGTGAAAATTAACTCCACGTTGAAATGAAAATTCACAAACGAGATCTTGTCCTGAGGTCCTGAGTAGAGATCGCAGAGCATTGTCAGCTCCCACAAAGTTTGTTCCGCAGTCGGAATAGACGTGTTGACAAAGACCTCGTCTAGACACGAATCGAGTCAATGCTGCGATGAACGCGTCCGTCGAGATATCAGTGACCACCTCAATGTGAACAGCTTTGGTGACAAGGCAAACAAAGACACAGATGTATGCCTTGATGGTTCGAATAGAGCGTAGATTATGTACTTTCAGAGTGTAAGGACCTCCATAATCAATGCCTGTGTTGAGAAATGGGCGAGTAGGGGTCAGTCGAGGTTGAGGTAAGTTTCCCATAAGAGGATTTTTATTTTTAGGTCGGTGCTTAAAGCACGCAATACACTTGAAGACGCGTGCACGGATTACATTCCGAGCACACAATATCCTCACCTCTTGTGCGAGAAGTGATTGAGTGTGTTGAACTCCAGAATGAAGGTACTTCCGATGATATAGGTCAATCAAGGAGTCAACCACAGGGTGTTTCTTAGGCAAAATCACCGGATGTTGTGTCTCATAACGAATCTGTGCTGCTTCGAGTCGTCCACCAACTCGCAGGACGCCATCGCTATCGAGAAATGGTGTTAATCGTCGAAGCCTAGAAGGTACCCTGTTAGGAGGGGTGTGTCCTAATGCCTTTAAATCTTCGATGAAGGAGGATGCCTGAAGTAATTTGAATATTCGGATTCTGGCTGAGTTCAACTCCTCCGTAGTAAGAGGTCCAACAGTTCTTCCTAAGTGACGAGAGTTGTGTATGAAACGCAACAAGTACGCCATTACACGATGCAGTCGACAAAAGCTAGAATATTTCCGCAGCAAGTCCCATTCTGAGTGAACAGTGGAGAGAAGAGATATAGGTGAAATAGGTTTATATTCCCTTGTGTCAATGAGTTTTGCAGGCTCAAAATGAGAGATAGGCCAGTTATCATGCGACTGTTGTAACCAAGAGGGTCCGTACCACCATAATTTATGTTGAGGTAGGTCTGAAGGAAGTAATCCACGTGACGCGCAGTCAGCGGGATTGTGTTCACTCGGTACGTGCCTCCAATAACGAGAAGGCAATAATTCTTGAACCTGCGCTACCCGATTGGCGACAAAGGTTTTGAGTCGATAAGGAGGTGTTTGTATCCATGTCAATGTTACTGACGAATCGCACCATAGAAAAACTGAGGAAAATTCCATTTTTTTGTTATAAAGAGATATAATATATGCCACTAATTGAGCGAGTAAATGAGCAGCACTTAGCTCCAAGCGAGGCACAGTGAGTTTTTTCAGTGGGGCTACCCGAGTCTTCGATAATAGCTGCCGAATTACCACCGAGTTGTCACTAATCTGACATCTTAAGTAAATGACAGCAGCGTATCCACTCTCAGAAGCATCTGAGAAACCGTGTAACTCAATGTTAGGCGAGTGACTCAAGCGTAAAGCCCGCGGAATTACAATATTTTTTAAACAATTAGAAGTCTTTGCAAATCTTTGCCACTGAGTTAGAAGTTCAGGTGGTAGGGATTGGTCCCAGTCTAACCCTTTTGTCCAGAGGAGCTGCATAAAACATTTCGCCCACATGACAACAGGCGAAAGGAAACCACATGGGTCATAAATTTGAGCGATAACGCTGAGCACTTGGCGTTTAGTTTTAGAGTTTCGAGGAAAATTCAAATGGTAAGTAAAAGCGTCCGAAGAGGATGGCCAATGAAGTCCGAGAATATTATAATGAGGTTGTGCGGTATCCTGAAGAAACGTGTGTGTCTCTAGGTGTTCGTCTGGAAGATCCTGTAATAGTTGATAAGCGTTAGTAGTCCATTTCCGCAATTCGAAGCCACCTCGAAGTAAAAGAGAAATGAGCTGAGTTTTCAAATGAGAAGCCTCATCAATGGAATCACCACCCGCAATAGTGTCGTCGACAAACGTTTGTGTGCGGAGTACTTCGGCAGCCTGAGGGAATGAAGCACCTTCATCGGAGGCGAGCTGATGAAGAGTTCTTATCGCCAGGTAAGGTGAACAACTAAGTCCATAGGTTACTGTGGTCAATTGATAAGTGGAAATAGGTTGATCGACATGGTTCCTCCATAGGATCAGCTGATAAGGTTGATCATCAGGGTGGACTTTGATC
Source organism: Prosapia bicincta (assembly GCA_036971475.1). Taxonomy (NCBI): domain Eukaryota; kingdom Metazoa; phylum Arthropoda; class Insecta; order Hemiptera; family Cercopidae; genus Prosapia; species Prosapia bicincta. The sequence goes on along the minus strand of JBAIZL010000001.1, from coordinate 338,328,702 downwards.
TGACGATACATCTGACGTATATCGCAAGTAAAAACCACATTATGATAGCGAAACATGAGTAACAGATCACAAATGTTGGTCTGCATTTTCTGTCCTGTCCACAGGGTGTCGTTGAGAGAGAAACCGTTGGATGTTTTTGCACTGGCATCAAAGACTGTTCGAAGGCGAGTAGTGGTGCTGGATTCCTTTAGAACCCCATGATGAGGTAAAAAGTAGTGAGGTGAACTGAGCTGAGTGTTTTGGGCAAGTATCATGTGTCCAGAAGTCAAATAGTCAGACATGAATTCTGCATAAAGTTGCTTGAAGCGAGGCTTAGAGTTGAACTTTTGTTCGAGAGATTTTAATCGTACTTCCGCGTTCCCGCGAGAAGTTCCTAGAGGAGGTTTATCTTGTTTGAAAGGAAGTCGGACACAGTAACGACCTGAACTGTCGCGTGTATGAGTAGCGACATAATGAGCTTCACATGCTTGATCATGTGGTGAGAGTTTTGAGGTTAAGGGCACTTCTTCATGTTGCCAGAATTTTTGCAGAGCATTGTGCAGTTCCAAGTCATTCACAGTGAGTAATGTGGTGGACATACTAGCACTAGATTCCATTTCACAGGTAGGCAGACATGGAGCTTGTCCCATAACCATGAATCCAAAGTGAGTGCCTATCAGGCACGGCATATTAGAGCCGAGAGAATGCGTAGTTGGAGTCAATATTAAGGGAAAAAGAGCGCCGCCCAGAAGAATATCAATGCGACTTGGCAAATGAAAAGTAGGGTCGGCAAGCGTATAAGATTGTACCTTATTTAGTACTTTAACGTCAATGTGAGTACAAGGTAAATCGACGCAAATTTTGTCGAGAATGAGAAAATTATGTTTGGCAGCTATTACTGTGCCATCGAGAGTGTGCACGCCTAAAGAGGTCATGCCCCTTGAGCGAGTAAGGGTTTGAGAAAGTCCAACAATGTTGTGATTACTTCTTGTTCGAATTACACACATTAGTTGAGCTACTTGCTCTGAAATAAATGAGGATTGGCTTCCTGAGTACATAAGTCGTCCCGGTAGGAGAGGAGAGTTTTACTAAAAGTGTGCCCAGGAGCACAGTTGTACTTTGAGAGGCAGGATTAGTCGCCTGAGAAGTCATACTAATAGGTGACTGAACAACTTCTGTTACACCTTGGTCCTGCTAAATAGAGGACTTTAATGGTGTATGCTGAGGCAGGTGATCGTTGTCGAAATGGAGAAGAGTGTGATGTTTCCTTTTACATTGAAAACAAGTCGATTTGGATTTACAAAACTTCACACTGTGAGCGCCCAAACATGAAATATATCTACTATACGACTTCGCGATCTTCAAACGCTCTGTCGGAGATTTGGCCTTAAACTTAAGGCAGGAATAGATTTTATGGTCTGTTCCTTTACACAGAAAACATAAAGGATGCTTTGTTTCAGACGCTGTGTCATTGACAGAGTTACAAGTCACCAACGAAGTCCCCTTTCGGTTAACCTGAGTCTTATACATTAACTGTTTTCCCTTTGAAATTTGAGGTGAGTTTGAAGGTAATGAGTTAGCGTTGAGAGTTGAAAAGGAATGTAGTGTCGCGTGTTCAAGTTCACTACATTTTTGAGAGAGGAAGTTGATAATTTCCGCAGGTGTTGCCAGGGTGACACCTATGATTTCAGTGCTTATAAATTGCAAATTTATATTTATTAATGCTTATTGTTTTGAAGCAGATCATTCAGTTACATGCTGTCCAATGTAATTGTAATATTTCCTTTTAAAATATTTACATTTTTTCATAATTTGTATTGAACATTTTTCTTATTGCAATTATTTGAAGATATCTTTTTATAGTAATATTGAATAAGAGACATTTGTTTACTTCAACTGTTTACGTCCGTTCATAAGTTCAAACATTCAATATTTACATTTCTTTGTGAGAAACTAGTTTATGCTTTCTCTATCGCTCTTGCTATTAGTATAGCATATTTTGTTAGTGTATTTAAAGAGCCTTATTGTTATTGTAGATATAATTCAATTCTACAAAATGGCCAAATCACTAAGAGTAATCACTGCTAAGAAGGAAGCTCTATTTTCCCAGATCCAATCTATTTATGATCTAACGCAAAAAATTTCTGATAAAGTGATCATGCAGGAATTAATGATCCGAGCTCCCTCTGTCGCTAGCATTAAACAAGAATTTTTAGACACATTGGACTTATTCAATGAACTCTCGTTGGAAAAAGATAACGATTTTATTCCCAATTTCTCAACTTCGGCTGTGGTTAATGATCTTGTTTCTCGCATAAATTACACTGGTGCTTCAATAGATGCGAAACAAGCTGCAAGGCAAAAAACCGAAGCTAGCTCTTCACTCTCGTCGCAAATCCCACTGCGACTTCCAAAATTGGAACTCAAACATTTCACGGGTGATCCATTTGAATGGATTTCTTTCAAAAATCTCTTTGACTCTACCATACATAAGAATACATCTCTCAATGCTGTCACCAAACTACAGTATTTGCTCAGTGTACTCTCAGGTGAACCATTAAAATTAATTAACTCTTTACCTATTTCGGAAGTTAATTATCAAGTCGCGTATGACCTTCTTATGGAGAGATATCATTCTCCAAGACGATTAATGTCAATTCATCTCAATAGAATTCTCGACTTGCCGAATATCAATTACACTTCTAACCAAATGCGTAGCTTTGTTACAAGTTACACAGAGAACACCCAAGCCTTGAAGGGGCTACAAATTGATATCACGAGTAACAATCCCTTATTGTCAGCGATGATTTTACGCAAGCTGGATTCTACTATACTGAAGAAGCTTGAACAATCACGGGATAACAGCACGGGAGCCTCGTTTAGAACACACAAAAACTACGTCACGTCGAGAGTGACGGGAGAGATGTCGTTTAACCGACGATTCGAAAGGAACAGGGCCGTACCGAACCTTGTAAGAGACAAAGGTTGGCCGATAAGGAGTCCCTCTCTGAAGCATTTACACTGTCTTTTAAATTATCTTTACTTTAAAGAAAAGTACGTAACAATATATATATATATATATATATATATATATATATATATATATATATATATATATACTGTATAGGAAATATGCAGAGAAATATTACACTCCTGCCTAAACCATTACACTGCTGCCAAATCAGCTAAGGCACTGAATATTGTATTTTATTATGATTATTCGTACTTGTTTACTCATTAAGTTTTTTAACATTATATTTAAAAATATACATATTCATTCACAATATCTCATTTAAAAGTTGTACTAATTTCTCTATTAGTCTACCTTTCTTTATTTTATGTGTATAAATTAATGATTAATTAGTATCCAATGAATTGCCAACTTCGAATTTAATTCAGATTGAAAGAGTCAAAGAATAAATCCACTAAACAAATTTAAATTAACTTTTTTCTAAATATTCTGACCAAGAATGTAATAATGTCGCCTAATCACTTTGACTCATTCTTTCGGTAAAAATAAAGACTCTTTCTTTCTACGAGAGGAAGATGTTTTACAAGGTATTTCAAAAAACCCCTCCACATACCTCTTGAATATGTCTCTGCCACAGATCACTTAGTACAACTAAGCGCAGCTTTGTACTATGTGCTCTGTGGTCGCTACAATTTGCACCTACCTTACTATACGCCTTCTGTTAAGCTCACGCATTGTACCGTATAAACAAATACTGGTTTTTTGTGTGTAAACTTTTATATTGAATAATATAAACACACGCTTAATATTTAATTATATTTCCAATATTATGTTAAATAAAAATAAAATATCTTTAGTTGACAAATACAAATTATATATTCCAATAATTAAAAATGTTAATTGAATAAAATATGTTATAATATTTTAAGAATGTCTAGCATAAAATATACCTATTATTAAATCTCGTCATCCTATTCTTCAAATACTCCTCCTCTAGAATAAAAATCCCAGTTATCGGAAGGTAATTTACTTTCAACGTTAAGAAAGATTTCAATTTATAAAATCCTAACAAAATATTGTCCTTCCCGTGAAGGATGGAAGTAAATTCCATAAATTCTTAAATCAAAGAACACGCATTGAATTTGTAGGTGATTTGTCGCGAATATAAAATATCTTTTACTGCCTTATTATTCTTTAGACGCCCTTGGTATCGAATATGAACATCCAGTTACATGCAATAAACTGGCAAAAAAGTTCCTCCCTTATAACGTTCATAAAATATTTCTTCTCTTGACGGACGTTCAAATAAATGTACATTGAAAACTTGCATTTTTAAAGCAATCTTCTGTTTATAAATAACTATTGGAATTCGGTAACAGTCTCAGAAGTCCTAAGCAGCTACTCAGCCCTAGCTGACGCAGGTCCTAGTTATAATACATCTGTTTGCAGATAATTTATTTCAAGAATAGTATTATTTCAGCTATTACATTAGCTTCAGGAGATTTTTCTTCAACACTTGTTCACCACATATGGTTAAAAATAAAAATAATTCCAAATATATGAAAACATAACGTGAAATGTGGAACTCCACTTTCTGAATTCAGTGAATGTATCAACAATCCTTTGTTACTTAATTTCAATACATTCCTATTGAATGTAAGCGTAGTTTAATTGTATAAGCTACAGATTTTGGTTGCGTAGCGTAAAGTTCTGAAAGTGATTTTATCACGCGTAGGTTTTCACGAAAAGACTTTATTTATAAAGTAATTTAATTACCAAAATGTATAATCGATCACATTGTAGTCATAATACACTGAAGAATTACTTTGGTTTTATTTAACATAACTTTACAGTACTTTGAATTTTAATAAAGGTACAAAATTAAATTCAAAACAATTTTGATTATTATTTTCTTAGTTGCTCTTAACTCAACTAAGACAATTATTGTTTATTTTTAATTATATTTTATTTTCTCATGGTGTTTTTATGTAAAAGAAAACAGAAACGAAAACACCAAGGGTGTCTTATGAAAAAACGAAATAAAAACTTAAGGTAGGGAGAAAGAGATATGGCGTGAATTATTAAACAGAATTATTTTGTAAATTTGCACAATTACTTCATCATTTCATCATATTTTATAATTTAAGACTTCAGTTCATTAAGTGGCAAAGTTACTAAAAAAAGAACGTAGAGTATATTAAAATGTTTCCATATTAATATGGGCTAATGTGTATAAGTGGGAATTAGTTTTCAGAAAGAAGCAAATTGTTTTGAGACATTTAAAACTAAAAAAAATTTACATGCTATTAATAAACTCTAACTATTTAAAATTTAAATTATTTGTAAATAATAAGTTATAATATGTCAGTAAATAATCATAGCAAGCGACCATTATTGTCATGTATACGCCTCCGGACTGTTATCTAGACGGCTTTGTCTCTAATAAGACCTTCTTTTAATTAAAATTTGTGTGTGACTCTGAAATTGACTCAATAAAAAAATTATCCAAATAAAAAAATATTTTAAATTTTAGGTTTCATTTTTATTTATAAGAACCGTAAATACATTTGAATGCATTTTGATGTCTTAATTCTTTTATTTATAAATGCTGAGACTGTTATTAGACTTTTAATTAACATCCGTCTAAAACATAGTAAACAAAAAACCCCTCAGTAGAGTAAATCCATCAGGCAAACTTAAAGCTTAGCCCAGTCTGCATTCACACAGGAGAAGGCTCAACGGAAATGGTAAGGTAATTAGGAAATGATTTAGTAGCATGTAAAATCTTTGGTAATAAATGGTCTTAAGATCCGGTACGGGATGAAATTCTTTAAGCAAAAATATTCAGCTCTGTAATAGGAAGGCAAAGCTGATTGAAGAATTATAGGTTTTAAGAAATGGTTATATTAAAGTATATCTAACACAAACATTTTAGTTATAAATAATTATTTTATGCATAAGTCAATATATTCATGTAACAATATGCAGTTATAACCAATATAAACTTTAAATGAAATAAATATACTCGTTTTAATTTTATCGGTTATTTCTCTTATTTTATTGAGGTAAAAACCATTTTGCTACTAAGAGTTTTGCATCATTTAAAGAAAGCTCAAGTGTTGTTTATAAACCTTGGTCTTGGCCAGACCAAAAGCATTATCCTCGCTGTACAAAGTAGCAAAGATAAAGTTTTAACAAATTAGAACCTGCCTTCCACATCACTTAATCGGTCTGGAGCAGCCGCTGGTAGGAATGCTTCGTAAGTCTGAAGCGTGAGCTACATAAAACACTTTGGTCACGTCAAGCTAGGCACTTGTGCGCTGTAACGTGGCATGCATCTTCAAGAGATTCGATCTCAAAAATACGCTGTTAATTGTAGGTTCAGTCTTTTTATGAAAATTTGTTTTCGTTAGCGTGAAGGTTTTTATAATAATTTTGGGATCAATTAGATTTTTTTTAAATACAATAATACTGTGCAATGATAGTATAATAAGGCTAATGAACAATTATAGGAAAGAATACAATATTATATTTTGTATACTATATAAGATGATTCAGTATTAAACAATACCGTAACTCCATGCACGCCTAGATGCTCAGCTTTATGGTTGCAAGGATGCATTTCGTCGAAAAAGAAAGAAAATATAAATCCCTGAAGGTGAAGAGAAAAATATACTATTAGTTACATTATAAAATCTCTTATAATATAAAACCTATGAGCTATACGAACTTCTGATTCGTAAATCACACTATACTGTTAGTGGACATAACATAACATAACCTAGATGTTGCCGGATGGCTTGATTTTTAACGAAATGCGGAATGGCGAAATATTTGTTCGCTTTATGATTGTTTTTTGAGAGTGATTAGATACGTAAACCCATATTTGTTCTTTATTTAGTTTACGCAATTAAAACTATCTGTAATATAACAGCTTATATTCAGATTCTATTTTGTTCCAATTTTAGATTATAATAAATTCGATTTCGTAGTGGTATATTTTGTAAATACATTTTTGTTTGCTTGAATGTGGATTTAACTCAACAAAGTGAGTATAATACGTTGTCCTTGCTTTTCATTAACACTACATATGTATTACCTAATTGAATGGCTCCCAATGACTTTGCATACACAGAGTCTGCCAATAACACTGTACCGTTAGAGAAGGCTCCTTGTAGATGGGTATGGGGATAACCAAATTAACTAAAATACGTGAGGGGGAGAGATGATGCGAGGTTGGAAAAGGAAGTGATGAGAGTCTTGGAGGAATATCAGAAGAGGGCAGACGTATAGGGGGGGGACAAGTGTCAGCAATTAATAAGGGGTATATTTTGTTTAATAGAATTAAGAGAAATGTATTTTTATGTATGTGTATAATGTAAAAAGTGCGACGTAAATAATTTAGTAAAGAATTAGGAAAAATAAGTTAGTTATGTGAAAAGTGCATGGAAGCAGTATAAACGGTCAAGATCCCAGGAAATCAATAAACAATAAGTACTTTCTTTTTACATTAAAATTAGCCAACAGAGCTTTATAAACAGTATATTCAGAACAATTTTAAATTCATTAGTATAAACAATAATCTAGTTTTTTCACCATACTCTAATTTATAAAAAAAATATCCATAATAAAGACCCCAGAGAAAGAGAAATTAACATTGTCATTATCAAACTTTATTGTAATAACCTAAAGCCTCAAGAGTCCACCTTTTTCTTGTAATTGTAATATTAGTTAAGGAATCAATCTTGTCACTAAATAGTATTAAGGTAAAAGGGTATAACGTGTATTAATTAAATGTCAAAAATAAATGCCAGTGATGTTAAAATAGATATTGGTGTTAATTACTTAGAAACCTGATGGTGAGACTAAAGAGTGTTACGGTAATTAAATATATAACCTAAAGAAAACATTATATTTTAAATAACTTAGGTTATTATATATATATATATATATATATATATATATATATATATATATATACATAGAGAGAGAGAGAGAGAGAGAGAGAGAGAGAGAGTAGCAAATTTACTAAAATATTAATTTGTAGCACAATTCAGTAAAATAAGTACTCAAATGTAGGGGAATGTTTTATTGGGGTAGTGTTGAATCTAGATATTGGTAAATTGGCAATAAATTGCGGCCCTTTAATTAGATGCTCATTTTCGATAACAATAGCTCCCGACGACTCTTATTACGAAGGGAGGAATTCCATCATCACGACAAACTGGTTATGGATTCAATAAACTTCTGTTATATTCTACTTCGGGGATGCAATGTATTTTATTCAATGTTTCCCCTTTCAGTCAGGCTAATGTATATTTTCAAAACTTTCCACAAATAATTTACTACTTAAAATTTTTTATTGAAAATAAAATATAGTAATTTCTATAAATATATTGTTAAAGAACATAATAGTTCTCAAATCAATTAACAGATTTAATATTTTTAAAAAAGTCTTGAATGCTAAAAACTCAGTTTTTCATCGAATAATATTAACAAATAAAAGAGAATAGCATTATGTCAATTTAAATAAAGTTTTTTTTTAAACAGTATAAACACGTATTTGTCGATTTAGTGAGAATAACCTTTTAATAAAGGTATATAATATATTGTTAAAAAATAAATATAATACATTGAGTTTCTTAGAAATACCTTTTATCGTAATGTTTTAATTCGTATACACATAAATACAAATATCATTTGTAAATAGACAAAATAATGCACATAAATAAAGCAATTAACATTAAATAAATATTTGTTATACTACCTACCTAAATGTGATTTAGGTGTACATTTTTTTAAAATCAAATTACAGTCAATAAAGTTTACAGTACGGAATATTATAAAAGAAAAATTAATTGCAATCCACTGATGAAAAGTAACTTAATTGTAAGACATTGTAAGACACTTTTAGAAAATATTCTTTCATTTTTACTGAAGAGTCTTTTCAATTTCCTTTAGACGACTTTTAAACTGCAACAAAAACTTTAATAGTTTCCACCTCTAGATTCTGAATATTGACATTATGTCAAAAATGTATTGGAAATATGTTTCCTCCCTTATTTGATTTATTCAGTGTCATATAATGTTCTCTATTCCTTCCGTTTAGTAGATTTGAAATTTTAACGCTTCTGGTTGCATTGACAACTATCTCCTAAAGATAATTTAATTTGGAAATTAGCACCTCATGTTATGAAGTATTGCCCACTTCTAGGTAGTTCCCGGACTATCTTCGAAGTTTTGGAACATTGTTTTATCCGGACCATAATCAAATATCCGGAGCATAGTTAAGTATCCGGATAGTAGTCAAGTACTCGGGGCATAGTCAAGTATCCGGCGCATACTCAAGTATTCGGATCATAGTTAAGTACCTGGCGCATAGTCAAGCATTGTGCAGTTGCAATAAACTAAATATGTAGAATTAGTAAACACAGTAAAGGTTGGTTGGTGCTCTGCTGGTTCGAACTTTAAAAAAATGGCGTTACTAAATCACATACAAAATTAACAGCCATGCGGTTCGTTGGATAACACAAGTACATTTTCTAGAAAAGTGCCTAATTTATAAAAAATACCAAACAAAATTGAACAGTACATTATGTACAATAGCCACAAAGTTTACCAGCTTTTCTTGTTGTAGTGTTTTTGTCGTTATCTTTTCTTGTTGAATAAGTATTTTTGTTGAGGGCAAGGCAAGTTTGAGCAGAGGGATTCGTCTTTGGCAAGGATTCGGTAAGGAGCTCCGGAAAAACCTTCAAGACGATTTTTCATATGTCTAATGAGAAACTGTGATAGCCAGTTTCTGAAGTGGAGAGGACCCCGCAATCCTCAAAAAATATCATGTGGGCTTTATTTACCATAGGTATATTTCAAATACATTCACACTTTTAGGATTTTAACATAAAGTACCTCACAAGTGAACGTGTTACTGGCATAATATACAAATTTTAAATTATAGATAATATAAACTAGAAATACATTAAATTTTTAAAACGAATTCCCCAATAAAACCATAGTTCTACAACTAAATCAGAGTATAATTTGAAATAAATCACTTTTAACAAATTTTAGTTGTAATTTGGATGAGTCTGCTTGATAATTAGATTATAAATACTTGCTGCCCTTTGGACTGCATTAGACACACGTAAAACCGTTAAACCTTCTACTTATTGCTAGCATTCTACTTTACTTTGGACGTAAACACGTGAAATATAGATATTTGCAGAGTAAGGAATTGTACAACCACGTTATCAAACTACAAATATAGTTCCATTATTGATAAAAAAAACTATTATATTTACTATTCTTATAATTTTTTATTCCAAATTCCCACTGTCTACCCTTCTCCACTAATTACACTTCTTTTTCTGTACATACAGGATGAAAATCGACGTTTGAGTTGTATGATGCACATCTGAAAACACAAAGCTAAAATTAGATGTTTCAAAAATACTTGTCTAAAAATACATCCACCCACTTTACTTTTTTACGTTGACCAGCTTAACTACGGAACATCCAAATAGACCAGGTCAAAATATAACTGTACTCTACATTACCTGTTTAACTATAGGCACCCGTGAACTGTCGAGAAGGATCTGGTGGTGGAATATGTTCCCAGACTTCAAACAATTATTTCTTTGTTATTTTAGAGTCTCATTGATTAAATTTGTAAAGATATACAAAAAAGAATAATGACATAAGAAAATACAAAATGATTCTTTTAACCTTTCAAATTACGCAGGGTTTTTTTATTGTGAGACTTTTTATTGCATCGTCTAGGGTTCTCTATTGGCCTGTTTTTGGAAATACTACATTTTTATGCACATACTATTTATATAAAACGTATAACATGTTTGTTAAATATCTTATAACTAAACTGGAATTAGTTTCATGACATAAAATTGAAAATTTTGTATTACAAATATAAAGATAAAAAGGTATATATTTAGTTTAATAAATGAACAATTATTCGTATTTAATTATTTTATATCTTATAAAAAGTATAAAACGACTGACAATATTTTTTTTAAAATTGTTCTCTTTTAGTAATCTTTTAAATACCCAAGACTTAGAGTCCTAATTCGTTTCAAATAAATCTGAAATTTTCTGATATTATCTGAACGTCTCAAATCACCGCCTATGTTTCAATAAAATATGAATAATATAACGTTTAAGCGAAAAGTATATATATATATATATATATATATATATATATATATATATATATATATATATATATATAAATATCGAAATATGTGTGTATTAATAAAGAACTAAGTCAAAATACAAATACAAGAATTATAATTCTTGTATTTGTATTTTGACTTAGTTCTTTATATATATATATATATATATATATAACATTGGAATAAATTTCGTAATATACATCTAAATCCAAATTTGGCACAGTTTCATCTTTCAATAAATTACTACTTGTTCAAAACAAAAAAATAATAGCAGTATTATTTTGGTTTTAGCTTAAGGCGCATGTGACTCTTTTATAAAACATTGAAATATTTAGTTCTCTTTTTATTATGTTTTTCATGGCTTTATTGAAGTCGGTTTGTTTCTTGTTTTATTTTTTTCAGATCATTATTGACAGGAGAATTAAAAGTAATTTGTGAACAATGTTTATGATTATTTTATAATTTTTAGCTTGTTTTTCAAAGAGAGTGTGTTCATATAAAACATGTTTTAATCGCACATTAACTTTTAATTGAATGTTTTATGACCACGATTTATTGTTATATATCTTTAATCGCACTAGGGTCCTCCGTCATAAGCCACCACTTATAAGAGGATATAGGCCTGCCATTTGTACGAGGTGGTTGAATCTCAAACCATCTCTAAAGTGAGGAAAAAAGGCGGAAAGTGCCGTAAAGAGCCTTGTAGTAAACCCATCGCTTTCGCTTTAATAGGTCTAAATGAAATAGCTACTTGGACTTTTTCCTCACTCTTCAACCATTTTGTTGTAGGGCCTATGATTGATCGGAAGGTTGGTTAGGAGCCGGTTGGTTAGTTAATACAATAAGACCTACATTACATTAAAGGAAGATTCCCTACGATGAAATGGGTATTACGTTAAGTAAGTCATATTTAGAAAGGATCCTGTTGTAGTTTATCATTTGGAATAGTGAAACTAAATTAAGAAACAGGAAAATATAACAAACAAGTAATATAAACAAACATATTTTAAAGTCAATTCCTACTTAGGTCTACAAAGAGAAAGTTTTGTTAGTTACTTTCTAATAAATATTTATATTTAATATAAATAAAGTAACATAAACTATGGGTTAAAACTTTTCGTTTCTATGGTTTCACACTTAATTTTAGTTTCGACTGAAAAACAAATGTTTGATTACTTAAATAAAGTTTATTGAATTTTGTTACATTTTTTATTTTTACGTTGTACTTTACGTTTGTTGTGCCTGCATTTCTGGTAAGCTCTATAAAATCCATTATGTACGGTATTAATGGATGTGTTTACGTAGACTTACATGTAGATTAGAAGATATCTACAGTATGTGTGTGTTTCTATTAAATATGACAGTTTTAGTGGCTTCTTACCATTTTCAAACTATCATGCATTTCCCGTGGCATATCTGTAAATGTAGCTCTGATTATACCTTATAGATACTTGAACTCTACACACGTTTTCCAGCCAAGTGATAAATAATTGCTACAATATTTCACGTGTAAATTGAATTTTTTTAAATAAAGTTTATTGTCGTTAAAAGGTTAGGGCGGTAAAATATTAAGTGACAATTCAAAAATGTGTGTTACTATCCGGGTAATATAAAAAAAAACGATTAAACACTTGGTGTTACAAATTATATTTTTCAAATAGCAATTATTAGATTCATAATATGTATAATACATTTGATTATTGAAACAATCTTAATAGTGGATAGCTTATATCTATATGCCTACCTTAATTTTTCAATTTGTTTAACTTGCTAAAGAGATTTAATATTTTAAAAGGGGTGTATGTACTGTATAATTTTCTTTAGTTGTGTTTTTGCTTATATTTTGAACTCATAATAAACTCTAAACTCTAAAAACTCATAATAAACTCCTTTTGAACTCAAAAAAGTGTCTTTTTTGAAACATACCACTTATTAATCCAATTAGAATGGACAAAACTTTGTTGTCTAACTAATAATCATGTAACACCTAACTACAATATTTAACAACCACCATAACAAAAAGTGTTACACTTTCATAGTCGATCTGCCGAGTTATAATTCTTAAAGTTTTTCTCTTATGAAGGATTCTGAATATCGGTAAGATTAATGTAACGAAATAAATTGCCTTCGTAGAGAATATATGTGAGGTCACAACAACGTGAGGAGCTTAGGTTACCTAAGATAGGCTGTCTTCAACCTAAATAAAGAGAGATATCTGTCTATCCTATTCTTGTAGTTTACAAAGAACGTCCTTGCTTGAAGTTCTCTAAGCATGTGAGCGTTTCACTATTCTATTAGATAAATAAAATTGTTGTTTTAATTGTTGTGTTCATACATTTTACAATTATAGCACATATTGTATTACTTATTTATATAAAAAAACCGATGGCGCAATCAGTTTCTTTGACATTTCAACTGACTTTAGTCCCAAGTCAAACTCTCAAGTACTTCCCATGCCACATTACAATATCTGGTCCCAGATCACATTAATTAATGACTAAATAAGTTGCCCTCACCGTCAAAGTTTGCGATTACAACTTAAGTACAGGAAATTGTAGCGATACGAATTTAGCTAGAACTATTTCATTATCTCTTGTTCAAAATAAATTAGTTACAAATTACTTTTTACTTGATTTTTTTACATTAAAAAGAGAGTATTAGGAAATAGAACAATGCATGGAATAGTTAAACGTAATATATCTCCTTAATTGTTCATTTAATAATAAATTATTGAAAAATATATTAAAACAATATTTTTCCTATTGTCCCACTCGCTCCACCTTAAGGACGGCTCTACGACTACATAGTTATTAAAACTGGCTTGTAAAACAAAGAAAAGACTTACAGAAAAAAATAACTATAAATGGTGTTTTCTTTCGTCTCATATCTAAACAAATCTTTTGTGTTTCATTTTGTCAACATAGCTCCTCCTACGATGTTTCATCGAGATTAATCCCAACACATCTGATCTTCTCGTTACATGCAATAATCTGTTTACGCAAGCCAACCTGTTTACTTGTGATTCACAACATAGTTTTGCATTCGTCTTCAATTGTTATTTTCGTATAATTATTACATTTAGAAATTTCTATAATTTTTTTTTAATTGGATTAAAATGGCCAATGCAGTAGTTACTTGTATCTTATATAAAACATACAAACCCATGCAGATTTATTAAAATATTATGAGATTTACGAAATCTGTTTGAGGAAGAAGTGAACTTTCTTCTATTAGTTCTATTTTCAGCTAACATTTTACGGAGTTTATGTTAGATTATATATGTGTTGTTTATAATTCCTCATATATTATTCCAAGAAACAAATCTTTTTCAGCATTCTAAAGTTTATTTACAGAGATTATGAACAAATCTTTAGTTGTTAATTAAACGCATTGTCATTTAGAGAGGTGTAACAAGAATCCATTTATATTAGACAATCCCAATAGACATCATTTTATCCTGTCTTCATATCAAACTCAGAACATGTGGAATAAATACTGAAAAATTATTCTACCCTGATTCCATTAGGACATCTAATATTTTGCCCTTTATTCATAATATTTTTTTTTCTTTAGAAATCAATTTATATATAAATATTTTGTTAACGAAGCTAGTTTCAAAATTTTCAATTTGATAACGTCCATACGTAAATAGAAACTACGACGCTAATTTCTAAAAAGGACTACACACGGATCTTGTTGAATTAAAATATCATCTATTTATACACATTAAAGTTATTTTATTTAATTTTTTTTATTCATTTTAAATCCTAGTCAGTTATTTATGATATTGTGTGGTGCAATTTAAAGTGACAATTTAAAGTTGTGCAATGGAGGTTTCGACGACAATCAGATAGGAACAAACAAAAATTTATATATTTCTTTGAGAAATACATTTTTAGCTATGGGAAAGATTGCTTAGCCCCAAAAGCGCTAAATATTGAACATGAAGATACTCAGTTCGAATCCGACCTAGACCAGTAAATTTAAAAAAATTAATTATTGAATAAACATTTTTGTAAATTGTGTTTACTCTAGTTCTAATCCACTACAGGTTACAAAAATGTATTTTAAAGTGATTGGATGAATGAAAACGTATTTTATTGTACAGAATATATATCATGAGAGTGTGAGGTAATGGAAGGAATTTAATAATAACCGATGTTTTTAAATCTTTTTTCTAAATTATATTTATTTAAGACTCTTATAATGTGTATGTAAAATATCAAGTGTAAGGCCAAATCGTTCCAGTTTGTGATTTAATTTTATGGGACTCTACTCCAAGAACTCTACTCAAAAACCACGGCACGAACTTCACGAGTGCGTGTAACACATTACTCAGTAATGCACTGAAAATACATTAAACTCTCCACTCTAAAAACCTTTTGTTTGCTAACGTGTCCAGGAATGTAAATAGTGTTCCAGAATAGTTCTGTTCCTTATTACTCTATTTTGCAGGTAAACACGCACAGCAATAACAATGTAAATTTATGTAAGAAAAAACATATAAATTTTATTTAGCATTCGGATGATTATTCTTTTCAAACAAAGTTGTATTTAGTGATATCATACACTGCATAGATAATTTTCCTCTTTCAAGAGGACAACGTGGTTTATCAATTTGTTATACATATTGTAGGTCTATATAATTCATTAATAAAACCATTTCCTCTTTTACTGAAATAGTTTAGAAAATCAGTGCCAGGTTTCAAGTTTTACAAATTCTTGAAGTTTAATGAATTATAAAACATAGAAAATATTAAATATTGAATTAACTTATTTCTCTACAGGATGTATAGTACCGCTATCATATGGTTTTATATAATTGGAAAATAAATTTCTATACCTTCTAATATTAGGTCTATTCAACTTAATATAAGTAGTAAGGGAGTTGCTGGGCCTACCGGGCGTACGTAGCCGGTCCTGCCGGGTGTACGTAAATTGCGTCATCACCTTGCCCCTTCCTTGGCGGGGAGCTCCAGCTCTCCCCCCTCTCAGTTCTCTGGTTCAGACAACAATTGCACCAGGAAATGTTGCGGTTTCTATTGGTCGCTCATGATCGCCCCCCTCATTTCTCCCACCGTTTCATTTACTTATCCGCTTTCCGATTGGCCGCCCCCCTCGTTTCTCATATGTTTTCCTTCTTGGGGAGCCCCTCGGCCCCCGTCCGAAGAGCATTTCAGGGGTACCCAGTTCTCCGATTCAGAAAAGTCTATCGCGTTGTGCAACAGATAAATTGCGTCATCACCTTGGTCAGTAGTATTGTTTGTGCAACAAATAATATACATATAAATGAGTCATGAATGCTTTCAGAGTCAATTTTGTTATTTTTTGTCAGTTCGTTGAACGACTGTAATTTGGTTATCACGATTTGTTTGTTTGTAAATAAATTGACTATAAGCTCAACTCCACCACTACAGATAATTTTATTCTCACAGTCTCTTAGCAAAAGAGAAAGATAAAAACGTTTTAATTTTTTAGCAGGTATAAGCAATTAAAATGATGTTTGTAATAATTGTGCTGGGTGTGATTGTAAATAAAATATTTATTGCCTTGTGTAATAGATAAATTGCATCAGGACCTTGGACTTTAGTATTGTTTGCGCAACGCCGCTAATATGTTATCTGCAGCAGAACGTGTGTTTGCATTATCGTCACATCCAAACCTTTGTGCATGCGGAAAAACCATGGCCCATTATTACATAAGCAAGGCCAACGCCTATGTAGAGAATTATGGTTTGGAAGACTATGATATGGCTAGTAACCACTACAAAAGCTGCGCATGGTCCTGTCAGTCGTTTACAGGAGACGGCCCAGACATTTGTGTTTGTGTGTTATTTGAGGAAGCTTTGAGAAAAGCTCTAGACGTTTTGGAAGGCAGCTTTGAAAGCGTGTTACAAGAATCATTCTGAAAATCTTGAACATATATATGACAGATTGCCAGACAAAGATCAAATTTGTGTAAATATTTATAATATTGTGTACAGAATTTATTACACTTAAAAATGACGTCTTCTTTTATTGATACTGATGAAAATGCGTGTATTGATGGTTTTGTAAAAAAACATTACTGCGGTTTGGAGGGTTTTATTGAAAATAGTAATAAAAACGAAAAAATATGTTGTAAAGATGTAAATGACTGTATGAGAAAACAAATGTACAAAATTTTAAATCTAAGTTGTATTGGCCAACATTATGTAGAGTGTAAGTTGTCCATTTTTGATATAGAGAAGAAAATGCGAGATACGTTCGCAAATTGGCCAAAACCATATCCAAATGTCGACGACATGGTACAATCTGGGTTTTATTATAATTCAATTGGAGATCATGCTGTTTGTATTTGTTGTAATATACAAATTCATAGTTGGCAGGAAAAAGACGTTCCAGCTATTGAACATCGTATTTATTCACCAAAATGTAAATTAGTTAATAAGTAAACAGGAAAAGATGTAAATTAGTTTGTATAAAATAAATGTTTCAATTTATGTGTTAAATAATTTATTTATTCACCTTTACATTGTCTATAATAATTTCTGTTGCTGATTTTGGACGTAAACACACATGTCACAGCAACTCCTATTGTCTTAACATTGAAAACAGGTAATTGTCCATCTGATTTTGGACGATGACCCCACCTTAATAATTTTCTGTATTGTGGATAGTTCATTAGCATGAAATCATCACTCAATAAACTCTCTTTGGAATACACTCTTAAAAATTCGTATACTTCATTATCGGGTATATTTATAGTCATAATATCTTTTAATAATGAATAATTGTATCCATCAGTATTGCGTTTGATTAACACCTCCTTATAAGATTCGTGCAGACACTTAATAATCGTAGTGGGTAATTCAAGGTTATCCAAATAATACACAATTGAAATAACGATTTATTCATTTTAGGCTAGTCAGAACAACAATGACAACGCCAGCTGTAACAGTGAGGAGGGGCATTGCGAGAGAGATTCATAAACAGGCTCGTAGGAATTTTCCCACTCGTCATGTTGAGGTGAAAGGATTGTATGATCTTTACCAAGCCAACCTTGTGGAAATGCTGTCATTCGCTAGAGCGAATAAAGGTTATAAATATATTTTGGTTTTAATAAATTGTTTTAGTAAATATGCGTTGGCGGTGCCGATGAAATCTAAAAATGCTGTTGAAATGGAAAAGTCATTACAACCGATTTTAGATACATATTCTATGCGCCACTTACAAACCGATAAGGGAACCGAATTTTTTAATTCGAAAATTAAATCCTTACTAAGTAAATACAATATAAATCATTATTCTACGCATTCCGATAAGAAAGCGTCTATAGTTGAAAGATTAAATAGAACATTGAAAGCGAAAATGTGGAGAGCGTTTAGCGAGCAAGGAAATTATAAATGGCTAAACATTTTGGGCGATATAGTTGAAAATTATAATAATACCGTGCACAGAACAATTGGAATGCGACCCGCCGATGTCAATGAAAATAACGAGCATTTAGTACTCAGGCGTATAGTTGAAAATAGACAAAAGAAACAGCAATCTATACGCAACCGATTTAATGTGGGCGATGCAGTTAGAATCAGCAGGTTGAAAAAGACTTTCAATAAAGGTTATTGGCCGTCTTGGAGCCACGAAATATATAAAATTTGGAAAGTTGAACCAACTATTCCAGTGACCTATAAACTAAAGGACGAATCTGGAAATGAGATAAAGGGCGGTTTCTATCAAGAGGAATTGAGTAAAACAAAATTTAGTGACGTATTTCTCATTGAAAAAGTGGTGCGTCGTAAAGGTAATAAATTACTCGTTCGCTGGCTAGGTTATGACAAGACAAAAGACACTTGGATAAACGAAAAGGATCTATTAATGTGATGAAGGTGGTGAAACAAAGTCAAACGTTACGTGTCATGAATTTCGACACATATTTCGAAAATGATTGCGCTAATAAGTGTGATGGGCGTAATGGCCCGCTTTTACCGAATTCCATCAGATGTCTTATTGTGGGACCGTCAAATTGTGGTAAAACTAATCTCATGTTCAATTTAATATTCCATCCAAGAGCATTATTTTTTGAGAATATCTATATTTTTTCCAAATCGATTAATCAAACAAAATATCAGTTTCTAAGTCGCATATTTTCGAAAATACCAAATGTCGGTTATTTTATTTTCACCGAAAACGACGATGTGCCCCATCCCAATGAAATCAGCCCAAACTCAATTATGATATTTGATGACGTAATGTGCGAACGCCAAAATAATATTCGAAATTTCTTCGCAATGGGTCGCCATAACGATGTAGATACATTCTACTTGTGCCAAACATATAGCAGAATACCAAAGCAACTGATACGAGATAACGCTAATTTAGTGATATTATTTCGACAAGACGAAAGAAATATACGTCATGCATACAATGATCACGCCAACGCAGACATGAAATTTGAGGCTTTCAAAGAAATGTGTTCATTGGCCTGGTCTAAAAACGAAAATTCATTTCTACTGTTAGACAAAGGGCGAAAATTAAATAACGGACGATATCGAATAATGTTTGACGAATTCATTCAGTTGTAAAGATGTCTCTGACCGAACCACTTGACGTGCGCGAAAAAATTATTTTAGAAATAAAAGAATTGAGAAAAAGAATTAAAGAAAAACATAGCGCCCTAAAACGAGGCATTACGGACATGGAAGGGCATATTGAGAAAAATATTATGGAGCCGCTGATTAAACCGATAAAAGAGTATGCCGAAAAATTTAGCTATAAGCCGGCGCATGAGTTGAATGAGAAAACACTTTTGGCCACTATACAGCGAAAACAAAAAGATCTGAAAGCGAAAAGAAAAAAATACGATACCGAAGAAGAACATTACTACGGAAATGCGTCGAAAAGACGGCCGTCCAGACCGGAATCGCCGATGAGTGATACCGAAATTGTGGCGGACAGTGAGATTCCTGTGAAGCGAAAACCTTTAGAACCCGAACAGCCAATGGAGGACATAAAAAACGAAATCTCTACAGACAGCGACATAGAAACAGAAATGGAGGATTATGAAGAAGACATGCCAACGAGTATTGCTTTAAAACCTGAAACTGTATACCAATCGAGCCCGTCTATTAGTGGTTTATTGAATACGCCTAAAGGTGTGCGGGATGCTGTAGAATTTATACGAAAAACATTTACAGGTAAATTATCAATCGAATATTTTTTAAATTTCATAAAAAGGCCCAGACAAGCGGATAATGTTTTCGGTGTGCGTATAGAAAACGATAAATGGATGATTGGCGATAAGGAATTGGAAATTAACGGAGACGACCTAATAATCGACGATATAAGATATGCAGGCACACGAGGCATATACGAATTGTTATTTAAGCGAATTCCCGACGATCATATTTACACAGAGGAAGATCTTGCAAAATATCGACATATTTTACTTATCACAAATGCACACAGGGTCAACAATTCTGCTATAGGAAAATTAAAATCAAATAGAAGTCATAAGTATACGAAAATAATTTCAAAACTGTTTCCGGCGCGTAAACCTAAATCTAATATAGATTGGGAAGCCGGTGGAAGCGGTTTGATATTGAAAGAATATGAACAGCAAAAACCGGCATATATTTACTGGAACGATCCCAACGAATTATGCGAGCGATTAAGATTATTAATGGCATCACAGTTGGCAGGTTATCAAGGCCATAATAACGAGATAATATCTATAATTGAGGAGTTAAAAGAATCCGGAATTATTGCATAGTTTTGCACAATCATTTCGCTATTATCTGTTCACCAGTAAACATCATCTTATGAGTGTTGATAAATTTGGGCGTCATTTGCATAACGCGTCTTTTCGACGAAACAGAATTCCTGGGCCTCCTGGCGTCGGTTTTAAAATGACCAAAAGCGGTGATTTTGATATGCAAAATAAAAGACTTTCGAATTTACACGAACCGAAAGAAGACAAAGACGCTATCAATTTAAAAATATTTAATGAAAAATGTGCAGATTTGGAAAACAATATTAATACACGTACAAATCAGATTCGCAGTGAATTGAATAAATTACGAAAGCAAAAGAAAAAATTTTGAATAAAGAATCGGAACCGAGGGCGGCGAGTGAAACTGATAGTGTCGGATTTTCAGATGCCCATTTGATACCAGAACCGAAAGAAACAATATTCATATCGCCTCCGTCGCCATTAAGAGGCGGAAGACGAAGAAGAGGACATAATGTCTAAAAAACAGCTTAGTGCGTACAGCGGCAGCGGATTAATAAGTTCATTGACAAGTTTACCGGGAAAGGTTATAAATCGGGCTATAGATTTATTGCCAGTTGAATTACATATTCCGGGCTATCAGTATTGCGGACCAGGAACAAGATTACAAGAAAGATTAAGGAGGGGTGACGCCGGTATAAATAAATTAGATCGAGCGTGCAGAGACCACGACGTTGTCTATTCACAATATTCAGATTCGAGTCATCGAGCCGTCGCCGATCAGCAATTAGCCAATAGAGCTTGGGAACGCGTAACGTCAGGTGACGCAAGTTTGGGCGAAAGGGCAGCCGCTTATGCAGTTACCAACATAATGAATGCGAAAAGTAAATTCGGAGGTGGCAGGACCAGAAGGAATGCTGCTAAAAAAAAATCAACGTCATCGAAAAATAAAATTAAAACTAAAGTGCTAAAACGAATGAAAAAAATATGCTGCGCAAACAGAAAAAAAGCCGGCAAAGGCTATTACCTGAAACCGTATAGAGGTGGTGGAAAATCTAAAAAAAAAAAATAAAATTACCAAAAAGAGCGTTAACAAATATCGATTTATTTAAATATGTAAACAAATTAAAAATTCCGAATTTCAGAGGCATCTTTATGAGCGATAATATGCCCAAAAAAATGTTGACGACTGAAAATGGTATTATAAATTTGGACAACACACAAGGACCGGGAACGCATTGGGTGGCCTATCGAAAATTTAAAAATAAAATCTACTATTTCGACAGTTTTGGCAATCTGCCTCCATCTCCGGAAATAATTCGATATTTCAAAACAGCGTCGGACAATGCAAACATTTTCTACAATTATACCAATAAACAAAAACTGACTAGTTACAACTGCGGTCATTTGTGTTTACAGTTTTTAACGAACAACATATAACCGGCGAAAATGCTCTGTTTAAATGGTAAAGGGTCAAACATCTCTTGCGATATATATCCGCCCATAGATTTGCGCAGCGAAAAATGGGAAATTGGATTAATTGATTTTATGACTTACAACACCATACCGAACATTGAGAAAGACGTAAATGATAAATTTCATTTTGATAATAATAAAGTTATAGAATTGCCCGAAGGATCATACGAAATTGATAATATAGTTTCGTTTTTAAAGGAAGCTATTCATGAAAATTTTGGAGAGAAAAACATTGTGTTTGATCTTAAAGGAAATAACAATACGTTAAAAACGAAAATCTTCTGTTCGAAAGCAATTAGATTCGACAAAGAGCACAGCATTGGATCGCTATTGGGGTTCGAGGCGAAGGAGTTAAAACCAAATATTTGGCATACTTCCAAAAATACGGTAAATATTAACAGAGTAGACGTTATTCGAATTGTTTGCAACATTGCTAGAGGTTCATATAGAAACGGTGTTGAAGGTCATATTATTCACGAATTTTATCCGGCCGTCGAACCTGGTTATAAAATTATTGAAAAACCTACTACAGTAATCTATCTGCCGTTAAACATAACAGGACTACTTCATAATATTGCAGTGCGTCTCGAAGATCAGGACGGACAACTGATAAACTTGCGGGAAGAATATATAACGCTCAGACTTCATTTGCGGCGAAGTGTTAGTTAATAATGGTTCTAATTTTGAATAGTAGTAATACAACAGATTTTACAGCGGCAGTCAGTAGACGTCAGCCAATAGATCACCATAAGCTGCTAACAAAAAGGAACAAAGAATTTTTGGAATCTTTAGGTTATACTGTTAATAAAGAACATGTTACGAGTAGATGAAAAGGTCATTTTTGACGAAACTATTGTAGATTTGGAATATCATACGCATCTTCCGTACGCACAAACTACATTTGGTGAAAATGATGAAATTCGGATTCCAGCGCACCAACAAAATGTTTACACGTTGCCATCTAAGAGTTACATATATATAGAAGGAGAATATAAAGAAGTTAACCCGGCCAACAATCACGAGGAACAAAGCGTTAAAATAATTAGCAATGGGATGGCATTTCTTTTTGACGAAATCAGATATGAAATTTGTGGCACAGAAATAGACAGGGTGAAAAACGTTGGTATTACGACAACAATTAAAAATCTATTAACCAGCACTGAAGATGAAAAAAATATTTTATTGAACGGAGGATGGAATATAAATATGATTCCTTTCGAACACGATAATAAATTTTCGTTTTGTATTCCTCTGAAAATGTTACTCGGATTCGCAGACGACTACGCCCACATTTTATTAAACGTGAGACAGGAATTATTATTACTCAGAAGTTCGACCAATATAAATGCAATTATAACGGAAAATAATAACAATAATGTCGAATTGAAAATTACAAAAATATTTTGGAAAATTCCGTACGTGCGAGTGGCCGATGATTATAATTTATCGCTATTAAGAATAATCGATAAGGACCAACCAATTTCATTAGGATTTCGACGTTGGACACTCATCGATAATCCTGCTTTGCCGACTTCAAAAAATTCAACCTGGACAGTAAAAACAGCGTCCAATAGCGAAAAACCTCGTTACGTCATCATCGCTTTTCAAACGGACAGAAGGAATGTGAAAAACAAGAATGCCGGTCATTTTGATTTTTGCAACATTGTCAACATTAAACTATATTTAAATTCGCAATATTATCCGTACGATAATTTTAACGGTAATAAGGCAATCATCTACGATTTTTTCACAAGATTTCAGTCGTCATACTACCATGGCAGCAATAATAGACCGGCCATAGATTTTAAAACATTCATTGCAAAAACACCAATATTTGTTATAGACTGTTCAAGACAAAATGAATCATTAAAAACTGGCACCATAGATGTGCGAATTGAAATCGAAGCAAATACAAACCTGCCTGAAAAGACTGCTGCATATTGTCTCGTCATCCAAGACGCTCTCGTCGAATATACACCACTCTCTGGTCTTGTGCGTAAAATATTTTAATTGTATTTCTTTTTTTTAACTGAGAAAAATAAAAAGTTGTAAACAAAAATAGTGTATTTTATTTATAAGACCCACCAAAATTTATAGGATATAGACAATGGATAATTCATAAAATGCTATTTTGTTTTATCTTTATTAATCTACAAACATTAACATAACATAATTTTGTGTTTAGTTTTCAGTCACAAAATTACGAAGTAGAGTTTGTTCGAAAGTAAAAGTGTCCATAGAAAGACCAATGATACATTTAATGATTCAAAATTTTACCTACTTTTTTAACGAAATATTATTTAAAAAATATGTGTTAATTATAAACAAATTGATTAATTTTTTTAAATGATCAAGTTTAAGATGCATTTATTTTTATATATTATAAATTTCACGAATAAAGGAAATCAAAAGATCTAAATTTTGTCGCCTCAGACTAATATGTGCATGCAAATAATTGAGTTACGCAAAACAGCTGCTCTCAAAACTTCCTGTCGAGGGCAAAGTTCAAGCCCGAATATTCATTTCATTTTAACAGCAGTGCTATATAATCATTGTACAGAGTAAGTCACGTCATGTGTTGAACATTTCTAGCACTTTATAAAAGTTATCAATTCAATTAAATTAAATTAGAAAATCTCTGACTCTATATTCAGTTTAACAGTGTTTAAAAATAATTGTATTAGTAATTATAAAACATCATCAGCCATTTTTTAACTCTCGTTAGAATTTTTCTAAGTAAAATTATTGTTTAGGATCGTAGAAGTTACCAAATACCTTACGTTATTTTCATGTCTAGAAACATGTAGAAATATTTCCTTGCGCAGTTATTTTTATTGACGGTTAATGCTCACGAAGTATTTATTACTGCTTGGTCTTTTCCTATTACAGAAGAAGGCGGTTATTTGAAATAATGTACACAAGGAAAATTACAAAACATATTTATTCTCACAGAGTACAATTACAAAACTTCTTTACTCCTTCAGCTTACAACAATTGCAAAACCAATTTTTTTAATTTATTTAAAACAGAGACATTATTTGCGACGGTGTTTAAACATGTTATTCCAAAGACGTCTAAATTATTTTCAATCGTTTGTTGTATATTTTTCGTAAATTCGTTATATTGCACAATAATATTGTTTTTAAAAAAATATAACAATCCGTTTGTATATCTAAATACAGACTCCATATGGGTCGGTAAAAATGGAAAGTTGTTTGAAATGTGGCCGTATTTCTTGACATGAAATACTTTTTCATCTAGTTCCAAAAAGTAAATGTCATTGAAAAAAATATAGGTTCTTCCCCTATACGAATTCACAACCCCGTGTATTTTCATCTGGCTTCCACCACCCAAAAAGGAAATATGTTTCGGGTAATCTTTAACTAATTTTAGAGATGGATATTCTATCATAAATATCTGCTCTTCTGCGAAGAATACAATTTCACCAGATGGTCTCTGATAAATAAAATCTATTTTTGTAAAATTCGGTGATAAAAACGGCAACCATTCTACAATTTTTTGAACTTTGTCAACATATTTATTACCCAACATTACTGACCAAATCCATTTTTCGTGAAATATATACAATTCTTTATTAACAACTAAAAACGTTTTTAGATTTTTCAAATTGCACAAATTCGGCGTAACAACGTCTTCCACTTTCTTTGTAGGCAAGGTTTTCGGTTTCAATGTAGTTGATGTTATCTTTTTCCTTCCGTATAACGTCTGTATGGCGAAAATGTCGTCTTCTCCAAGATCAGCCAAATCGCTTTTATAATATGGATACATAATTGAATCTAAACGATTGGAATGTGATATTCCCAATGCATGTCCTATTTCGTGTATTAAAACCTTTAATAGGAAATGTTTACCTGAACCGCATTTTTTAATATTGTTTTCTAAACACCAATCTGCATCGCTATTTAAATGGATTTCTCGAGTTGATTGGTCTATATGGGGTAAAAACGCGTGTCCCAGTAAATTGGCGTCAAGTGGATATGAACAATAATTTGGAGATTTTTCAAACGTGTGCCTGGTCCGTTTAAAGGAAAGTAATATATCCGGTTGGACCCTATCTTTCACAAAAACCAAATCGGCATGTTTTTCCCAAGCGTTAAAAGCCTGTCTTGTTAACTCATTTATTTGGGTCGTTGCTAAAACAAAATGATAGCCCAATACTTTTTTACGCCATTTCACATGATGGAGTTTAAAAGGCAGTATAGAGTCTTTAAGACCACATCGCGGTTTTTTCATAAATTCTAAAGTAGCATTGTCAATTTTACCATTAGTATTTATATTGTATGTCTCTTGAAAGAGATGTAAAGCATCAGTCACAAATGTTGAATTGATGTTCGCCAAACCAATTGATGACGCGTTCAAATATCCAAATTTATGTAAATAACTTACAACAAAATTATAATTCTTATCCGTACAGCTTTTTCCTTTCCCTACGCACACATTAGCATCAAACAATTCCTCTCTAACAGGATACGTATTTACAAACGCAATAATCACAAAATATATCATTACAAAAAACATTCTTGTGTTGAACTCGCGGCGTCGTTCAACGAACTGACAAAATATAACGAAATAATTCGTGATAACCAAATTTCAGTCGTTCAACGAACTGACAAAAAATAACAAAATTTCTCTCTTGGCTCTGAAAGCATTCATATTTATTACACGCCCAGCGCAATTACTTTGAATGAGTTCCGCGTATCGAATGACGGTCGCGACCTTCCCGGACAATTATGCAATTGTTTACATTACTAAAGGTCAAGGTGATGACGCAATTTACGTATTACACAACGCGATAGACTTGTCTGAACCAGAGAACTGAGAGGGGGGAGAGCTGGAGCTCCCCGCCAAGGAAGGGGCAAGGTGATGACGCAATTTACGTACACCCGGCAGGACCGGCTGCGTACGCCCGGTAGGCCCAGCAAACCCCTTACTACTAATATATGTTTTTTTTTACATTGATAAATAGATATTGAACATATTTATATATTACAAATTAGGTAATAATAGAACAATTCGTTTGTCAATAACTGCCAATACTTTTATAAAGCTAGAATAATTTGTAAAAACCTTTAAAATGTTTAAACCATTTACTATATATATAAAGAATTGATAAAGATACAATTTATTACGTAGGAGGAATAATAAATACAATATATAAACTGTAGTCGTAAATAGAACATCTAAACAAAAGAAATATTTAAAATGGTACTACTAGCGCCTGCAGGGTGGCAATGCGATAATAATCCGTGTGTTGCATGTCGTGTGATTGTTGGTCACCTAAGCTTCGTGTCAATGTTGTTCATTTGAAAGTCGTGTGAGTTGGTTAGTTGACCGTCGCGTAAGATTTTTTTAAAGTCGTGTGAGTTGGTTAGTTGACCGTCGCGTAAGATTTTTTTTGAATGTTGATTAGTTGAAATGTTGGCCATTTGGAAGCTCCCCATTTAATCTTACATGTTTATTGTTAAGGAAACTCCAACTGTAAACTGAATGGCGTTGTGCGGGAGTGCAGAAGTAAGACGAGGAAGGGACAAAGACTCATTTGGCATAATTTTATACCTGAGAAAAAGGAAAACATATTCTATGGTAGAAGCTTTCAGCAGGAAGAATAACTTTCGCCTTCAACGTAAGACTGAAGGACCCCCAGACAGCCCCAATCAGGTTAGAGTAGGAGTCACAGCGCCTACCCGTGTCGGCTCCCTAAGGGAAGATTACTCTCGACTTACTTAGACGTCCCGCACTTACTCGAGCAAACTAACCGATGTTGGCTCAGCAGAGGGCTATTCACAACAGACATTAAATATAAAACAACAAAGGAAAGCGAAGTTGCTAAGCAATGTTTTAGATATATTTATTGTTGCTATTATATTGTTTACGTTTTATTGGGTCTGTTTTAAATAATTTTTAAAATATTTTATTTTACGATGCACCCTTTAGAACTGATATTCTAGACCAAGTAAACTATCTACATATTTAATTCTGGAACCAAATATGTCTTCATAAAATGTCTTAACAAGAACAAGATAAGATTAATTAGACTCATTTTAAAGCTTGAGGACTAAAGACGGTGGGAAAACTATCAGACATGGTAAAAATTACTTGGGTTTCGCCCGACTGGGTTTGAATGGTTTTCTAATGGCTATATTGGGTTTAATAATATCTAAGCCTGATATGGTGGATGGTGATTATTAAATATACCAGATGGTGATATAAACTGAACGTGATTGTTTATTTATTTTATTTTTATTGTACTGTTTAATTGAAATGTTTAAATGTACCTAATAGAGGAAGGCTGCGAGTGTGTGTAAAGTTACTTGGAAATGGTGTGGAGTGGAAATAATGGTTAAGGGTAATTTACAAGAGCATTGCGTAATGTATTTTTTTATGTTTGTTAATAATTTTTGTGTTCTGTTTAAATGAAAATGTTGAAAAGAAGCGTAATAGATGGAGACCGCAAGTTCGCAGACCAGTATTTAGAAGTGATAGGCAGCAGAGAGAAACAATTACATGTCAATTTACAATGCAGAAGAAAGATCTGATGCACATATTTTAGGCGCCCTCTAAATAACGGAAATTATGTGATTCAGAATAGTGTTTTCTTCCTTGACCAAAGCTGCCAGTATTGTCATGCACTTTACTTTTTCAGTGAGTTATTATGTTGCAACACCTTACTTATGTTAGCACATAAACAGTGTAACGTTTCTTCTTTTTGTATTGCCGCCAAGTTGCAGATGATTAGTGCAAGTAGTTACTAATGATTGAATTGAGGGCAGCACAGTATGGTCTCCGATTATTATCAGCTGTTCTCTAACTACTTGATGTTGCCGGACTTTTTATATTAAAATAGTAAGTTAAGTGGGAAATCGAATAACAGAAGCAAAAAGGGTGCGAGTTTCAAGGGACCAGGCAGGAACAGGCCAGTGCTAACGGTGACCAAAGGATCCATCTCCGATCGATCGGATTTACCCCAAGGGATCCAGCTACGGTGGAAACTCGTTAATATTTATACAACGACACAAAAAGGTAAAATTTTCAATATTTTAAAATTACATGTGTATATATATACATATATATATATATATATATATATATATATATATATATATATATATATATATATTTCAAAAACAAGAATACTTCTAATGAATATATTTATTGAAAGCTTTTCGCCGATAAAATAGTACCAGCATCTTCAGGAAAATAATTATCTAATAAAATATTTTTACAAATTAAATCATATATTAAATCAAATCGACGAAAAGCTTTGAATAAATATATTCATTTAAAGTATTCCTATTTTT
Organism: Prosapia bicincta; assembly: GCA_036971475.1. Taxonomy (NCBI): domain Eukaryota; kingdom Metazoa; phylum Arthropoda; class Insecta; order Hemiptera; family Cercopidae; genus Prosapia; species Prosapia bicincta. Next base: position 338,299,066 of record JBAIZL010000001.1, on the reverse strand, counting down.
GAAATATTTTTAATTTAATAACTATATTACAAGAAAACATATTACCATATTTAAGATATATATATATATATATATATATATATATATATATTTGTAGATTATGCAACACTGTTTTCTTGTATACACTTATCATTTTCACTTATGTACTTAAACAAGAATCTTACTTGGTATTTATGCGAGCGCTTTCAGAAGCTAGCGAGTGCTTCCTCATCGCCAGAAGATGGAAGCACTCGCTAGCTTCTGAAAGCGCTCGCATAAATACCAAGTAAGATTCTTGTTTAAGTACATAAGTGAAAGTGATATATATATATATATATATATATATTATAACCGTTTTTCAGGTTAGATTTCAATGTAACAAGATTATTTATTCAAAGAATATTTTAATTAATAGAACTCGGTTTTGGGCGCCACTCATCTGTGATAAGAATGAAATTATTATTTATAATATTGATCTCTAGGTTACACTGAAAAAACACACAATTTACAGGTTAAGGTCATTTAATTAAGTTTTAACAAATTTACAATATTATTTAAATGAGAATTTCTTAATTTATTTGAAATTTGGCTTGCTCAATTATATTAATCTACAAGAGACACTTATCTCTCTTTTCGTTTTACACTCAACTTAATTTATATAAATTTGTTTGATCTCTGGGTCGCTGTTTAAGGTTCGGGTTGGTACAATTGGAGAAACTTAGGTTAATATTAGTTTATAGTTCTGATTTATGAATATTGCTTTTATGGATTAGTAAATAAAATTAATGTGATTGGCAGATCAACAGAAAAGGTTTAATGTTCAAAGATTATTGAGAAAGTTTTTATTATTAAAATTTGAGGTTCACCTGTTCGTAGCTCGTGGTCCTGAAATTCCGTCCGTTTGCACTATAATCCCAATCAACTTTCGACGCTTCATTTAATATTCACTACTTTCGACGATTTACTTAATATAATTCCTTCCGACGATTTATTTAAGATCATTCCTTGAGGCTCAGCCATATCCAACTGGCATCTAAGCCTTCTCCTGATTCTCCCTCCCGGCCTTCTCTTCTGTGTCCTTAGAGATTCATCTAAATGTGACCTCTCCAGCCCCGGCTTTCCCAACTCTTGTCATGAGAAGGCTGGCTAATGTCTCATACAATCCTAACAAAAGAAGGATTTCTGGTTCCAGCTCAATGCGCTGTGGTATCTTCCACTTTGAAATGTCAATTTCCAGGCTCTGCATATCCATGAGCTTGACCAACTGAGTGGCCTCCCTTTCAGGTCGGAGTACGAGTACCATCACTTTCACCCTTTTGATCAGTTCATCAGGTAGGACTAGCTTTGCCTGAGTCCCGTCTTCGAGCCACGTCTTTTGCCTGACGGTTCTATTTCTTGCACCCATTCACCCGATTCTTCCTCAGCACAAATAAATGCTGCGACTCCATTCCTCAAATATGTGTCCCTGAACCGCGGAACAAAACCTCCACTAGGAATATAAAATATTCGATCCTCGACAGTCCCCTTAAGGTTCAAACGCCGCCATCTCCCTTCTCACGCCTACACTATCTCCAAAGGTCACTAGTACCCTCGCTAGGTTGAAGGAGATCGACAAGATAGACGGCCTTCCCTACCTAACAGACCTAACTCTGTCTATTTCTCTTGGCTTTCGACTCTGAAATAGGATCAAAAATACTCCTCTCCTTTCTTTTCCTCTCTTTCTCCTGACATATTAGGGTCTTACCAGATTCACTTTCTTCCAGGATGACAGGGCAAGTTCTAGTCTCAGCCTCCGCCAAACCCCTTCTAGGACCGGTGTTACCTCAAAGAGGGAGACGGTGGATCTCTCCCCTCCGCCTCCACCTTCCTTTCTTCCTCATGGTAGGCAAACCAGAGTGCTTTCCTCCATTGTGACCCACTCATTCCTCCTGTTGCATTCACAACTAGTTTTCTATACCATCTGTCTCTACAGGGGTTGACCCCCCACCCATTTGGCCAGATTCGTCAGTAGGTTCTAGGCCGTAACCAGTTAAATTGCTTTTATAATTTTCTGCCTGTTATATTAACATGAACAGATAGGAAAGAAAGGCCCACCGTCGCAGAGCCTCGCTTACGGCTGTAAGAGGACCTAAATACTCAAGGATGGAGCAGGTTCCCCTGAGGCTCCGTTAAAGACCCTTTTTTACCTGAAGGCCACGAATTTACAGCGATACGGATTTCATAACACCTTCAGATCGGGGATATATGTACCCATCCAGACTACTAACCTGAATAGGAGGTGCTTCTTGGTTGCCGACCGCAAGGGATGGGTAGGATGAGAGCCGGGCAGATAACAACTCTTCAAGTGCTAGGAGCGTCCATGCACTCACACTTTTGCCTGGACGTCCCGTTTATAGGGAGCCACAAACAGACAGCTCCGCTCCACCCTACCGCCTCACGGGAAATAAGCTACTCCACCAACGTTAAGGAAATGCATCCCATATGAGACGATTTCTTTATTTAAAAATAAAGGATTTTAATGAGTCAATTCTTGAATCGCCTACAAAGTTTAATTAAAAGAACGTCAGTTTCTAAGCGCAGCCATCTAGATAACAGCCTCCAGGACTAGGAGTGGTTATTTGCATAAGGAAAGAAACTAAAGAATATGTAGGTTCAGGTTTTCTAAGACAATAATGCTAAAACTATATAAATGTAGGGATAATATACTTTTTATTCCTTCATATATTTACCAATATATTATATGTTATTACGTGTAAATATATTCTAAACAAATGCAGTAAAATGACAGGCCTAACTTTTAAAATAATTTAAAATATCTCATATACTAATTTACACATTTTGTTTCCATTGTCAATATGTGTTGCTAGTTTCTACTTAAACTTCAACATATAATACTTTGTAAATAGGTGGATATTGTAGCTTCAATGTTTTCCCTAAATATATCATGAACGATGTCCAACTGTATCTCCGGCAATCCTCATTTTGGCATAACAAGAGCTTCTAAAGTTAACTATTTGATAATTTATATATGTTAAAACATACATGAATCTTACATAATATATTTCGGAAAATAAATGCCTAAATGGAACAGAAAGGGTGATTAGGAAAGAGTAAAAATATTAAATTGGTGTTGCTTGAGGTTAAAGTTCTGTTACTTTTATATTTTCTCTTTATTATTTAAACAACATAGTAATCTTATGTTATCTACATAATTTTCATAATTCCGAGTACAAGTAATTGCCTAGTAATAGAATATATATTTTTCTCTAACGGAATTTATTTACGTATTTCATAGGCATGCAATGTAAATCTTATATACAATACAAATCAGAGCATAAAGAAGCTATTTGTAAGTTATGTTACAGACATTTTCAATTACGTAAATTGATCAAACAAATCTATTTATTTTCTTCTTAGCAAAACTTTCTTTCAATTACTGACAAAGTAATAATGAACGTTCTATTTACGAAAGTATGTTTCCATTACACTTGTTCATTATTAATGGTTTTTCTTGAAACGTTTTTATATAATTTAATTACCAGTTTTATTATTATACTAGTTATTGATAAGAAACTCTCTCACTCACCGTTCATCATTTCAGTGGTTGATCGACTTGCCCCATTACGTCACCGCATTGTTAGGTTCACGAGATACATTTTCTTATCTTAGATAATACCTGGGTTTAGTTCAAACTTTCTCAAATTTCATATTTACAGCGTTGTAATATTGAAATTAAATCTTACATTGTTCCTTTTCTATACCGTACTACTTTTATTTAAGGTGAACTTCAGTTTCAAAATATAATATTATAATCGGAGTTTACATGTTTTAGAAGTTTTAAATTTGGTATTTCAAGCCAGTATGAAAAATAATATGTAAGCAATGAATTTGGAATATTTCTAGTTTTTATCTTCAAATGTTCTATATTTTAGGTTTCAGAGCTCTAAACATCTCCAACTGGTTCATACAGTATGTTCATAAACATATAAATTGCTACAGTTCTTTTGAATTATACTTACTTATTAATAATGAGAAAGTTACACTTTTCAAATGAAATTTTACTGTATTGGGAGTATTTTACTTATAGTTTTAGTAAAAGACCATTTCAATTTTCTTCTCACATTTTCATAAAAATCGCAATAGAATCATATCTTATGCATATAATTTTCATATGTCTTAGTAAAGTTATTTGATATCAATACAAGTGTCAATGAAATATTATTTTTTCACTAACAGCATTTATTTACCTATACGATTTTATTTCATTATAATGCAATACAAAAGTTATATGCACTACAGAGCATTGTATAAACAAGCTAACTTGTAAAGTTATATTACAGATGTTTCCAAATACGTAAATTAAACAAAGAATATCTAACAGTTTTTTTTTACTAAATGGATAAGTTCTAACGTCATGTTAATTTGGTTCTTATTAGTAATTTATTCCATAATCATAAACGGGGTATTATATTCTGTTTTATGAGCGAAACTATATTTTGTTAAAATTTTTATTTTGTGATTTTCTCTTCGCAAAACTTTTTTACGGAATTTAACCACCCGTTTAATTTTGCTAATTACAATTTACAAGAAACTCTCTTCCTTGCCATTCATCTTTTCAGTGGTTTGTCAAGTTGACAAATTACGTCATCGCATTGTTACGTTCACCAGACAAATCTCCTTATCTTTAATAATACCAGGGTTTAGTTGACTTTTCAAATAAATCATTCTCAAATTTCTAACTTAAGGAGTTGTAATATATAAATGAAATCTGTGGTTGTTCCTTTTACCTAAACCTTAATAATACATTATTATAAAGCTGGCTTACATGTTTTGAAGTTTAAAATTTTGTATTTGAAGCTTGCTGGAAAAATGTTAAAGTTTGAACTTTGGATCTTTTCAAGTTTCAAACTTTATATACGTTAGAGTACTAGAACTATCCACATGTTTTTATAAATTATGTTGATAAGCATCTCAATTGCTAGAATTTGTTTGTGAAGTACGCCTTTGTATCATAAATGTAAAAGTTATCTATTTCATGTAAAGGCAGCATAAATAATTCAACAGTATTGTCTTAGTTATCTATTACATGTGAAGACAGCATAAATACTTCAACAGTATTTTCTTAGTTATCTATTTCATGTAAAGGCACCATAAATACTTCAACAGTATTGTCTTAGTTATCTATTTCATATAAAGGCAGCATAAATACTTCAACAGTATTGTCTTAGTTATCTATTTCATGTAAAGGCAGCATAAATACTTCAACAGTATTGTCTTAGTTATCTATTTCATGTAAAGGCAGCATAAATACTTCAACAGTATTGTCTTAGTTATCTATTTCATGTAAAGGCAGCATAAATACTTCAACAGTATTGTCTTAGTTATCTATTTCATGTAAAGGCAGCATAAATACTTCAACAGTATTGTCTTAGTTACCTATTACATGTAAAGGCAGCATAAATACTTCAACAGTATTGTCTTAGTTATCTATTTCATGTAAAGACAGCATCAATATTTCAACAGTATTGTCTTAGTTATCTATTTCATGTAAAGGCAGCATAAATACTTCAACAGTATTGTCTTAGTTATCTATTTCATGTAAAGGCAGCATAAATACTTCAACAGTATTGTCTTAGTTATCTATTTCATGTAAAGACAGCATAAATACTTCAACAGTATTGTCTTAGTTATCTATTTCATGTAAAGACAGCATAAATACTTCAACAGTATTGTCTTAGTTATCTATTTCATGTAAAGGCAGCATAAATACTTCAACAGTATTGTCTTAGTTATCTATTTCATGTAAAGACAGCATAAATACTTCAACAGTATTGTCTTAGTTATCTATTACATGTAAAGGCAGCATAAATACTTAAACAGTATTTTCTTAGTTATCTATTTCATGTAAAGACAGCATAAATACTTCAACAGTATTGTCTTAGTTATCTATTACATGTGAAGACAGCATAAATACTTCAACAGTATTGTCTTAGTTATCTATTACATGTGAAGACAGCATAAATACTTCACCAGTATTGTCTTAGTTATCTATTACATGTGAAGACAGCATAAATACTTCAACAGTATTGTCTTAGTTATCTATTACATGTGAAGACAGCATAAATACTTCAACAGTATTGTCTTAGTTATCTATTTCATGTAAAGGCAGCATAAATACTTCAACAGTATTGTCTTAGTTATCTATTTCATGTAAAGGCAGCATAAATACTTCAACAGTATTGTCTTAGTTATCTATTTCATGTAAAGACAGCATAAATACTTCAACAGTATTGTCTTAGTTATCTATTACATGTAAAGGCAGCATAAATACCTCAACAGTATTGTCTTAGTTATATATTTCATGTAAAGACAGCATAAATACTTCAACAGTATTGTCTTAGTTATCTATTACATGTGAAGACAGCATAAATACTTCAACAGTATTGTCTTAGTTATCTATTTCATGTAAAGGCAGCATAAATACTTCAACAGTATTGTCTTAGTTATCTATTACATGTGAAGACAGCATAAATACTTCAACAGTATTGTCTTAGTTATCTATTTCATGTAAAGGCAGCATAAATACTTCAACAGTATTGTCTTAGTTATCTATTACATGTGAAGACAGCATAAATACTTCAACAATATTGTCTTAGTTATCTATTTCATGTAAAGGCAGCATAAATACTTCAACAGTATTGTCTTAGTTATCTATTACATGTGAAGACAGCATAAATACTTCAACAGTATTGTCTTAGTTATCTATTTCATGTAAAGGCAGCATAAATACTTCAACAGTATTGTCTTAGTTATCTATTACATGTGAAGACAGCATAAATACTTCAACAGTATTGTCTTAGTTATCTATTTCATGTAAAGGCAGCATAAATACTTCAACAGTATTGTCTTTAGTTAATAATTTTAGTAAAACACAAATTGATTCTTTTCTCCCACGTTTTCCAATTACTTGTTGTATTAGGCACTGCGCCCCTCGGAGATTTAATCTTGACTATATGTGAATACTTCTTCGTCCTAGATACATAGATCATTGCTTCACTCTGTAAACTATGCGTAGATCGCTGTTCGTAGTTTTAAAAAATAGGGCATTCAAGTTTATCATACTATTTCTTCATGACCTGCGCTATGTTACCGTTAATGATATATTTCTTAGAAGCACGCATTCGAAACATATATTTTCCCACGCTCATTTATTTTATAGTTTTATTGTTTGGTTTATAAAATGGTCCATTTTTCGATAAAATAGATACTTCAATATATTTCAAATTTTGTTTTGTTTCTTTTTTAGATATAGCCTAGATATTTCTTGTTCGACCAAACGCATCCTACATCTATGGAACAAATGTACAGATTATTGATCAGTATATTTTATCAATACATCAATATATTTACACAAACTAACACCCCTTGTGCTTTATCAGCTTTGTATAATATTACGGTCTGCGCAATAATATTAGAATCAAGAAAACCAAATTCCAAACTACTACAAAATTTATATAAAACATTTTAAATTAACAACATCAAAAGTAAAGTCTTATACGAAAAAGTGAACCCACAATTAATAACGTGACATAGAGTCAAAATCACTTAAATGCCAACTCACGTATACCAGTGTCGTGGTAGGGGACATACACTGTGTTTTATGTGGCTCACGATTCGGCTATACTAAGCCTTCTAACCTGCATCTCCTCCAGACCGAATAACTGCCTTGGGATGGAGACTGCAGATGTTTAAATTCGTACCTTGCTACTTTGCACAAAATAAATATCTTTCAGTCTGGTCTTTGGTAATAAAACATCTGTTGTAAATTACAGGCGAGTGTCTGATATATGCTAAGAAACCTCTAGTAAATCTCTTTCTTCTAAATAAATATATTTAAAAAATTTAAATTTGTAATAATTTTGGATATATTTTAAAACTAAATAAATTTATCCCAAAGGTCTAACACTCGTTTTTTGCAATAAATCGAAATATTACTACGGTTATTATTTGATATTATAATAAGAAAATTTTCAGATTTTAGTTATTATTTAACCACAAAATATTATCGATAGATGAAATCTATTATAACCTATCAAGCCTTGTCTTGAAGTTAACAATTTCTGCATTGATTTAGTTTCCTAACAGTTGGACTCGTTAATCCAAGCAGAAACATAAGGGAACTTAGGTTACAAACATTTAGAACTCTTGGCAAACAATTTCCCTTAAAATATACTGCTTTCACTAAACAGTCTTTACATTCCAACACTACTGTGTGTGACACTTCAAGTATTTACTTACACTAAAGGCCTTATTTATAAGGATGAGAATTTCAGCTTTTAAGCAATTGACATAAATTTAAGAAGTAAAAAATATCTTAAAACCAGTTTGTTATCGCATTTCTGTAAATAAACTTTCATTTTAATGCTGGAGAATATTATATTCAGTTATTTAGGAATGAAAAAATACACTAAATTATTTATTTTTGTTAATGTTGGAAGCAAATTACCGTCAAACAATTAGGTTCTATTTTTCGATAAAAAAATCTGGATGACGTCACAATTAGTATTTCATATTCACGATACACTCTTTTATATATTAAAAAAACATCTTATAACGTCCCAACTTTAAGCAAAGCAATTCATTGTTTATTATCAATGTTTTCCATTTCAGGTAAACAGATCTATATAATTATAAAAGTGGTAAAACCTCTTAAAATATATGTTTACTTTGAGATTTGGATTTAGAAGCCTATATCGTAGTTAAAAATAACGATTATTAGAAAATTGAGGAGCTAATTAACAAGTT
>JBAIZL010000001.1:338165282-338287782 GCA_036971475.1 Prosapia bicincta | reverse complement strand
GTATTGCATTGTTAGTGATTGTATATATAAAGTATAATGGATTACATATTATGCTAAGGTGAGCTAGACTAAAAATTCTAACATAATAATCTGGTTATGCTTTTGTATTTTTCTAATGTACTCGTATATGCGGGTTGGGTCCCCAGAATTCTGTTGAGCGAAACGGTAACCCCCTGCGTCAACTCTAACAGAGCTATGAAACAGTTGACTAGTCTGTGCGATTTGCATATTTAAATATTCAAATGTTAAAGATTGAGATGGTCTGGAAGTAAAGACATCGCCCGCCTGTGCTTGTCACGAGTAGTGTTATATTTAGCCAGAGAGGAAATGAGTGTTGAAGATGTAGAATTTGCGTAGGCTTGTTTGTAAAACCTGTTGGCCAAATCTTGTAGAGATGTTTTACGAAAAACACTTGCAAGTCAGGATGTAGAGTTTTCAACCTGAAGCTTCAACTTAGTTGCCATCGTTATTATTCTCAAAACCTAGTTTTGGAATAATTGTAGTCTGCATGGGTTACCATGATGGGTACCAGCATGACCCCAAACCGGTAGATGGCTATGTAAATATACTGTGTAGAATAATAGCGTAAATTATAATGGCCGCCCTTAATGAGTGACAGTTTGTTTTCTTAAGCATCGGATGAAACTAATCATGCAGAACAAGGTCCAACCGAAGAAACAAAGTAAATTGAAATTCCACAAAAACTGTTCAAATGCGGATACAATTGTACATCGGTATAGTATATAGCCACTATTGCAGGCGCTGATCGTTTCAATGTTGTTTATAACGTTTCGCATTGAACGAAAATGAAACCAGGAAAAATATATTTAAAAATTCAAGATTTTATATGACTCCATGAGGCAATGATGTTTGAAAATTTGTTCTGTAATGTTTACATGCTTAAGCATCATGGGAAAAGAAGATATAGTTATAAAGAAGGGGCATGGTTTTTGTCAAATTTTAAAAAAGTGTTATTTTTCCAGGTGTTTCTTGATTTGAAAACTTTATTATATATATATATATATATATATATATATATATATATATATATATATATATATATATACTTATATTATTTTCCTTGACAACGTTGTTTTCTTTTTTCAGTTATCGCTTACATTTTAATGTACTTAATCTAGAATCTTCTTGGTATATTTGTGAGTCGACTTTCACATGACCATACAAACACATAAAATATAATATTTTCATACAAATTTTACAGGCAGTTATAAAGCTTAACACACTTATTAAAGCTATAAAAATAGACAAAGAGGGTAATTGTTACTAATTCTCGTTTGATTCAAAGTGGTGATGGAAACTTCGACCAAGTTACTTGGTAGATCCGTTACCAAGTAAAGTTTTAAGCTTTGCTGCTATACACTTGAAAAACACTTTAAATAACTTAAAATATGTCTCAGAAAATCCACATTATAGACACACATTAAGCCAGTCCTCTGTAATGATATTAAATATTTCATCACTAAATAGACTCGTTAATTTCTAATATTGTAACACACTTTAGACGGTGTTACATATTAAAATAGCAAATTTCAGAAAACAAACGTGAATAGATTCAAAATTGTAATAATGTATAACTATGTAAAAAAAATTGTTATGTACGATAAATATTTTTAATGAGTTCTCTGGCTGATAGTGACATCTAGCGAGAAAAAATTAAAATAAGTAATCAAGCTAGGGATGCGCACCCCCGGATGCGCGATAGGTAGGAAAGTTGCTCGCAACTAATTTATCTCTCTCATTTGGCCAGGATGTAACAGGGAACGGACGTCCCCAAATAGCAAGAAAATTTATTTAGTTTCCTTTTATTTTAATTAATGTAAAGTATTATTTTTCTTTTAATCATGGCATAGAACACGGCATACGATACCAGGTACCAGATGGGTCGCTAACTTATTGAGGGCATTTCCCGATGCCTTTCCATGAAGATGATGCCAGGCTTTACCGAGATTTTCCACGAGGAGGAAGCGAAATTGCGACAAGTTAACACAGCTAAGTGGGCGATTTAAGACTTTTAAAACTTAATTTCAAAATTTAAAATGTTTCGCAGCAGAATTCTAAATAATGAACATTGAACTTTTTAATTAATAAGCATAATTATAATTACGCATCTTTTGGTGCCAATATGTTCACATTAAATTATTAAATTTGATTATACAAAAAAGGCAAGTAAACTCGAATACATGTTCATTTTCAGCCATTGATTAATTAATTAATTGAAGGATTGCTATCCTTAAAAATTTATAAGTAAAATTAAAAATGTTCCATAATGCGTAACTGAGTGTTAAAAAATTTATGTGTCATGATTTTAATTTATTTTATCTGTCTGTCTTAAAATAAAAGATTATAGTTTGCTTTAATTGAATTTAAAAGAGTCATTATTTTACCAGTGCACAATTCCTTGCATTTCAGATTAATAAACCTTAAGAATTAATTCAAGAATATTCTGCTAATTTTAATGATTTAACTTGGTAATTTAAAATATTTAAATGTAACGGAGTTATAGCTTCTATTGCGTTACAGACAGACTTCTCGTTACGCCTGAACTGTAAGCAAGAAGTGAATATTAAATGTTTTAAGAGTTATAACTAAATAAAGTCCAATTTGTTTAATTATAAACCGTTACAATATTAATTTCGGTTAACCTTCTAAAGTCTAAATCATTCCCAGAGTCTGAACCAAATTCTTGGAGAGTATCTGAAGCATAAACGTCTGTATTTTTGTTTTAGTTTAGAAGTCCTTTGTAATGGTATGTAAATATTTCATCACGAAATAAACAATTCATTTTCTGATAATTCTTTTGGTTACATTCTACAGTTACCTCATCCCCAGAGTTTGGAGCAGATGCCTGGAGAATCTCTGAAGCCTAAACGAATCATACTCGCCGGTTTATCCGTTTTATTTTTAAATTTACAGTTAAAACTACGTCTTGTGGATTCTATTAAAATTGATCATATGAATTTGCTTTACTTAAATTCATTGTAGAACCTAACCTTCTATAGTTTGAGCCGTTAAAATTAAACTTACTTGAAGTTAATTTCTTAGGCATATATTATCGTTAAGTTATTTTCTTCCTATTATTATGTTTAGACATACATTTATCTAAACATTGAATAAATCTAAAACTCTGACCTAATTTGAAACAATTTTTACTGATGTAAAGAAAAAGAAAATATTTGACTACTTTGAGGAAATAAATTCAGGACAAAGACCGAGATTCGACAACGGTAAGCCTGATTTATGAACTGGGACCTAAACGGTCGGGTCTTTACGAGGGGCCAAATTTAAAGTAACACCGCATTTATATTACTATGACAGGGCATTACGTGGGCCCTATGAGCCCCAAATCTGAATATTTCTGATTCATACACTACGGAATAGGTTAGTTGAATCGCCTTAAATGTAATATGTAATTAATATTTTGAAATGTTCAATATTTATTAGAAGTTATAGTTTGAAGCGATTAGAGCCACAGTACGCCAATGGTTGGTTTTCAATAAATTGAGCTTGGAGATGAAATTAAAGTGGCAACTTGTACTTTTTACTGTCACAGTGGTCTGATTACAGTTATGCCAATATTTAATAAATAGCAGCACTGAAATGTAATACATTATACATTAATCTCAACATCTACTCGCATTTCCTCACTGGATAGATACAACCCTTCCTACGACACACAAACGCCCGCGGTCCCTACTGACCTCCTAGCTCTAACCATATTATACAACTAAAATGTACATACTAAAATAATATGCAATATAAACCTGGAAGATGGGTGATGCTCCTTCTAAATGGCTAGCTCTAACCATAAAAATAAAATAATATATAGATACTAATATATTGTGCTTCTCAGTTACGTTCCAGGTGTCGCAGGGGTACATCCCCAGGGTCGGAGCTTAACACTAACGAAAGTAATAATTTTGGTTTGCATCCCTTTCCAGTTTCGAGTAGGCAGCAGACAAAGAGATGCATGTTATTCCTGCTATAGACTCACTAAGAAGGTATTTGTAAGGTAATACTCCTGCCTATCCTTCAGCATAAAGATATCCCAGGGTTCTGCATGATCTGTCGCGGTATTTTTCCTGACAGGGCTTCTTTCTTGCCACGTTTATTCATCCCACAATTATCGCGACACTTACCGTACTGTATCATTTCATTATCTCCCGATTCTCTATGGAAAGAGCTTATCAGCTCGGTACATGGGCAATCATTTCCGTTTCCTTCACTAACGGTAGGGATACTAACCCCATGCGCATGAAGCAGCTCACTGGGTGGGTTCTGGGAGCCCAGACCCGGGTAAAAAAAAAATTAAACTAACGCATTTTTTATCATTTTTACATATACTTGTCGTTATTGGCCTAAGAGAAATTCTAGAAGTAGCGTTTGAGTTTTAAGTAAAGGGTGGTTTTGAGATTATATAGGGGGCTTGTTAAAAGGACTTTGCTATCTGGGGTTGTATAGGGTACTTTAATGAATAGGGTAGATATCAGTGTGAAGAGAATGCTAACTGCTGAAGTGAGTGTTAGTGGTATTAAATTGCTATTAACGTTATCTGGAAGAATGTGATTCACGAGAAAATCCCTTATTTGGGAGAGTTTTATCCCAATTTTTGTAGTTCTTGCATTAAATGCTCAATCTTCTATGCACTCTCGTATAAACTGTAGATATGTATATAAACTTTTACACAAATTTACATACATATTTTTAGGGTGATAAAAAGTATGAAATAAATGTAAAATACATGACATTGAAAGCCTATAACGACAGGTTTACGTTGGATTTTAATCCTAGTATTCACCGAATGTCATTGTATTGCATTTCACCTACACCCGACGTTGTCGAGTGCGACTCAAACGAGTCTACCGTCATCTGGCTTACTCAAATCTATGCGACTCTAACGTGTCAGCTCTCTTATGGCGTACTGAAAGCGATGCGGCTCAAACGAGGTGATTGCCAGATTGCAAACGAGTCGGCTTTCATATAGCGTACTGAAAACAATGCGACTCAAATGACTCGATTACCAGATTGGCTACTGAAAGCGACGTGACTCAAACGTGCGGTCTATCAGATATATAATTAAGGAGAATTTCTCTATTAGTAACTAAGAGAAGAATAATATTATACTAGAAAATTGACGAGGAAGGAAAAATATGTTGTAGATAGTTTGATTATTTCTACCCCTGAGGGAATACATTTGACGGTTAAATTTTTTTTTCCAGGTGAAAAACCTATTGAGGTTATCATCGCCTAACTAAAGTTAAGTTTTTTAAAAATAAATATTAAATAAATAAAACTAATCAAAATAAAACAAAATAAAATTAAATTAATGTTTAAATCTAATTGTAATTATCTAAAACTAAAGAACCTAAAATTATACAAAATTTAAATATTATTAAATAGATTAAGGTGGCGTAAGAAAGCGAGGACACGGTCGATAGCCGTGACATCGTCCCTTAAACCACCTTTAAACTACCTCGAAAATTGAAACGAATATACAAATCTGTCAACTTATCACATTCAAGCAGAATTTGCTTGATTGTGATGGTACTTTTACAAAACGGACAAAGTGGTGGATCGTCATGTCTCATCAACCATCCATGCGTTAACAAAGAGTGGCCGATGCGAAGCCGAGTTACCACCACTTCCTCCCTACGATTCGAACGAACAGTTGTCCTCAATGGTCATATTTTTGATGTATATCAGCTTGTTTCTATTTACATTTTGCCATTCTTCATTACAGACAGAGAATAGTGTAGTTTTAACTTTGCATACAAAATCTGATGCCATCACACGTTGTGTCGATGGCAACATACTTGTAGCTAATTTTGCACCTTCATCTGCTTTAGAGTTTCCGAATATTCCACAGTGACCAGGCACCCAGAGAAATGACACCTCGACACCTCGTAATTGGAGCCTGTGTATAGAGTACAAGATGTCTCCAACTAAAGGGTTCTTAGTGTACATTTCCTGAATAGCCTGGAGAGCACTTTTTGAATCACAACACACAAGACATTTAGATTTTGCAGACGGAATTGATCTTAAAGCTTGGAAAATTGCATAAAGTTCTGCAGTAAAAACGCTACAGGCTGAGGGCAATCCGTAAGTGAAGGTTTGTCCTTCCATATAAAATGCACAACCTATCCCGTTGTCCAGTTTTGAACCGTCTGTGAATATAGTCACAGTATGTTTGTGAGTTAGATGTATCTGCAAAAACTCCTGACGATAAATAACGTCAGGAGTATTGTGTTTCAGGTACCTGGACAAGGAGTTGACGGTTAAATGTGCGCGTCTGTAAGAGTAAGAAGGGATGGTTACCTATGGATTTATTCAAGTGTAACTGGATGACTTTCCTTCTGTAACTCGTCCTACTGGAACGAATATTGGCACACACGTAGCCGTAGCTTCAGGAATCTTTGTGTTACACTGGAAATATTGTCTAAAGTACTCATATTTGCTCACTTCATAGCGCAACACACTTTCCAATGGTAAATTTTTCTCTTCTACTGAGTAGCAATTCTATCTACTGAGTAGCAAAAGAAAACTATCTATTTATTTATTTATTATAATCATTAAAAGATTTAGTACAATCATTAGCATGAGGTATTGCACGGATATTGCTCAGACTATCGCTTTAAGATTATAGATCCTCATGTTTAACAATTAGTAGATAAGTATGGTTTCGCCATATCCTAACCTTTGAAAGGCACGAAATAGTTTTATAAAATTATTATTGCATATTTAAAATAAAAAATATACTTTAAATGAGTTATAATCAAGCTACATTACTTGATAGGAATCAAACATTATAAATAAACAACAGCAATATATTTAGTTTACTAAATTATTAACTCTATTAAATTATTATTTCTAGAGTAAAATAGGGAAGCAGTTGGGTTTTATATTTGTAAAACTCTTCTAAATTATACTTGCAAAAGTTATATATTTTTATTATCACTTATATTATATTTACAGATTAAATTCTTAACTGAGTCGTAATTATGTAGCTAAAGTCAATGAATTTACAGAAAATAAACAATTTTTGTAATCCCAGCATTAACCTGAAAAAACAACGTTGAATATCCATTGTAAATACGTTTCAGTCTTTGAACAATGTGTGATATATTAAAAGCTATTCATGATAATATAAACATGCCCTGAAATCTTTACAATTTGTCAATTCTAATTTCAGTTTCAAAATTGGAATATTTTCAAAGTTATTGTTTATACAATAAAAATATTTTAATATCAGTAAGGGCTCGTTTCAGAACCAGACACGCCCACAAATATGGTTGGGTTATTAGAGGGTGTCACTTTGCCCTTTCTTGTAGAAAGATGCGAAAAGGAAGGTAATTAGGTTAAAACTAGTACGGCCAAACACTTTATCTTTCCGACCGCGGTCAAAATATGATCTCACCCGACTTACCAGTTCCTGGTACCTGTGGCTTGTCGAGCTCGATCTGCCAGTGAATAAATTCCTGGGCTTGTTTTAAAAAACCAACCACAAGGTTTTTACCTTAATTGAAAGTTATTTTTTGTTATACCTTTACCAAAATTATTTTTTAACGAACTTTCTCTTAATTCTATGTTATTGATTTATTTCTACTCTTTTTAATGTTTGGAAAAATGTCTATGAATTTTAATTAATTAATTTTATCACAGGATGGTTTTAATAAATTGAATCACTTTTTGTCATAAATTGTTTTAATTCTTTAAATTTGTAATGTTTTTTAAAATTGATCCTATTACATTGATTTTTACTTTTTCTCAACATTTAGCTCATCTTACGTTTATTCTTTTATTAAGCAATTAATTTTACATCAAATACATGATAATTGATTTTTGATATTATTACTAAATATTCTTAAAATTTGTCTAAAATTTTGCTTAAATTATTGTTCCAGCCCTTTAACGTTCATCAGTCTATCCTTAGACTGGCCATATCTTAAATCAAATTTCATACTTAAGTTTTCTCACTTAATCAAATTTGTCAAGAAAATAATTTATATTAATTAGTTTTATTGCATGTCCATATAACCATTTCAGGAAAGCAACAGGTGAACTTACTGTTAAGTAATATTGTGTTTGAATATTTCTGTGCTCCCTCATATAATTCTGTTTTCTTCCTCTGGGATATATGGACATAGAACCTGTTAAAATTGTGATTATAATTTTGTTTTTCAACTTTTGAATACTTTTCTTTATTTCTTAATTTGAATTTCAAGTGTATAGACTAATTTTCCCGTTAATTCACTGTAACTCTAATTATTTGCTTTTCATATTGGATATAAATTACTGGAACAATATTTTATCTTATAAACACCTTTTTTGAAGCTTTTTGAAAATAAGTCAATTGCTTATATGTATTCTTTATTTTAATTTACTTTTTTATTAAATGATGATTTGATTGTTAATACAAAATTTGGTAACTATTCTTTAGCAATTTTATGAATTTAGAACAAATGGTTTATATTATTAAAATTCAGACTTGCCCCCAAACTTTCGCTGTGGTGGTTCCTCTTGTCCCTCGGTTGTGGTCCTGGACTCCTTGGTTCCCCTCGGATGTGGTCCTGGACTCCTTGGATCAGCAGCGAAACTCACTAGATCGGTTTAAAGGCTGTATTTAATATTTTTTTACATTTTACAAAAATAATACAAAGTTCGTTTTCGCGGAAGCGTTGCAAAGCAGGGCATCGTCACGTCCATCAGGGGCTAGTCGTCGTGTTTAGCCAAGGAACGCCATCTTGGAGACGCCTCTGGATGTCCTAGCCAAAAATACCTCTGTCTCTTTCAAATTATTGTCTGCGTCTCCCTTACTTCTCGTCGAGCGGTTCCCCACCCTTACAACCAGCCGTGCTTCTGTTTACTTTAGGCAAGCCAGTTCAGACCTGCAAGGGTGGTTGTCTATTATACTTTTTTTTTTGTTTTGATTCGTTTTTTAGCTAGGCGTCTTAAGTGTACCTTTCGTTACAATTTTTGATAATTTTTTAAACCATGGTCCTCTCTCATGATTTGAGATGCTGCTACATACTGGATTGACGTTTCTAACCCTTTCCGTTCGTGAGTTGCGCTACTTTTGACATATTTCTTCTCCCCACGACAGTTTATTGTTTTTGAGGCAATTTCACATTTTTTCTTTATTTTTTTCTATTCTTACATAATTTTAATTATATTATTTTCATTTATTTTGCTTTTAATACAAGTATCTTTTATTTAACTGTATATTTGAGATTCGGTGGTTCATTTCTTAAAAATTTTATACTTACTTTTGTTATTCCATCTAATTTACAATTTATTACATTTTTCTTATGGCACTGTTTCAAAAGATTTTGGGCTAGCCGCATTTTTTTGCTTTGAGACGGTTTTTTGGCCGTTTCACAACACAAGATTCATAAAGAGACATAAAGACATCTTCATATTGAAGGTAATTATGATCCACTATGATTTTCCTTAAATGTTATAAAATTAATAAAACTAATAATTATATAATTGAAATTAACAAAATAATACGGTTCTGAAACCAATTCTTTAAAACTGTTCTTTCTCGTCTCGGGCGACTCCAACAAAACAAGTCATCTTCATAAGATTTTTTTTAAACTGAAAAGAAAGATCAGTACTGAGGTAATTAGATCTGCAAATCAAAATGTGTTTTAACTCTACTGAAAGTTTTGTGGCTCAAGATACATGCAAATAAAAATAGAAATAATTCATTACAAAGATAAATTTTCACCTTTGTTTCATAACGACTGTACTATTACAGATAAAATATAAAACTGTTTTGATTAAAAAAATATCAAAAATGTGAAACTAATATTTTTAGAGGGATGTTAAGATTGAAGAAAAGTAAGTGTGTCAAGGCTACTGAATACATACATTTCTATAGATCAAACTAGATTCAAACATAAACCAAATATCTAAGTATTTCTCATTGTTAATTCTGAACTTTAATACATTTTAGTGGTTATTTAAACATCTACAGATTTCTCAATCGTAAACTTGAGTTTATATCTGATATCCGAGGTTCATTATCAACATACTTATTGAAAACAATTGGATATTTCATTTCAATCAATGGGGACTATTTATAATCAAATTATTATTAATTACATTTGATACGTACAGGTTATTATAAACCCCTAACGAACTCAGTTAAAAACACAAATTTATTTTTCCATTACAATACGCTCGTTTGCTTGCCGAGATTGTACAAGAGGGTATTTCCTAATTAATATTGTGTAAACATATTGTGAAATTTGTTTAAATTGTAAATTGATTACATGTTTACCTTTAATAACTGGCAATCAATTTTTCTAAAACGATTTTTTGGTTTCATTTCAACATTTCGTTCAAAAGAATAATACATTACAACTTTTATTGTTACAGATGATTCTGTCACAACTAATAATGATTTAAGGAAAGTTTAGTGTGATCCGTTAGTCTATATTTATTACATGCTCGTGCGCACACACCCACCCAAACACATCGACATACGCTTACGTTTTAATAACGTTGAAAAAGATTTAAATAAAAATTTTAATTTTATAATCATTGTGCTTCTTCCAGCAGACCAAACACACTTAATAAACTAGTGTATGGTATCCTTATAATACCTACAGCATATGTTATAGTTGTTTACTTTGTTTACCTGATAATTCCTTGATATATTTGTTTTTCTTATTGTATGATGTAATGTAATATATGATATGTAATATATTTGGACACGAAATCTTTGTTTCATTGCTTTCTCTCTAATAAACACAACAAATAAATATACCGACTTTGGTACAGCATTATTGGCAGATTATCGCAATTCGAGCTCCATTGTTTCTTGTTTTACCATGAGTCTTCTCTTCTTCTATATCTCTTTTGTTCATAGCTATTCCAACCCTATTATACCATGATTTCCTTAGTCTTTCTTTCGTTCTTCGTCATTTTGGGATCCATTTCCAAGTTTCTAATGGCAATCTGTCATCCTATCTGGTGTAATCATCCTAATACGGGCAGTTCACAATTCAGACGGTATCTTTTGATATTTTATACATTTGTTAAAGATCAAAACTAAATTGTCTAGGATTATATCAGTAGCGTATAATAAAAGTTCCACTGTTATACCTGCAGGACCGAGGTGACTTGTTTTTCATTTCTCTCCACGAGTTCATAATTTCTTCAATAGTGATAGATTCATTTTCAGTATATGTTTGTTCTTCATCATATTCAACATTGCGAAATTCATCCTCTCTTAACAAGTGTTTATAGTACGGTTTTCATTCTTCTTTACTAATTGGGTTGATCGTTACTTTTTATTTGCTTTTAATGTTTTTATCGTTTTTCAGGCAGCCCTTGACTTCGAGCTTCCCAATAAACTATCGATTTCAATACATCATCTTTCTCAGCTGTCGATTTTTCCATTATATATTCGCTCTTTTACCAAGTATCTTCGATATTTTGTCCTGTCTCCGTTATTTTTAGTTTTTAGCCATTTATTGTGTAATTCTTTCTTTTTTTAAATTATTTTTAAAAGATCTTTTTCTTTTTTCCGCCAGTAGTTTCTTTTTTTGCCTAAGGCTTTTTTTGCCGCTTCGTGTAAATTCTTTTGCCAACACGTCCATTAAATTCATCTACCAGGAATATATCTTACCTGTTCCTGAGATATTAATTATCTGGTCTAACTCCTCAAACAGTTTTTTTTACCTGTATGGTAACGTCATCGGTGGCCCATATATTCCTATTATCACTAGATCTTGTCCCTGTAATTTTAAATCTATTGTAATAATTCGTTCTATTTCCGCGGACCAGGTTTTGATGTTATCTCTTTTTATAACACTGGAATCTCCTACTATTGCTTTTTTTACCTTAACAACTCCATTTATAAAGATGTTTATATTCGTATATGGCTTTAGTTTCATCTTCCTTGTTTTTGTCCCCTTGAGAATAGTAATCTTCATGGTTTATGCTAATAATTCTTGAAACGCTGGAATATTCCTGTTTCGTTGCCTTGTTTGACGTTAGTTGGCTCAAGTCCATATCCGAGGATTGTTCGGATTGTTTGCAAAATTTGAAATTTTTCTAGATATTGATCAGCGCTTTCACTCTAATTCATTCTGGATTTGGATATGCTGGTAGAGCCGACAGGTCGTTAGTCGTTTTGGCTTTTACTAATATTTTTAGAATGCATTTATCAACATCAAGCACTTAACGCATCTTTCTAAAACCTTATCAGACATTTTATCCCCATCCTTCTTCCCTAACTGGGCTTGGAACCGGTTATGGCGAAGCTACTTTATTTTTATAAGAATGTTGTAAATTTTATTTTTATTGTTTTCTGTTAATTAAAAATTAACGTGTTTTCAAAATTTATTTCCATTGTATTTCTTACACTCAACCAGAAATTGAATTCATCTCGACGTTGGAAATAAGAATAATTTAAAAGTCTATTTCAAAACGTCTTATAGTCCTGCAACCTCTTGTTGCTTCCCTTTTCGATTGTGTAGGAGTGCCTTAAGATGTTACCGTTGTAGTGTGTAATGCAGAAAAGAGTAACCAAGAAGGAAATCTAGTTTACGTGTAAACATGCATTACTGTGTTTGTTAAACCTATTACCATTAGCAACCAAAATAATTGTGAAAAAGTGCATAATGCAAGAATTATATATTAGTTAGTTCATTGACGTGAATTCACGATATTATGTTACAAATGTAAACAGAATTAATATATTCTTCTGTAACTGATGTTATTTATTAATAAAAATTATTTATTAATAATATATTTATGCTTATTCTTGCTCTCTGCTTTTAAAAGTGGAAGTAACTATGAAGCTTCAAAAACAACACGTCTGTCAGCACATCCCACTCTTCCATGGTTTCTTTATGTATTTTTATTTTGATGAGTTAGGATTTGGTGCAAGTAGCCATACGGTTGCCAGATACATACTTAACAGATACATACTTAACAGATACATAATTACTCTATCAAGTTTGTTGTTAAGTGCGAGTATAATTTTGACTTTTATGTTTAACATGTTTCTATTCTGACTGCAAAGGTGTAATCCTTACGATATATCTGTCATTGTATTTATACATATAGGCGTGTTTATGTTTGTGGGACGTAAGCATGTTTATTTACGTAAGGATACGTCTGTTTTATATAGTACTTTAATAATAAGATTGGCTAATTGTGTACGTATTGAAAGGTTTTATATAGTACTTTAATAATAAGATTGGCTAATTGTGTACATATTGGAAGGTTTTATATAGTACTTTAATAATAAGATTGGCTAATTGTGTACGTATTGGAAGGTTTTATATAGTACTTTAATAATAAGATTGGCTAATTGTGTACGTATTGGAAGGTTTTATATAGTACTTTAATAACAAGATTGGCTAATTGTGTACGTATTGGAAGGTTTTATATAGTACTTTATTAATAAGATTGGTTAATTGTGTACGTATTGGAAGGTTTTATATAGTACTTTAATAATAAGATTGGCTAATTGTGTACGTATTGGAAGGTTTTATATAGTACTTTAATAATAAGATTGGCTAATTGTGTACGTATTGGAAGGTTTTATATAGTACTTTAATAATAAGATTGGCTAATTGTGTACGTATTGGAAGGTTTTATATAGTACTTTAATAATACGATTGGCTAATTGTGTACGTATTGGAAGGTTTTATATAGTACTTTAATAATAAGATTGGCTAATTGTGTACGTATTGGAAGGTTTTATATAGTACTTTAATAATAAGATTGGCTAATTGTGTACGTATTGGAAGGTTTTATATAGTACTTTAATAATAAGATTGGCTAATTGTGTACGTATTGGAAGACATTGTGTAGCTTTAGTTTACTTGGACTTTACAAGATTCAGGAAAGACAATATGGCTAACACTAAGACCACAACCACACATTACAACCTAAACTTGACGTAAATTCACAGAGTAAGTCTATCACGGGTCTGAAAAGTTTCGTCGATGCTGGCTGGAGTCAAAATCATGATTTGCAGGTCAGTGGTCATGAGATCAACCCACTGGACCACACACTTGTTATTAAGAAGTATAACAATATTAGTTTAAATACGAACCTATGATTTCTGACTTTACTTGGAACTTACCGGATTCAGAGAAGGCAATATGGCTAACACTGAGACCACATTACAACCTAAACCTGACCTAAATTCACTGCCTAAGCTACTTCGGGTCTGAAAAGTTTCGTCGATGCTGGCTGGAGTCAAAATCAGGATTTGAAGGTCAATAGTCCTGAACTGCACCCACTGGACCACACTCTTGTTATTAAGAAGTATACCAATATTAGTTTAAATACGAACCTATGATTTCTGACTTTACTTGGACCTTACCGGATTCAGAGAAGGCAATATGGCTAACACTAAGACCATAACCATACATTACAGCCTAAACTTGATCTAAATTCATTGCGTAAGCTACTTCGGGTCTGAAAAGTTTTGTCGATGCTGGCTGGAGTCAAAATCAGGATTTGAAGGTCAGTGGTCAAGAGGTCCACTCTCTAAACCACACTTTAGTTACTAAGAAGTTTACATACGAACCTATGATTTCTGACACTGAACAACCACAACCCTTGTTTAACCATTAGTTTACCACAATTTATAACAACGTTTTTTTATTCATTATTCAAGCGATTTCATAATATTAATTTATTAAAATCGAATTATTTCTAATACAAATAAACTGTAATTCATTTTCAGTTTTTCCATTTTTAGAGCTAATGTTTACTAATTACCTATTAAAGTAAAGTTTACTTAATGTAAACATATTAAACTTTGAAGCTATTTTGTGCACTGATAGATTACGAATTAGTTGTTAATTTACAGGCTATACAATTGTAATAAACAATATATTTTTAGTGTATTGCAAGTATGTATGCAATTTGACAAATGTCACATGTTATTGTGCTTAACTTTATGTTAGTGAGGCTTAGCCATGCTTATGTTAGTGATATTTAGTGAATCAATCTGTCAGTTACATGATTTGTAAGGTAGTTTATGTCGATGCACGTTGGGCGTTCTTAGCAACAAGTGGACAATGGGACTAGACTAGATGTGACGATAAAACAAGCTCTGTGCACGACATTAGCGTCCAATAAGGAACAAACACAGGTTGGTTTTAAATGTGGTTTTTAAATAAAACAAACTAAAATATATAATGTCTACAAATGTAAATATTACCCATTGATTCGTGTTTTATAACACTAAACTCTTTAAAGGGGAAGTATAGGAATTTACTAAAATATTTTAGTAGTTTCCCTTGCTTTCATTTTTTTACATAATGATAAAGAAATTTATTAATAATATTACTTATCATATTTGTTGTTTACGTCTCTTACAACACTGATTATCTGAAGTTAGGCCCGTCTTTGTACTTTATTACTACTTTTCAAATTATTACTACAATTGTTTTGGCGTGATATTTTATCCATATTGTTGAAATAAATGTACTTTAACAGTAATATGTCATTTTTCACTAATAAATCATTATTATAAAAATGGCAACCACAACAGCAAAAAGGAGAATAAAGGAATGTGATTCTAGTTACTTAAAGACATGAAAAATGTTTTTAAAATAACAATAAGTTGCAATCATTCCCAAAAGAACCAAATTAACAAATATATATGTTTACAAACGGATCATACATACGGATTGTATACATACAACAATTGTTGACGGATTTATGAACTTGAATAGAAAGTAGTAAAACAAAATAAATCATTTAAGAATGTAAAAAGCGGAATATAAAATGAAAAATGTGTTGATAAGCGTTACTTTACAGAATAAACATTGAAAATGTACAACTATAAAAACAATCTGAAAATATATAACATTATGAAATAATTTTCTACGAAATATTCTATAATTGTGGTTAGGCTAATTAAATTTTTAAAACAATGATGAATTCCTATGCCTTTAAAGGGAAACGGATGAGCCTCTTGGGAATGGATTTAATAATCGGGTTTTATCTTGTTAATCAATTATTACTAGTTTTTTAATAATGATCCGTCCCTTGGGATGAATAAATTTACCAAAACATTGTACTTAAGAGAGAACCCTTTGATGCAAGTTAATTTACGAGTAACATATTTGTTTACAAATAACACCTATCAAGCTTCCTGGTCGTGCTACTGGTGTAACATAAATTTAATATTCGTCACTTCAAGTTATACAAATTAATTCTCGACCATTTAGAAACACTATATAATATTTCATGTTGGAACCAAATCCCATTGCCACTCTAATAACGCGATACAATCGCCACCTTCTGCGGTTGTATAGGGCTTGTAGAAGGAAGTGTTTCAAGTGCATATACTTATAGGGCTGTATATAGGAGATATTTTCATTAGAGGTAAACAGCGACCTTACCACTTAGGAATTTCTCACAACGGAGCAACTAACTTAGTAAAAATACAGAGATCAACGAATTGTCATAAAGTTTTTCGACACTGAAACATTACTATTATTGCAAACCTGGACCACAATCGTTGTCATTACGTCTCATTATATATATATATATATATATATATATATATATATATATATATATATATAATAGCATAGTACATATATCCTTTAATTTTATCAAATTAAAGTTGGGTATAAAATTCATTGTAGAGCAATACTAAATAGACCTACTACGTCCGCGTAGCAGCGGCCCGTCGTGCTACGTATACATATATTTAAATATAGGCCTACCTATAAAGTATCCATTTACGATAGATTTGTTTGTTATTTTATACAACATTACCTAATTAACGTCTACGTCCTTGGAGTAATACTTCGTCACGTGATCTCTGTTCTAGTTTTAAATGTATACATTTGGTTAAAAGTATAAAATTACAACCAAATCTATCTTGACTGGATACTTCATAGGCATATTATATTAACCTTCCGTTGCAATGAAAAAGAATAATTGTCAAGATAGTTTCAGGACATGTATTTGATTCATTTTATATGCATTGCATTGGGGGTGGGCAATGTGCAATTTTACCAGCACTATTAGGACCACGATTAGGGGGAATTATATTTTCCCAAAACTGTAAACTTTTCAGGCGTGAGCGAGAGTTTTCATAATTTTTTTTGTATCTCTGATGACTTTCTTCGTCGTCCGGTATAATTTTATTTCGCTAAAATCGAACACGTGGGCACAGGAAAAAATACCTAATTTCAGCTCAATGGGTCCAGTAGATTTTACGTGATTAAGTAATATATACATATACTGACACCATTAGATTTTATATAATAATACAGATTAGCTCTTAATCAATATATCAAACTATAAAATTACTGATTATTGTCTTGAAAACCAAATGAAGGAAAAAAACAATGTAAACAACATTTGTAAAGTAACTTATAACTAACCAAACGAATCAAATGATATAAAGTTGTTGCTTTTTGTTATGTTTATTGTTTTTAGTATTTCAATAAATTTAATTGAGTTTTTATGGTGAATTTATTTTCCAATTTAAGTTCGTGTTTTAGGTTATTGGCGATTATTTGTGATATTTTATAGGCAGGTTAAAATTTGTTAGGGGTCTTGTGGGATTGATAATTTTATGTATTTTGATGAGGGCGTTCATTTTGGGGGGCTTTGGATTGTCTATTGTGTATTGGTAAGGGTTTTTTGGTCTGAATAAATTGTTATTGTTTTTTGCTAATTGTATGATTTCGTTTTGGTATTTTTTTAGTGGGGTCTTTGTTTGATTCTATGCGATTGTTGGATTTTATGAATTCTTCTGTTTTTTTGTTATATTCTATTTTTGATATGATTAATGTAGCGTTGCTTTTGTCCGCTTTTGTTGCAATTATTTCTTTTTTGAATAGTTTTTGTTTCAATTTGTTTATTTGTATATAATTTTTGATGTGATTTCCTTTTTTGTTTTGTTGATGATTTTGTTGATTTCGTGTGATGCTGTGTTTCTAATGTTATCTTGATTTTCGTAATTTATAAAGTGCTAAATATACTATTCAATGCTATCCTATTACACTACAAATTGACAACGTACAGAATTAGGTGTCTATCCGTTGCATTAAGTAAAAGTTTGAAACCATGCATTCAGTACTAAGGTCTAAAAGAAATTAAAGCAATTTTCAATCTTCTAGTATTTAAAATGTGAAAAAATAGCATTAAAACTGCTAATTTAATATATTTATCTTTCTTTAACTTTTGTATTAGAGCTAAATTAAACACAAATTGTGAAAGACCGTTTAAACACGCTTAATGATTTATACATTAGAATTATATATTTGTTTAAAACCTTTTTTTATTAAGCTAAATTGAACAAAGAGCGATGGAACAATTAAGCAATGAAATAGAGCTTATAATTATGGTTTTTAATTAATCAGAAGCAATCTAGGTAATTTTGTCAGATTCAGGTATCATTTAAAACATTCATAGTCGATTTATATAAATTTTATTTATGTATATCTTTGACAAATTATACTTTATAACAGTTGAATAAGAAATTGTGAATATTTATGTCATTAAGAGACAGAAAAAAACAACAGCCAATTAGTAATTATAAATGTTTTTATTTGAAATTAAACTTGCACCCCAAATTTACAATATATTTCCTACTTACATTTAAAATTATATTCAATATTATATTTTACATATAATATGTTATAATATAATATATAATTTTACAATTGTATGTTTCAAATGACAAAGTTTTTTATCTGTCCTGACTTTATAATACATAATTATATATAAGCGAAATATTTTTTTTTTTCTTTCTTCTTTTTTTTATTAAAACTGGTCATTTCTGACCAACCATTAATTTACATTTGATAATTAGATTTTAGCTTTTATTACAAAGAATCCATTGATTTCTATTGTATCTTGTTTGATGTTGGAAGCCAACCGGCGTGAGGAAGAGTATTGTTGTCACTCTTGTCGTTCAACGAGTTCAAATGGTTTTGTCCTTTTGAGTCGTCTTGTCAGGTGGTTGTTGTCGAGAAGTCTCAGTGCCTCAGGATTTTCGTGTTGAGTGAGCCGATTTACGTGTTTGATGGCGTTCTGTTTTATGACTTCCTCGACCATGGGTACACCAAGATCGCAATGCAAGTCACTGTTACGCACATACCAAGGAGCGTTGGCGATGTTTCTTAGTACTTTGTTCTGGAAGCGTTGTATCCCTTGTATGTGACATTTGCTGGCACAGCCCCAAAGCTGTATACCATACGTCCAAACCGGTTTGAGGATTTGGTTATATACCAATAGCTTGTTGTATATTGATACCCGTGAATTTCGACCGAGTAGCAAATACATTTGCCTGTAGCGAGTCTGGAGTTCTGTGAGTTTTATTTTGATATGCTCGACCCATTTGGCTTTTGCATCAAGATTCATGCCGAGATATTTAGCTGAATCATGATATGGAATAACACTTCCATTCATTTCGAGCCTCTGAGGGTTTGGGATCCTCTTGTTTGTAAAGTTCACATGGACTGCCTTCTGGTCGTTGAGTTTGATGTGCCATTTCTTGGTCCAAGCCTCAACTGAATCGTTTGATCTTTGTAAGCGTGTTGTCGATTCTTGAACGGTTTTCGCTGTCACTGCGTTTGCTGTGTCGTCTGCGAAAGTGGCCGTGATGACGTTGGCTGTTTGCGGAAGATCACTGGTGTACAGCAAGTACAGGATTGGTCCCAATACGCTGCCTTGTGGGACTCCAGCTTGTATTTCCTTGAAGTCAGAATACGTAGATTCGTGGTTTACTCGAAACAGTCTGTTCGATATGTACGATTTCAGTAGATTCACAAACTGGGCTGGCAGAAACATGTTGAGTTTGTGAATCAAGCCTTCATGCCAAACTTTATCGAAGGCTTGTGAAACATCCAGGAAGACCATCGAGCAGACCTCCTCACCTTCCAGGGCTTTTTCAATGATGTCAATTAGTCGATGCACCTGTTCCACCGTAGAGTGTCCTCGCCTGAATCCAAATTGATGGTCGGGCAATAAGTTCTATAAGCGAAATATACTCATAAATTATATAACCTTTATATTGTGAAACCTGAAAATATTTTACAAGGAAATACATCTTATACGCTTATTTATAACTCTTAAAACACATAATTAAGATACATCTACAACTATTTTACAAAGTATTAATCTCATTTAGAAAGTATTTTATATATCTTTACCTATCATAAAGTTATTTTTGTCCACATTTTATCATAATCGTTATTGTTATTGAACTTAAATAATTTTATATCAAAGGTTCCTCAACTGTTTAGCCCTATTATTATTATTACATATTTCTTGCTTGTTATATTTATTTATAAGATCGGTTTATAAGTGGTGACAGTTTTGGTGTTCAAGATATTCGATCTTTTAGTTTAAAAGATTTATTTAATTCATTATTTTGTTCAAACTCAATAAATTTTAACAATTTTTCTAAAATAAAATATCTTATCTACTATTTTAAGATTTCGCTTTATTATAGTTCATATTCAAACTTTGCCCATTTTTATTATTTTTAGGTTTGTTTTAAAATTTACATACCTAACTATTTAAATTTATTTAATACAAATAGTACAAATAATATTTTACCCATCCTAGCCTACTTAATTGATGTTAATAAAATTTATCATTTTATAACATTGAAATATAATAACATAATATTTCTCTAATGTTAGTTTTCCATTTAACCTTAACATACTGGCATAGAAGATATAAATATTTCCTCAAATATAAATTACATACTTAAAGCTATTATTACTTATGATTACAATTTCTTTACTCTTACAACATATACAATTTTAAAATGTAATTATAGCTTGTCATATTTCAAAGTATAAATCAAATTATGTCAAAGGTATTCATGCTGTCCCATTTTCCCTGTGATAAGAGAGCTGGGCTTGCCACCTGTACCTATCCTACCTTTCAACTCATCTTGAAGCAATATACTTCTCATTTACAGAAAGCTGATTAGAAAACAGTTTACAAAACATTTTATTGTCTTTACTGTAATTAAAATTTCACTTTTATTATTACGTTTTACACTTTGTCAGCTTTAAAAATAAAAGGTTAAATAGTTTAATTTAACCTGAGAACAGACATACATAAAAGGTTTTTGTAACGTTATCCCTTGGGAGGGGTTTCATTATCCTTACATATGGATTACGTTTGTTTAGACCTGCATAATAAGGAATCAATCCATTCCACTTTACACCAAGTGCGTCGTTTTTCTTAGAATACTCTTAGATATAGCATTAGATACCTGTAACGAAAAGTTGTCATGTATGACTGTAGGTATAAAAAGCACCCACACAGGTATTACGTTGAGTTGTGCACTGTTTATCGTAAATCTATTTTTTAGAAACTGTAAGATACTTGTTTTCGACGACGAATTTTAAGTCAAAATCGTCAGAGACAATATTTTTGTTTCAGACTGTGTCTGAGAGGAGCTGGTGATTCAAGTAATATTTTATATTCTGAAGTAACGCTGTGACGTGAGAACGTCGCTACAACATTTTATAATTTTGGAGGAAAAAAGAAAGTTAGTAAGTGATGAACACATCCATTAACCTGAAATTAACCCAATTAAAGGTTCCGAATGAACTATGAGAAGAAGAATAGAAGTTCTACGATTTTACGAGAACGGATACAAATATTTATGATTATTTATTAGAGTTAATAATTGACAAATATATATTCAACACAGTAAACGCCTGTTTAACCCCGGTGGTCTAAAACTAAACATTAAGGCCTGTCCAACTAAATTACATAAATAATTAGAGGATGTGCGAGTAGTTGGATAACACGAAGCAATGTTTGAAATAAGTGCTTATATATCAAAAAAGAAATAGTGTAACATATGTCATATAAAATCGAAACAATATATTAGCAACAATAGCCACATTACTTAGCAACTTCACTTTATTTGTTGTTTTCTATTTAACGTATGTTGTGACCCGCACACTCTGAAGCCATCAGTTAGTTTTCTGTGCTAGAATTTATTTAGAAAGCAGTAGCACATGATCTGACTTGTGTCATAACTGCTTCTTTCAAATTTCACCTGTGTCGGTTGGTTTACAAGTAAGTGTTAATCCAGATTTTATAGCTGCTAAGTAAAGGCGAAATTCTGGAACGTTTGACTGTCGTCACGCGCGCGCGAGCGCACGCACATACACACACACACACAACATCCACACTCACACACACACACACACACACACACACACACACACACACACACACACACACACACACACACACACACACACACACATTAATGTATTTAAACCTGCCGTTAGTATACAGGCTGCATGTTTTTTGAAATTAAATTAATATCTTACTTAATCAATATTAAAAGTTTTAAATAGAGCACAATTATTAAAATATTTTCAAAATTGCTTAGCAACTTCTGCTTCCTTTGTTGTCACAGAATTATCGTTGGCTGTGAGTAACCCTCCATGGAGCCATCATCTGTTAATTTGCTTTAAGCGGTGTGTTCCATCTAAGTCGTAAGTAGTTCTTCCTTAGGGAGTTGAAACGGGTAGGCGCAGTGACTCCAACTGAAACCTGATTTTAGCTCTCTGAGGGCCCTTCAGTTCTACTCTAAAGCTTCAAGTTATTCATTCTGCATTATGGTTCTACCTTAGAAAAATTATTTCTTTTTTTCTGGTAAAGCATATTGCCTAATGAGTCCTTGTTCCTTCCTCGTCTCACTGCTGCACTCCCACACAACACCATTCAGTTTCTAGTTGGAGTCTTTCAAACTATCAATATGCATGCATAACTACATGGCTTTGATCTTCAAATTGTAAAATGCAATTATAAAATCTATACTCAAGGAAATGAACAAATTAAGTAGATATTTATTTTACAAACTATAATGTCATTTTTTCTATTACTACACATATTTAAAAACAATTTTAAATAAAATTTGGTTATTATTTTCGAAGACGGATATTTAAAGATTAGTTTATAATATTATATTTAGTTGTATAATTATATTGCACTTTGTAGCCAAAGTAAGACGAAATGTTAACAATGTGTGACGGGTTAACGTTTTGCTTCTGCAAAAGTCTAACCTTCTATGTAACAGTAGAGTTTTGTTAAAGAAGTAAGAATTGAGCTATTGGTTTTTCTACGTTTGCATGACTTATATATACCTGTTGGGTTCTACTGTTAGGGAACTCAGCTTTTAGTTTGATTTAGACTTGCTGCTACTTAACATAGAGAGCAGATCTTGGGTAAGCTATGCTTTTCCCCGCCTCTGTTCATACTCATGCATTATGCATATGCTGTTTAATCTTCCTTTTGACTAATCATGGTTATGGTGATTAACAGTGATAAATGTTTTTAGACAGAAACAATATTGGTAATACAAAAATTTGCCTTTATGTGTTATAAAACAAACAGCAAACATCGTATGGCACTGGCTACAGAACCACTAATAAAAATAAGTGACCTAAAACCTATCAAGGTACCTTATTCCTACAATTAACTTGAGCCAGAATAAAAAAAAAACTTGAGAATAATTTCATACCACAAATATATAGACGGGCATAACGGGAGATGGGGAGTCTGGAGCTATAGGAACTACTATGTTGGAACTAATACCACTTAAGGGCGAGATATGAAGGGGGATGAACGTCTAGTAGATTCGATGAGGTCGCTGATGTGGAGGTATTTTGTGATATGTGTGCGTTGAAAGTTCGACTATATGTGTGGTTACAAAAAAAAAGGATTGGGAAATGCATCTTAGTGATTTAAACTGGAAAGAATGGACTTGTTGATTTGGTCACTAGACAGGAGCAGCATATGTTGAGCCAGAGAGTTAGAGCATCAGGTAAAATATGTGTAATAGGTATTTAGCTTATGGTAGGATATAGCGCTGTTTTGAAAGAATGATAGAAAGTTATGCTGTGTTTAGGTAGAAAACGTTTTTTTTGTTATACACATAGCCAGTATTGGCTATTTATTTGTCTATTCACAGATATTTTTTCTCTGTATATGAATTGCAGTATTACGATAAAGAAAAGATATTGCATCAATGAAAAAGGTAGGTGGTGCTATTATATTTTGATTGTTGAAGGGAAACATAACTATATATTTGTCATATTTGTTTTGTTTGCAAACTTTAAACGTTACTTTATGACTTTTGAATTATATATAACTTAATTTAAAACTGAATTTTAATTTTTCAAATACTATAGCTATAAAAAAAAATAATCATGTTTACACTTGCAGAGGTCCTCAGGTTTTACCTGAATCGCTAGTAAATCGCTTTTATTTAACTATGTTAAAACATATTTTTAAAATGTACGTATGCATTAAAAAAGATTTGTTAAATTTTGTTGTAGCCTATATATTAGTTTCAAATCCCCTCGGGCTGAAAGGTGATACATTGGTAATAAAACAATACGTTGTCTCCCTAAAGTTGGGATATTATGGAAGTTTACTGAATCCATAAAAAAGTTTGTCGTGAATATTCCTCCCTCCATAATGAACGTCGTCGGAAGCTATTGTTATCGAAAAAACGTTCTAATTAAATGACAATGATTTATTTCCAATTTGCTGCTATCTAGATTCCTCTTTGCCTTAATACGCATTTCTCCTCCACTTACAGTATTTATTTACTTATTTATGCTACAAATAATTATTTTGTTAAATATCGTACGATTTATTTTATCTACTATATTGAAATTTTAAAAAAATGAGAAAAGTTTATAAATAAACTTACCTGCTGCTTAAAAAAACATCAGATAAAGATCGAGTAAATTGAAAACAAACTTTCCTGTATACGAGTACAACCATCAGGCAAACCGCGATCAATTAAAAGAAAACACCTGTATACGAGTAAACCATCTGGCAAACCGTAAGTAAATTAAAAATGAACTCATCTGTATACGAGTAAAATTATCAGGCAAACCGCGATCAAATTTTAGAAACAATTTACAACTAAAATCATCGGGCAAACCGCAGGAAATTACAAATAAACTCCTGTGTACGTGTATATCCATCTGGCAAACTGCAAGGAAATTAAAAATGAACTCTTGTATACGAGTAAAACCAACTGGCAAACCGCAAGTAATTTTTTAAAAAAACCTATATACGAGTAAAACCTTTTTTTGCGAATAACCCACCCAAAACCACTTAAGGAGTAAAACAATCAGGCAAACTGTGATCAAATTTATAATAAATTATCCTGTATACACGTAAAACATGAGACGAACCGCTAACAAATTTAAAACTATCCCTCCTGTACACGAGTAAAACCATCAGCCAGTCCCCAAAAAATTAAACATATATTTTGCTGTGTACGAATAAAACAATTAGTCATACTGCTGACATTTTTTACAGTCGAATAAGGATTTATTGATATTACATTGGTGTTCTTAAACCAATCACAAAGCCCGAAAACCTGAACTGTAAATAAAATATTTGTTATAGAAATCTGTATACATATATAATCAACAACATTGTTACCCAGAGTTTGTATTGTTATTTTTTAAATATATTCCCTACAAGGTGCTCGAATTAATTGATTAAATATTGTCTTTTTGAAGAGCTAGCAATGTATCGATGAATCTGTGGAGCTGTTATAATAAAAATTCGTACAACTCAAATTGTTTTCTCTATTTATAATTTGATTTAATTGCCAGACTCTGTGTATGTAAAGTCATTGGCATGTAAAGTCTAACCTGGAGAACGGCTTTGGGTGCGCGTTTTATGCCTCGGGACGTAACTATATGTACGGATTGCCCTCGGCTTGTAGTGTTTTTACAGCGTAACTGTTTGCCATTTTTAAAGCACTAACCGTCGTCATTCAATCTAGATCTCCATGCTTGCTTTTGTGTTCCGATACCAGAGGTGCTCTTTCAGCCCTTCAGGATTTTTCTCTGTGGACCCTTTATTTGGGGATATTTTGTGTACTGTATACAGTCTTCAGTTGGGGGTGTTGGAGTAACATTCTGCTGGGTTCTTGGTCATTGTTTTTACGCGGAAGCGCAAAAGCAAATGAAGCAGCGAAGAATGCTACTAATATGGTGTCATCTACACAAAGTGTTATGGCATATTTTTATATGTCATTTATGTCATATGAAACTTTCATTATTGGATTGATGAATGGCGAAGAGTGAATCACAACAGGCTGAGGGAAATTAAGGATACCGTCTATCCATGGAGGTCTTCTATCCATTCAAGGCGTAGAAGGTGGGGAGGTGTTCACATGCCTTTGCGTTGTCCACTCATGTCTAACTCATGGCTATCTGATGTGTCACGAGGATCCGCCATTGTGGCAGTTATGTGGCAACACCATTACAATTCGTCATATTTTGAATGATTGTAATGGGTTACAGCATGTCCGTGACACTTTTAATATAAAAGGTAGTTTAAAGGTGGTGTTGAGACCGTGTCATGGCATTCCTTTGCCACTTAATTCGATTTAATCAGTATAGAGGTATGTGGATGTGTTCTTTGAAACGCCTCGTTAAATATCTTACTCTTTTGCGTAAAAAGGTTTTTCTTTTTTCGTAAAAAATGTGTGCAATTAGTCACCTTAGATGAAATTGTTACCTTTTTGGTTAGCATATTTTGTACAATAATATTCATTAAAAATTATTCTAAGTATATTTATAGTAACTAATAATATTTTCATTCACCCTGATTTAAATTCAAATTTGGCAAATCATTCATAAACAATAATTATCAATTTCTACACATAAAAAATATTAAGATAAGGCAATAAAAGAAATTATTACAATTTTTAAAATGAGTTCTTGTGAATCATTAAAAATAATTTTTAGAATACATTGGTAAAAAAACCTAACGGGTGGAAAAGTGCGAATACACTCAAAATACAACAGTTTGGCAAAAGTGTGGCAACAGTGTGTTTTAAATATATTGTGGTCAGTTATAGGCCTACTTTGTGTGTCAAGATATAGTCCCTCTTAAAATGTCAGGATTGTACTTGCCGGCACTTGTGTAAAGCTTTGATTTTTTTTTGTAATAATAAATATATTCTTGTATTTAGAATTTATTGATGTATGTGTTTTGTGTGTGTGTGTGTGTGTGTGTGTTGTGTGTGTGTGTGTATGTGTGTGCGTGTATGTGTGTGTGTATGTGTGTGTGAGTGTGTGTGTGTGTGTGTGTGTTGTGTGTGTATGTGTGTGTGTGTGTGCGCGCGCGCGCGCGCGCGGGCACCACCCAACTGGCACCATCCTACAATGCACTCTCCTTAACGAGCGCACGTGGCCGGCCGCAAGCAGCTAGTCTAACGCCGAATGGTAACATTTTGTGCAAGCAATTCTGGCCTAAGCCGGATGCTGAGCAACTGTTTCTTATAGTCACATATAAATTTTGTAACCCTTTTAAAAGTGTGTTTTTTTTTATTTTTCTAAGGTTAATCTATTTATTCACAATTTGGAATTCTTTTTTATTTTTGTGATTAATTATTTACAACAGACTATTTGATGCCCGACATTATAGTTCTGTGAGGTAATCCAGCATGGTGTCACAAATGTCACCATTCTACCTAAGATAAAACAACTATTTAAAAACAATGACAATTAATATAGGCCTAAAAGAGGAAATGTCTTAGTCTTTCAATTCACCCCAAAACTTTTAATTTAACTGCTATATATTTCAAAAAGAGAGAAGGCGGCTCTAAATTTATACTTGTCCTCGGGCTATTGCCTTTGCAGTGGAATACTTTGTTACTAGTCAGATTGACTGCCATTTTTCCCGACTCCATTTGTTGGATCAACTTGCTTACTACGATACTGCATCAGCGTTACTTGGTTGTTCCCTCTTTATACGATCTTCTTCCTTAACCCTACACGCAATGTCACAAAATTTAGTTGTTAAAATTTATAAGAATTAAGTTTTCTGAAACCGAGTATATCACTGACTTTAATTTAGTTTTAATAATATCTTTTATTTTTTAAATTTAGTACAAACTTTCGAATTCACTTTTATTTAAAATTTTCTTTAACAAACTGTTTTACTACATTTAAATATATTTTTATTAACTTGAAATTTAGTCACTGTTCAGATTTAAAAAAATTATATTTCAACCATTATTATTTTCTGTTGTTTCAAGGGACTCTGTTCCCAATAAAACACAACACAAAGAGATGTTGAACAATAACCGCTTTTAGGAAGTTGCCTCCCTAACAGAAGCGCTTTAAACACAAATTCACACCTTTGGCACCCACTACTGCATTTCCATAATTCTTACACGCTTTGAAACGTTACAAAAAAAAGTGCGAGTGGTCCTAAATGTCCGTTTTCGTTGGCTCTTCAAGGTACGCTAACGTTTTTTCTGTCCAAAACTCACATACAAAAAAAATGTGTACTTCGTTAGCGAAATCGACCAATAACAATGATTTTTCAAGATGGCGTGATGTGTCAGACGATCTGACGATATTTCTTCCGGGCTTGGCTGTATCCATTCCTACAGTAAAACTTTTTGTTCCAAAATCTTTGATTCTCTATTACTTTTTAGTTAGGTTTTTCGTAACTTCCCCATTCTTGATTCTCTTTTTAATTTTCTTTGTTGTTCATTCTACAATGTCAATGGTCTTTCTAGCTTTATTTTGAATTAACTTGGCTTGCTTCTAACTCCTTCAAATGTACAAAAAACCCATAATCTTTAAAATGACTTTGTCTTCACTCATTTAGATTATTTTTTATCATCAATTATATGTATATTACATGATATTCTTATATAATTTAAAAGTTTTATATATTTAAGTTTATAATTTTCATTGTTACCCTTAAATTTACAATTTATTCAGGATTTTAAGGATCTAAGGGTATATAAGATAAGGTTTAATTTTCACTAATTATCACCTAGTGTAGTGTAATATTATGATACTCCACAAATGTATATCGACTTTAGTTACCTACATTTAGGCATACATTTAGTAATATTAAATGAAAAAATAAAACAATTGATCATTACAAATAGTAACAGAACCAATTGAAATTGCAGGTGGTAAAATCATTGCTGAGAATTATCAACTTAATTTTTCGTGCAATGTAAGTTTTACTATTGAATTTTATTATGTGTGTGAAATTTGTTGCTTGTAAATACGTAATAAATAAACATATTATAATTTTTTGATAGATTTTAATAGCCAAGAGAACACAATTTTTTTGTATAAATAAACAACAGTAGTGGAATGTTTATTGCTCAAGGTCATGTAAGGGTCGTTAAAGAGTACTTATAATTTACAATGGATGTCTCCCTTAGCTGAAATCGAACATTCTACTCATACAAATTTAACTGTTTTCTTAAATAATTATTTGTTGGGGTTTCGGACGAATTTAGTAACTTCATCAAGCATAAGGAGTAGAATAATATGAGGAAGGAGAATCCGTCAATTTTCCAGACTTTACTACACTATTTCCCCTGATTCTCCCTGTCATCTCCTTTGGTTATGTTCTTCTTCCTATGACCTCTGTGAGGTTCGTTATGATATTAACGTCTAATATTAAACAAGTTTGAGGTCAATGCAGCTTAACGTGTTATTATTAATTTATTTTACAATTTAACGTATAAAATTTTATACAGAGCACAGTAGCGCAATTATGATAAATAAATAACAATAACCCTTGCTACAAATATTTAAACACTCTTGTTCATTTCGCCAACACAGTTAGCATCATCAGAAGGTTACAAACATACTCAACCTTCTGATGATAGGTATGTTAGTAACCTTCTGATGATGCTAACTGTGTTGGCGAAATGTACATCAAGGGTGTTTAAATATTTGCAGCAAGGGTTATTGTTACGTATTTATCTTAATTTAACGTATCATAATCTACGTATATTTTAATGTTTTTGTTACTGACTGGAATAAGTTTGTATTGATGCATATTTTGTACTTGGATAAGGCTATTTTGCATTGATACTTATCTCTATGATTATTGTTGTTTTATTTAATGTTAAAAATAAAATATATTATGTAAAATCTACATGAGCCTTTATTCACGTAAATATGATTTATGATTATACCTTACTGTTCAAACGTTTGTCTACGTGCCGTATTCTCTTTGGTAACATTCTAACCGTATTGTTTTAGTTGTACCATAATTGTTTTAAAAATATCTATTTAATGTCTGATGGCACGCTTTGTTTAACTGACTTCGAAAGTTAAAATAAGAAATACAAGTCAATAATATATTCGTTATAATCTGCACTTATTTACCTACTTGTTATATCTTTACTGTACTCGTATATTATTTGCAAACGTTAATTAGAATTAGTTTATTTATTTTAATCCCTTTTCACCGTCAAGAGATTGTTATTTCTTAACACTGGTAGAGACCAGTTCTTCAGGAAAGCATACCTTATTGGTCCTCACCAGCCTTCCTTTCGCTCTGTTGCTACACAGGGTTTAGTAATTAAGAGTCGCATCCTTAATGCCCTGTTCACACGAGCTACGGTCCATTTCTCTCATGGACCGAGAGGGTTTTATGTTCGTCATCGATTCCGACCTGTCCTCTCCGTGACCTCCATAGGCGAAATAGTCTACATTTTAAGTTTGAATTTCAATAAAACAAAAAAACTTTTCAAAATGAAGAAGAGATTTTTTTTTAAAACAATACATAACTGGATACCTTCTTAGCTACAAGATAACTTGGTGAAAGATGAACAAAACAGGCTGCAAGAAAATTCATCCAAAAACACTAATTTCGCAAAGACTTCTCTAGAAGTATTGGCCGTCATTGTTTACTAATATTTAATAGCGTTAAAAACAAGTAATATAAAAAAATGTTGTTTTCGAATTTCCTTTCCAATTGTCCGTATCTGAACCAAGGTTCGATACCGTTAATCCAGTTTGTTTGCTTATTTTATTCTTTTTTACTCATACACCATTATTTTTGACATTGTGTGGTAACCATGGCAACAATTTGAGGTTGTGCAATTGAGATTTCGACGCAACAGGATAGGGAGGGAAGAGTAAAATGCATACACATCTTTGAGAAGTACATATCCATCTATGGGAAAGTTGACTCAGTGCCAAAGGGCAAAAACTTTGAACATGAAGATACTCAGTTCGAATCTGACTTGGAGCTCCCAAATTTTTATAATTTAATTATTGAATAAATATTTGAAAAAAAAACTGTATTAACATCAATTGTCATCAACTATAGGGTTGATTGTACCTGAACTTGTATTTGACCTTTATTGAATAAAAACGTATTTTAATAATGATTGAAAATTTGTACAAGATATATATGAGGAGAGTATGAGTTAATAAAAAGAAATTGAATAAGCGAAAAAGAAAACGAATCAGTCACCATTACCGCATTCTTACGTCTACAAGTAAAATAACTACATACATCAATGTAACGTAAGTTAAAGCAGAGCGTTTTATTGCTGACGTAAGCTTTGAAATATATTCTCTAAGTAGAAGATTGTAACAATTTTTCCACACAAGTTTTTTTTTTAATTTCCACAATAAAGATAAAATGTCAATGGATTTTAGGCGACTGATAATAAAATTTCTGCTCGAATTCAACAGCTGAAAGCTTTTATCTGTGCGATCAAATTTCTTTCCAAAATAATGCAGGTGGTCCTTTTACTTAGCGGAAATCATTTAAAGGACTCCTTTATTCAACAATAAAGACTTCATCCTCCTCGGCATCTGCCTCTTAACAGCTGGATCTAAGCCGCCCCAAGTAACCTAAGTGTAACAAGGTTGTCTCGAGGTGACTGGAGCTTCGAAAACGCCAAGCTTCCTGCGTCGGCCTGATTCTCCCATCAATAGAAAAGTGAAAATACTCTGATGATGACTACAGGGTTGCCGGACCATGATTCATGACAATAACAATTTTCTTGTGAGAATTGAGTATTGGGCTTTTTATTTTTTATGCTTTACTGTATATTGAGCCACAAACGAAACTCACAACTAATTATAGTACAAGAAAAGTTAACTTTTTTATGATATATTCAAACCATGTAATAGATTAGAGTACTCTGGTATAACGTGGCTGTAACGTGCAACTAATCTGGTGTATCGTGTGATAGTGTTCTCTGGTTGTAACGTGCTACCAATCTGGTATAACGTGTGATAGTGTACTCTGGTTGTAACGTGCAACCAATCTGGTATAACGTGTGATAGTGTACTCTGGTTGTAACGTGCAACCAATCTGGTATAACGTGTGATAGTGTACTCTGGTTGTAACGTGCAACGAATCTGGTATAACGTGTGATATTGTACTCTGGTTGTAACGTGCAACCAATTTGGTATAACGTGTGATAGTGTACTCTGGTTGTAACGTGCAACCAATCTGGTATAACGTGTGATAGTGTACTCTGCTTGTAACGTGCAACCAATCTGGTATAACGTGTGATAGTGTACTCTGGTTGTAACGTGCAACCAATCTGGTATAACGTGTGATAGTGTACTCTGGTTGTAACGTGCAACCAGTCTGGTATAACGTGTGATAGTGTAACATCTGGTTGTAACATCAACTTGTTGGTAGTCCATTTATATTGATATGTAATTCCCAACGTCGGATACAACGTCGAAATTACGCTATCACTTGAAAGTTATCTTACTTTCCATAAAAATGAAAATAGAAGACTAAATGCCTAATATAGTATTTTTATTGTGCAGATATATGTTTCTCTAGAGCAGGTAGACGTCTTGAAAAGGTTCGAATTCAATTTTAAAATATTCTTTAAAGTCTCGAGCTAGCGGGAAGAAGGTCGGCATCGCATAGAAGCTGGGTACGTTCGCGTTCTGCATTCACGTGAATTTCGTTTCTTACAAATTACGTGTACATTGCTCCTCTAGATCTGTTATCGTAATTAGGACCAGCCTTTGCCACTGGTGATTGTTTTACCAACCTTTTAGTTTTGTAAAACAAATACAAAAACTTTTAATACAAAATCAACTTTAA
Organism: Prosapia bicincta; assembly: GCA_036971475.1. Lineage (NCBI taxonomy): Eukaryota > Metazoa > Arthropoda > Insecta > Hemiptera > Cercopidae > Prosapia > Prosapia bicincta. The sequence goes on along the minus strand of JBAIZL010000001.1, from coordinate 338,254,878 downwards.
ATAATACCATAATTAAAAATAATAAACGTAGTGAAGAAATCGTAACCGATAAAGAGGGGTAATGATTTCGTCACCTTGTTGCAACGATTCATAGAATCCGGTATACACACGTAAACTAGGCCGATAACATTACACAATTGTTTGTTTAACAGTAATTAAGAAAGCCGTATCAACGTTTGCCTCATGTATTTGCGTATTTATTAGTAGTATTATTACTATTACCTGGCTTGCCTCAACTTAACCTGATACGCCCAATACAATGCCTCTTTTTTTACAACAAATAATAATTGCCAAGAGATGAAACTTCTTACTGAAATATTTCAATACAATTTCGTAATTTATGTTCTATGAAGTAAATTTCACAGAGGAAGTCGATGAGAAAACTCTCATTTAAAATTCCAAAATAGTAGACACGTATGTTTTTAGTTTTGAATCTTTCTCAATCAATAAAACACATTTCAATGTAATAAAAGGCCTCAAGGTGTCAAAAATATTCTAAAAGGAAAAGAAATAATATTTTTCAAACGTATTTAACAATTTAATACCACACATATTGGAAACACAACAGCTTAGAAAAAAACAGCTACAATAGTGGGTTGGTGTAGTTATATATAAAAGGTTTCGAATAGATTATACATGAAATGAATACGCGGCGCCATGTGATAGTTTTGTGTAAAAATATACACTTCCTCGTGGATCTAAATTTGAATAGTATTCAACTCATTCTGGGAAACTCAAGGGAGGATTACTCACTACTTACTTAGTCTTCCCGCACCTATTAATCAGGTTGTTGATAGAGGTTAATCAACTAGTTCCGATGTAATTGTATGATATTCCACAAATGCATATCGAGTCTAGATAGATTACGTTTAGTTAGAATTAAACGCATAAAACAATTCATATTACAAATAGTAACTGAACCAAATTAAATTTCACCTGGTAAAATCATTGCGGAGATTAATTAGTGACTTAATTACTCGTCCAATATAAGTTTCACATTTAAATATGCATATTTAAATAACAATATATGGAATGTATAAAGTTGTATTGTAGTACATGATCCATATTGATTGTTTGGGAGACTCCAACTGTAAACTGAATGGCGTTGTGTGGGTATGCAGTACTGAGACGAGGAAGGGTCAAGGACTCACAGGCAGTATATTCTACCAGAGAGAATGGAAAGTTTCTCGGACACTCATAATGTAGAATGAATACCTTGAGCCTTCAACGTATAACTGAAGGACCTCTAGACAGCCGTAATCAGGTTATAGGTACACACTTAGACGGCCCGCATCGATTGAAGAAAACTAACCGATATTGGCTCCGCAGAGGGCTATTCCCAACAGATATTAAATCGGAGACAACAAAGGGAATAGAGGTTTCTATGGATTCATTTACGCAGTATTGTTGTTGTAATAAAAGAAAAGATTAGTTTGTAGATTCAATAGGTTTATTCAATATTTTTTTTATTCTGTAAAGTATTTAATATTGTTTGTTTAGGATACTCCAACTGTAACCTGAATGGGGATGCTCAGGAGTGCAGTAGTGAGACGAGGAAGAGTCAAGGACTGGTAAGCTATTTTTTGAACCAAACAAAACAAAAGCTCTTTCAATGGTAGAAACATTATGCAAAATGAAAATTCGAGTCTTCATCGTATAACTGAAGAACTCTCACCCTGTTCCAATCAAGTTATAGGGGGAGTCACCATGTCGGCTCCCTAAGGGATGATTATTCACGACTTACGTAGACGGCCCGCACCGAATAAAGAAAACTAACAGATGTTGTCAATGCGAGGTTAACTCATAAGGGACAATAAGTGTAAGACAACAGAGACAACTAAAGTTGCCAAACAATGTTTTAAATCCAGTTATTGTTGCTGTTTATTTTATGTCACAGAAAACTAGGCAGTGTTCAAGCATCTGCAGATATCTATTATCATCAGAAGTTTAAACGAAGATAACAATTGAAGAGACGTTGCTATGCAATGGTTAAACCTGGGGTTCTTTAAAATATTTCCAACATTTTTAGTTATTAACATTATTTAAACTTGTAAAAGGAATGTCAATTCAACTAACATGAAACGATTAAGATTTATATTTTCTTCTGTATTTGGCAACGATAATGTTCCTTTAGTGTTCAGCAGTCATCAGCAAACATCTGATACTTCCATATTTTCTAATTCCTCTTTCGCATTATTCAGGTACAATAATGAAAACTCTTTCCTTGCCCATCACTGAATACCACGAGTTTGTCAGGAAAATGTTTTTCTCCGGTTGGAGGCACAAGAGTGTATTTTGACAGACATGCCACCCACCAGATTCAGTGGGGTTGTGAAAAGTCACGTAGCCTATTACTACACAATAATTTCTGTACTTGTACTTAGGTAAAAACGTTTAAGGTATTTCCATCTTGATTTTCAGCTTTGGGTACCTACAATTATTTTTAAAAATAATTAGCAATGAAGAAAGGTTGTTACAATTGTGGAAAATCATTGCTTTTAAACTGATTTTTGAACAACTAATAATTAGTATCAGGTACGTTTTTGTGCTTAAGAATGTCCATTCTATTAATAACAACTCTGTAGTAGGCTGAGAGGTTTTTGTTTTGGAATATAAGGATAGAAATTCTTCATCGCGGAAACGAAAGAAATAGGGGTTAGTATTTTCTATCAAGAAGATTCCAACTTTCAACCTAGACACAAGATATAATTTTCTCTAATTAAAAGTTTAAAATTTCGAGCAAATTACTTTAATTCCCATTGAATTATACAACAAATAAATCTTCAAAAAAGGTCAACTTATAATGAAAATCTGCTTCTTCTTCATTTTTGGATACAATATCTGTAGTTATGTCCCTTACAGGGCAGGCCTTGTTTTAGAGGCTATATTAATAGTAGAATCTGTGAGGCACAGGTTTCATAGAGGATAGTCATTTTTGGTATATCACTGTAAACTTGGATCTCATACGAATTCCTTTTATATTTTCAATACAAAAATATGTTTGTTACGTAATCATGTCGTTCAAGACAAACCATGAGAACGCGGAAGTTTATTAGGAGACAAATCCAATCCGATTCAGTCAGACATGTCACAAAATCTTAAAAGCCTAACCCTTGCTTTTGACCTTAATTATACATTTAAACACACTACACTGTTTAACTGATTGTGTAACTATATCTCTGGACTTTGAATGTTGAGTCATACTCTCGTAATAGAAGTTATCAGGAGGATTTTCGCCTTTCCATAAGTATTTTCATAACTAAGCAATACTTCAGCCAATAACAAAGGAAAAAGAGGTAATTTTACAGATTGATTGCTGTCTGATCAATTCCGGTTTGCTTCAAATTACTAAGCAAGAGGTTAATAAGAAAAGCTTTGCCACTTATCGCAATGTGTTTGGTCTCAAGTCATCTAACAAACCTCCATTCGTCTTGTGTCACATTTATGCATGTTGATTTATGCGTGTTGATACTGTATGCATCAGTCTACGTTGACTTTAATCTGTGTATTTATCTACTTCCGATACAGAATAAGATATTTGGGGGCTAACAGTCGAGGTAACCGAACAAAGAAACAATATCAAGGATCGAACAAGCAAAGAAAACATTTATGAGTGTGAGATAATTTTTTACAAGATTAGACTTTATCCTGAAGCTCAGAGCTCGGATGGTATGGTGTATCATTCTTTTTCTTGGTCTGTGGATGCAAGAGATTGACGATGGACTCAGAACAGAAAAAAGGGAAAATGAAATAAAAACGTATATATACAGGCGGATGCTGTGAATGTCATGGATAACGTACAAATGACGGGATACTCCAACGTAAGAGTAAATAAAAAGAACTTCTAAACACAATCAAAGATAGAATCATGCAACATTTGAGTAATGTGTTGACAGGCGGAGAGTACGAGTTACATCTACTCATAATATAGGGTAGAAATATGAGTTGGAAAAACTCTGAACTCGTGGTTGAGATAGTTTGACAGCTCGTACACAAAAATATTTCATGCTCCAGGGTCACAAATAGCTCTTACAATTGCCATTTGGATTTTTAAGGCAGGAGATAACGCAGTGGCAAAAAGTTACAAAATACACTTACCTACATATTTTTTTTCTATAATAATCATTTTAATTTACTAGTAAAAGAGTTATTAATTAAAATTTAGAATGTATGCAAACTGTTCGTGTTGGAAAAACTCTGAATCAGAGTGTAAGTTTCATATAACATGTGTCAAGCTTCAACTGTTATATTATTCAAATTTTAAAATATTACGTTTTATTGGACAGTAAAATGTCTGAAAAATAAATAATCAGCATTACTTTATAGATTTACGTTTTATTTTGATACTTCATGTTGTGAAAAATGTGTTTTCTTTCAAAAATACACTATTTTTATGGGTCCATTCTAGTAAATCATTCACATATGTATCCTTGTAAGGGACCATGTACTATTTTTTAAACATTCTTTTCGTCTCTTCAGCATTTTTCAGCATATAAGCCTATATTCTAATGCTAGTCAAACATGATAATTTCAAGAGGTATTTCTTGTTAAAACCTTTCCTTTTGGCCACCAATTCTCCTTGACTCATGGCAATTGAAATTATTGCCCCTTTGTAAACAATATGACTGTATACAAAATTTCGAGGGCTGTTATAGTATACAGAGGTCTACAACTGAAAAAAAATCCGCGACTCCTCACTAGACTTACTTAGAATTACACGTGGTTTCTAGACCTGAAAGATAAACAGTCGAGTGCTAACTTCAGATAATAATAGGCTGTTCAATTTTTGTTATTTACTTCCCCAGCCCGAGAAGAAGAATTGGGTGATGCCGTGTTGGGGTTTGTATGAGTCATTGATTGAAATTGTTGAGATATATTGCTGCAGTAGCACCACGAGGCGACTTATTTAGTAAATAAGTATTGATAAATACCAAGTGAAGTATGTGTGTAGACTGTATTATTTTAGATACTCTAAACGAATCAATATTGGAAGAAAGAATGCCAATTGTTTTTTGTTACTTTTTTTCTTAACAATAAATAATTTTCACAACGATAGAATTCCTAACAGGAGAATTGAAAAATCAATTTAATAAAATATTGTATTTTATTTTAAATTCTGTTTCGTCAATTAACTGCTTACTGGTTTCTCAAATAGTAAAACATATGCTTTATAAACATTATGGAGACCATAATTTTAGTCATTATTAGAATATAACAAACATATATTACTTTTTTATGTTTAGTAAAGACAATAAATATAGTTACAGGTTTTAATATTATATTGCAATCACTCTCTTAGGAAATTAAAAATAAAGAGTTCAATTCTCTGTTTATTTATTCCCTGCGGGAAACGGAGCATGTAAATTGATTATAATTCTAAAACTTATAATTTCATAATGTTCGATTATTTCTATTAAAAATATTTTGAAAAAAAAACAAAAAATGAAAAAAAATTCATAAAAAAATGTTTAAACATAGCTATTTTATTCATGTTTACCCCCAATACGATTATCATCAGCGCATGAAATCACTGCTAGTTTTATATTTTAGGCAAACAAATGAATGGCAATGAATATGTTAATATTATCCCGTTCTCTTACTTGAGACAGACCCGCTGTCCCAAAAGGAAATAACCAGGAATACCAACTTGCAGCATTTAATATATATTTTTTTCTATTTTATATATCAAATATATATATATATATATATATATATATATATATATATATATATTTGATATATGAATCAATATAAATAATAATTAAAATACTAAAAATTATCATGGGCTAAAGTACAACAAAAGATATAAAAAACGGAAAGAGTAAAACGTTAAGTAAAATAGTTAATGAAATTATATATATACGGAAGAGTTTATGTATGGTAAAGTGCAGTTTATAAGTTTATTAATTGTTGTCATGGTTTTTTGTGTAAACTCGGTTTTTGAAATATTTATAGTTGTGTTGAAAACGTCAACGTTTCATTACAGCAAATATGTGTCAAATAATATAATTGAAAATCATAGTGGAATTTGTTTCACATGGAAATGATTGTAATACTCCAAATCTTCTCCAAATACTAACACTTAATTAGCTAATTAAACTGTTGCTTTACTTGCGACCAGACATTTTGTTAACTAAAGGTTGTTAAATTGTTAACAACTTACAATTGGAGGAAAGGCTTTGGTCTTACGACTTCCAGGGCCTCTTAGTAATTAGTTGCTACAGCCTTACTAATTAACAACCAACTCGTTATGAACAGCAACAAGATTTCGATATTTAATTAATTAGCTTCGAGATACGTATTAGAGATGCTTTACTACTACCGTCATGATTGATTTTCAAATATTACATTACATTTTCATGTCTATTTTGATTTCATGTAAACAGAATGCAACGAGGACTTTATATTCTTAGAACAATTTTGTGGACATTTGAAACTAGACTATAAAAATATCTACATTATTATAAATAGCTTTCGTGTTTAATATTAAATTAAATTTAGGTGTTTGTTGATTAAATAGAAAGAACAAAATCATATATTCATTATTAAAGAGGAAAATTAAAATAACTAAATTATGACCAATTGATTTTAAAAACTTTTACTTTCAATTTTTATTAAGTCTGAATGTCAAACAACTGTATATATTAAAAATATTTCTGCAAGAATAAAACCTTACATTATCCCAATATGTAAGTTGTAGGTTAAAGTATACATAACAATATTAATCCTGTACATCCTCTAATGTATGTATAAACAGATGCTTATTTATATCACCGTAAGGACTCACTCCTGTGGATAAATAGGCCTATACAGTATAAACAATTGTTGACGTAATAAGTAGGCTATAAGGATTGTAAATGAAGGCCAGAGGCGTGTTCCACAGACAGATACTGTATAAATTTAACACAGACAAGGGCCAAAGTAATGGTAGAAAGGTAAATATGTTGCACTCTAGGACTGAATGGTTTTGCCGCTGTACATGTCACCATCAGTACAATAACATATGGTAAGATGTTAATTTATTTCAGTGTTTATGTTGTAATTTCAGCTGAGATTACATAATGACTTCCCTAACTGAAATTACGGTTTAATAGATTAACTGTTAGTACATGTTGATGTTAGGAGAATTTGATTTGCAACACACATCCTCACACACACACATGCTCAGAGTTCGGATGGGATGGTGTACTATTCTTTTTCTTGGTCTGTGGATGCAAGAGATTGACGATGGACTCAGAACAGAAAAAAGGGAAAATGGAATAAAATCGTATATATACAGGTGGGTGCGGGGAACTTCATGGATAACGTACAAACGACGTGGTACTCCAACGTTTGAGTAAATACAAAGAACTTCTAAACACAATCAAAGATAGAATCATGCAATAATTGAGTCATGTGTTGACAGGCGGAAAATACGAGTTACATCTACTCATAATAGAGGGTAGAGATATGAGTTGGAAGAACTCGGAACTCGTGGTTGAGATAGTTTGAAAGCTCGTACACAGAAATCTTTCATGCTCCAGGATCACAAATAGCTCTTACAATTGCCATTTGGATTTTTAAGGCAGGAGACGCCGCTGTGGCAAGAAGCTACAAAATCCACTTACCTATATATTTTTTTGCTATAATAATCATATTAATTCACTAGTAAAAGAGTTATTAAATAAAATTTAAAATGTATGCAAACTGTTCGTGTTGGGAAAACTCTGAATCAGTGTGTAAGTTTCATATAAAGTCTGGGATGCTTCAATTGTAATATTTTTCAAATTTTAAAATTTTACGTTTTATTGGACAGTAAAATGTCTAAAAAATAAATAATCAGCATTTCTTTTTAGATTTACGTTTTATTTTGATACTTCATGTTGTAAAAAATGTTTTCTTTCAAAAATACACTATTTTTATGTGTTCATTCTAGTAAATCATTCACATATGTATCCTCATAAAGGACCATGCACTATTTTTTAAACATTCTTTTCGTCTCGTCAGCATTTTTCAGCATATAAGCCTATATTCTAATGCTAATCAAACATGATAATTTCAAGAGGTATTTTTAGTTCAAATCTTTCTTTTGGTCACCAATTATCTTTAACTCATGGCAATTGAAATTATTGCCCCTTTGTAAACAATATGACTGTATAAAAAAATGTCGAGGGCTGTTATAGTATACAGAGGTAAACCACTGAAAACAAATCCGCGACTCCTCACTAGACTTACTTAGAATCACACGTGGTCCTGGACCTGAAACATAAACAGTCTGGTGCTAACTACAGATAATAATAGGCTGCTTAATTTTTGTTATTTACTTCTCCCGCCCGAGAAGAAGAATTGGGTGATGCCGTGTTGGGGTTTATATGAGACAATGATTGAAATGGTCGAGATACATTGCTACAGTACGGTTAATAATATCGGAGATATTAACTGAGCTTCGTTTTAATATACTAACTGTTAGTACATGCTGATGTTAGGAGAATTTGATTTCCAAGAAACATCCTCACACACACACACATGCAAGAATTCCTCTTATTAATACACATATTTTAGAAGCTTACCTCTATTAAATGATATAACTCAATTCTTTACTTAACCTAATTCAATTCATTTTTTAAACATTTATTTTACAAAAAATACAACTTTATTAATTAAAAAAAAAAATGGATAAAAAGAATAAGTAACAACAATAACAATTTAAATCATTGCTTAGCAACTCTCATCCCTTTGTTGTCTTCAATTTGTTGTGTCATTAATAGCCCTCTGTGGGGCCAAAACCGGTTAGTTTTCTTCATTCGGTGCGGGTGGTCTAAGTATGTCGTGAGTAATCCTCCCTTAGGGAGCCGACACTAGTAGGAGCGGTGACTCCTACTCTAACCTGATTGGCGCTGTCTGGGGGTCCTTCAGTCTTACGTTGAAGGCTCAATTTATTTATTCTGCATTATGCTTCTATCAGTGAAATATTTCTTATTCTTTGGTACAACATGTTGCTTAATGAACCCTAAAGAGTGTTAAACGGAACATCAGTTACTCTATGATATTGTGATGTGTAACACTTACTGAGCGGGATTACCGATAAAAAATTATAAATAACTTATTTTATAATGTATAAAGTTATGATTGCGTAAAAGCGTTATTATTAACAAGAGTTGATATCAATTAATTCTTTTAAAAATTTAGGGAAAAATATAAAATTGCAACAATTGAAATAATTTAGAGCAACAATAACTAAACTAAAGCATTACGTAGCAACGTCTCTCATTTTTTTGTCTTGCGGAGTCAACATAGTTTAGTTTGTTTTAATCGATGCAGGCCGTCTAAGTAGATTGTGAGTAATTCTCCCTTAGGGAGCCGACACGGGTAGGCGCCGTGACTCCAACTGTAATCTGATTGGCGCTGTCTGGGCTTCCTTCAATCTTACGTTGAAGGCTCAAGTTATTCTTTCTGCGTTATGATTCTACCATTGACAAAGGTTACTTTTTCTCTGGTACTACATTTTGCCAAATGGATCCTTGTCCCTTCCTCGTCATTCACTTTACAGTTGGAGTCTCCCCTGAACAATCAATACGTATGATTATTTACATGACAATGAACTTTATATATTTTATATATTTAAAATGTAATTAAAAAACGGACAACCTAATAATGAATCTCAACAATGAATTAACCAACTGAAATTTCATTTTCCCTATTTAATGAGGAAATGTTTTATTTTTACAAATAATTCTAATTAAAAGTATTTTAAACACTCTACTTAAGTTTGTGAAGTATTATATAATTACATGAAACTTGAAGATTTAGAACAGTCTTGGTAAATATATAATTGATTATTTCTAATAACCTGATAAAAAAATTTAATTCTGTTTTTACTAAATCTGTTAGCAGTTTTCTCATAAATCTAAAATTAGACATTGTTTTTCTTAGTAATTCACCCAAAACAAAACAATTTAGAAAAATATATTCCAAAAAAGAATAAATGCTTATGTTTGTATTTGTTGGTAAAATAACTTTTAATGCAAATATAATTTAATTCGACATAATGAGATTTATTTTGGAAATTTAAAAATGTAAGAAGCTATTACTAGTTGTAAATATTAAACTTAAAGGGTACACTGTAAGTACACTATTTTATAGGTAGTCCCTACGCTGTATTATTATAACATTTTACGCAATATAATTGAGTTTCGTGAAAACCATCGATCCTGGATATGACAAAAAAAATTGTAAATAGTGATTCTCAAAGTTTTCAGAAATAAGAAAAAAAATTACACAAAATTTCTGCCAAGCAAAGATTAAACATACAAAAAAATACATAGATAACTTCGTACCTCAACACACAAGACTATAACACAGCGCACTATGTTGTACTGCAACACACTACAGCTACATTACAGTAAAGCTACAAAGTATCTGGTTTTGGTAGCTACCGAGTAATAATAATAATATTGAAAACTATTACAGCTAAGAACCATTTTATTTATCTATTGCCTGCATAAATAGTGTGATTAGGCCTACTATTTTTAAGAAAGAACTAGTTAATTGTAAAAAGATGTACGGTACACTGGATTATCCTATTGTATTCACGGTAATCACTGCAGAGAAGACACTGATGCCCCAAGAAATTTGGATAAATTGTATTCTAAAACACAGTATTATTCAGTAAACATAAATCTATACTACTAGTATTAGTTTCCGTTAAACTTGATAGTTCAAGATGAAAAACATAATGTAAATATAGCTATACAATAACATTGTATTTTAAAACTATAACATTATTATAACATGTTATCTACTAGTATTAGTTTCCGTTAAACTTGATAGTTCAAGATGAAAAACATAATGTAAATATAGCTATACAATAACATTGTATTTTAAAACTATAACATTATTATAACATGTTATCTACTAGTATTAGTTTCCGTTAAACTTGATAGTTCAAGATGAAAAACATAATGTAAATATAGCTATACAATAACATTGTATTTTAAAACTATAACATTATTATAACATGTTATCTACTAGTATTAGTTTCCGTTAAACTTGATAGTTCAAGATGAAAAACATAATGTAAATATAGCTATACAATAACATTGTATTTTAAAACTATAACATTATTATAACATGTTATCTACTAGTATTAGTTTCCGTTAAACTTGATAGTTCAAGATGAAAAACATAATGTAAATATAGCTATACAATAACATTGTATTTTAAAACTATAACATTATTATAACATGTTATCTACTAGTATTAGTTTCCGTTAAACTTGATAGTTCAAGATGAAAAACATAATGTAAATATAGCTATACAATAACATTGTATTTTAAAACTATAACATTATTATAACATGTTATCTACTAGTATTAGTTTCCGTTAAACTTGATAGTTCAAGATGAAAAACATAATGTAAATATAGCTATACAATAACATTGTATTTTAAAACTATAACATTATTATAACATGTTATCTACTAGTATTAGTTTCCGTTAAACTTGATAGTTCAAGATGAAAAACATAATGTAAATATAGCTATACAATAACATTGTATTTTAAAACTATAACATTATTATAACATGTTATCTACTAGTATTAGTTTCCGTTAAACTTGATAGTTCAAGATGAAAAACATAATGTAAATATAGCTATACAATAACATTGTATTTTAAAACTATAACATTATTATAACATGTTATCTACTAGTATTAGTTTCCGTTAAACTTGATAGTTCAAGATGAAAAACATAATGTAAATATAGCTATACAATAACATTGTATTTTAAAACTATAACATTATTATAACATGTTATCTACTAGTATTAGTTTCCGTTAAACTTGATAGTTCAAGATGAAAAACATAATGTAAATATAGCTATACAATAACATTGTATTTTAAAACTATAACATTATTATAACATGTTATCTACTAGTATTAGTTTCCGTTAAACTTGATAGTTCAAGATGAAAAACATAATGTAAATATAGCTATACAATAACATTGTATTTTAAAACTATAACATTATTATAACATGTTATCTACTAGTATTAGTTTCCGTTAAACTTGATAGTTCAAGATGAAAAACATAATGTAAATATAGCTATACAATAACATTGTATTTTAAAACTATAACATTATTATAACATGTTATCTACTAGTATTAGTTTCCGTTAAACTTGATAGTTCAAGATGAAAAACATAATGTAAATATAGCTATACAATAACATTGTATTTTAAAACTATAACATTATTATAACATGTTATCTACTAGTATTAGTTTCCGTTAAACTTGATAGTTCAAGATGAAAAACATGATGTAAATATAGCTATACAATAACATTGTATTTTAAAACTATAACATTATTATAACATGTTATATTGGAATTCAGGAACTATTAATAGTATTATAAATAACCAAATCGATTTTATTAATGATGTCTTAAAATAATTTATATATTATGCCTCAGGAAACTGGGATAATTGATTTCATAGGGTAATCAAATTCGTTTGTCGCCAAATGTGTAAATATTTTCAGATTGATTCGGTTTTAAACTAAGATATATGAACAGTGTAAATATTATAAAACCTATAAATAAATGAGTAATATAAGTGTATATTAAAATATTAAACTTTTTTCGTTAATTTAGTTTAACTGTTGTGTTTTCTGTGGCACAATTCTTCGCGTTTGGAACACTTAATTGCTTGGGGACCACGCAGTTTCGCCATTAGACCTCCCAGTGAGATGAAGTCAAGCAATCATTAACTCGACGCCACGTTCACGACGAAACGCTGACAACAAAATACCAAAATCAACTACTGACATACTTTGTTTCTTGTTATATTATATCAAGCTACAGGCAAGAGCTTGTATTATAATTACAAAATACTAATACTGATTTACATTTTTCGTAGTATTTACATACATTTCCTAGTATTCTGATATATAAGTTTTTTATACCATTAGGATTTTTTTTTTAATAAATAAAATATGCAAAAGAGAAAACAATTTGATTATTTTTTAAAACAATAAGCAAAAGAATCCAGTGATGTTCAAGTTTGCCCTCATATACATATATTTATATACATAAACTAACATTTATTTAAATATTTATTCTTTAGATTATATTATAATTACCTTATCTTTCTATAGTCACATATTTAGGTTTCTAAATAATTAAAAATCGTATAAATTTAACATCACTTACATTTATTCATCTGACAACCAATTATTACAAATCATACCTTCAAATACATTTTTATGGTGCAGTGAAAAAGGATTGATTGTATAACTGGTACTGCAATTACTAAAAAAGTGGACCCCTGAGGCTTTAGGCTTGTAATACAATAAAGTTTAATACATACAGAGTTAGATTGCTCTTTCACTCAGGTCGTTATTACAGGTTCTTCAATAAAGTAGAAAGTGGTGAAAAAACTACATTAAATGTTATAAATGGAATGAAATTAAATTGGTTCTGCATTTACTAATTTATAAATCTCTGTTGGCTCAATCTAATGTAAGTAAGCTTGTACTGATTGAGTTCCTTTAAATCCTGAAACCGTTGGCCGGTTAACTGCACTTTTACACAATAATTAACTTACTTTCCTATTTTCTTTTTTATCTGCCTAATTCATTCTCTTTGCACTTTCACATTTCTACACAAAAATAACTAACAATTCCCTTAACTCTTCTAATTAAATTTACCCGTTCAAAACATTGCTTACAATTTAGTCCCCGCCCCCAATACGTCTGCTTCCTCGAAGTTCCCCAAAAAACCTAGTCCCTCTGTTCGATGATTTTAGTTTTTAAGAACAAGCATAATATCCCCCAGGATATAATAATATTGAAAACTATTATAGCTAAGAACCATTTTATTTATCTATTGCCTGCATAAATAGTGTGATTACTATTTTTAAGAAAGAACTAGTTAATTGTAAAAGGATGTACGGCGCACTGGATTATCCTTTGGAATTCACGATAATCAGTGCATATATATTATATTTATTTATATCTGTATATTTATTTATTATATCCCCCCTTACATATTTCAGTTGTTTCGGTGGTTCTCACGCACCATTACAAATTGTTTTCCACAACGATAACAGTGTTACTTTCCCTTGCTATACTTGGTTTTCCCTGAATACTTGAATCTTAGAATACATTGTATTTTTCTTTTGTCAATAGGTTTCCCACGTCTCCTTTATGACTAAAAGTGTAATATAACAATTTATAAGCCCTCTTTGTTGGCACTTTAGTAAGCTACCCTCGGCCACTCCTTTCCTAATATTTCTAATGATTCTAATTATTTTTGAATACTAACTAAATTTATACTATATGCCTCCTTTATGTTATTTTCTCTCTCTCTCTTTATATATATATATATATATATATATATATATATATATATATATATATATATATATATGATGAATAGTTACTATATGGAGTACATCCGTTCATTCTGCAGTCCATAAAAGTTTACTCGCTCTTCTACTGTTGTTGGGTTCATTTCGTCAATGCTGGATGAGATTCTAGCGATGCGAATTTATGTACTACAGATAGTAACTATTCATCAAATTTTTCCATCCGTGAAGGAATACGTTATCAGCTTATATATATATATATTTGTGTGTGTGTGTGTGTGTGTGTGTGTGTGTGTGTGTGTGTGGGTACTTCTATTTATGCTAGCCCTTCTGGCGAATAGATTATATAAAATTTCTTCACTTGAACATATTTTAACATTATAGGTTAGTAGTAAGTAGAAGAATATAAAATATATGAGTAAAAAATGTTAAATAGAAAATACTTAATCGTTTTAATAATAAAATAACACCACAAATTGAGAATATTTAAGTTAGATGTTACAACATTTTTAAAATTTGTATTTTAAAAACAATAAATTATTTTTGATTGTTGAAAATCAATTTAAATGACTAAAAGTTATTAACAATAACTTAAGTATCTAAAATCTGTAAATCAATCATGAAAATGTAAAAGTAAGTGTACTTGAATAAAAAATTAATTGATATTGAATTACTTTATTTTGTTAGATTAAAAACTTCAAGGAAATCTTTCAAACACTTTTGAAAGAAAAAGAAATTCAATTCAAAATTTTCATATTCCGGAGACGGTAATCAGTTTATGGATTGCATCAAAGCATTATCTGATCTCTATAGTACTCAGGTTTTCAAAAAAAAAAAAAAAAAATTAAAATTAATAAATCATCTTTGAAGATCCCTTTTACGCAAGGAGAAAAGCTCACCAGCATAAAGGATTGCACACTCCACAAATACAAATGTTTAATGTTGTCTCATTAAACTACGAAGGCACCGCTCATTTTTATCTTCGCCTTTGATTTAGCTCTCATTTGACTTTTTGTACCATAATATGAAGATGTGAAAATATAAGTAAGAAAGTGGTTATTATTTGTTCTCAGTTATTATTTTTATTTATACAAAGAAAACAAATACAAGGGTATAATTGCTCCTATCGTATCACTTGGGAAATCAAGGTTAGGTTATACACATCTTTTACCGATTGTTTTGAAACATTATAGAAAGCTACTTTATTAAACGTGGAACCTCATAGATGGTATAAAGTACACTTTTTTTTAATACGTTGCGAAAAAACATCGGACTACATTGTCATAATAGGGGCTACTTTGTGTAGGAGTACGGCCTGCGGCTCGCGCTATGATATACGCTATGTTTCACGCAGTAGCAGGTTTTACCGTTGCCATACAAACATCTTACCGTTTTGTATAGAAACAAAGTAGCTACGATTTGGTGACCTAATAATCATTTGTGTTTGCGTGCATTTGTGTTTGTGTTGATTAATATACGTTTTTGCTTTTGTGTATTATTGAGTGTACCAAAAATATTGAATGCTTAGAAAAATTGTGAAACAATATTCCGTTTTTAAATAATAACAAAATTAGATTAATACACAAATTTTTATGAACGTTGGATCTTATTATTTGTGATTTAAACCTCTTTCTGATATTGCCTACTTTGATAAAACTCAGCATCAATAACGCACGACTATTCATTTGTTTTTAGTTGCATTTTTGTTAATCAATATTAGACATAAAACGCACTCGTACGTCTGCTTACGATACATATACCATCACCTGGCTTCGAGTATGTTAAAAAATAGAATTATAACATTATTACTTTATTTGTTTATATTAGTATTAAATATTTCTTTCAATTAATTTATGTTGGGTGTCAAATCTGTTTTCTAAACAGATAACAATTAAATAAAGATTTCCGTATTTAACAACAACAAAAACGCAATGAATTCATTCGTAACTTTAATTTAATTTACTAAAAGTGTATTATTAACTTAAATTTCGAAAATTGTATACCTTTGCCAGCTAGCTTCAACGGTAATACAGACACCAAGAACTCTTTACCTATTAACGGTTGTCTTAAATCTAATCTTATCACATACACAACCTATGTATTTATCTCTCTAAGGGCTAGGTAACTGTATTATGGCTTGCAATGTAATAAACCTACTTATTATGCCCGTTTCAAAAATTTTACTTGTTTTGTTTCTTTCTAATTTGAATTTCACAAAAATTAAAATTTTAAATAAATAACAATTATAAATAACTTGTCCCTAAATTGGCTTTAATTGTCTTAGGTGGTCCTCACGGTTCCTCTGCATTATCCTCGTGATCCACGGCGCTCCTTTTCAAACCTCTCCAGTCTCTCCGGATCTCAAGGCTGGACTCCTTCTCGACTGCCCAAAACTTCAACCCTCCTAAGTCTCCTCGAACTCCTTCTTCGACTGCCTAAATTCAACTGTCCTCCTGGACTTCCAAAACTAAGCTCCCCTCGACTCGTAGGTCCTGCCTCCCCTCCATCGCTTCCTCTGTTTCTATCTTCTATCATCACTGATACTCGCCTCTCTAGATTTGCATAATTTGGGAAAGTACAAGTTTGGGAATTACGCCGAAAAAGCTACTTTTGAACTCTGGGCTTACCCTTTTCAAATCTGCTATTGTCAGCCCGTCTTTTGATCCCATTTCCAGTTTAAAACTTTCTATACATTTGAAAAACCCTTTTTTCTTTTCAACTAACGGTGTACCTTAATGCAACAAGCCTAGGCCTATGAATTTACAAATATCTAGCAATCCTCTTATTAAATATTGCTACCTAGGCACATATCCATCGTTATAATATACGTTTTTGCATTTGTGTAGCAAAAATATAGAAATATTGTGACAAATTATTTACTTTCAAATGCCAAAACCTCAATTGTCTCGAAAAACGTCGAATGCTATACTTATTGTAATTATTACGGATACAGTTCCATGAATAGAGTTCTTCGTTAAGTTTCGAAACGGATAAGAATCTTATTGGGAGATGTAATTATCTAAAATCACTGGGATGAACCAATTTAATAAAAATGACTTTTTGATGTATTTCTATAATGTAAGTAGGTAATTTATTTTCATATAAATTATTTAATTTGAATTAAATTTTTCCATAATGTGTTTTCTTGACATTACTCTATTCCGATAGTGCATCAACAAGCGACGAATATGCTAGTAATATATAATTATAAGATAATTAACCCTACTTTTTATTCCAGAGATAATATTAAATATGTCTAAGACTAGCGAAAGCAAAGAAATTCTTTACGAATTCAATTTTAATCTCATACCGTAATATTGAACTATGTTGAATAATATTTCACTAAATAAGTGTGGATTAGTACGAGATGACACAGTATGTAACATAGTTACTTGCCTCTAGCTTTAGTGATAATTGCAATTACTTGTTTCTTGGAAGGGTTTACGAATTATAATATGAATAGCCTAACATGAATTTGTAACGTTATTATTAAATTTAAATTCTTTTAGTTTAAGCTTTAATTTTAAGTTGTAGCTTACAGTTTAGGCGTAATAATAACCGTCTATCTGTAACGCCTTTGATGTACTCTTTTTATTCAGCAAACAAAAGGTAAGTTACAATCATGATACAAATTTCTTGACATTCAGTTACGGACATTTAATATTTAATTTATGAATTTTTAAGGATAACATTTTAACAAACAATTAATCAATCAATGGCTGTAAATGAATCTACACTCGAGTTTACTTCCCTTTTTTTTATAATCAAATTTCATAATTCAAGGTGAACACAATTGCACCAAAGTGTGCGTAAATTACTGTTATGTAAATGAATTGAAACGTTCAAGGTTCTTTAGTTTGAGTTATGCTGTATAACGTTTTAAATTTTGAAATAAATCTTTAAGGTCTTAAATCGTTCGCTTAGCTGCATTCACATCTGGTAACCTTGCGTCCTCCTCGTGGAAAGTTTCAGGAAATGTCATCGGTAACTTCAGCGTCCCATCTTGTACTTGGTTGCGTACGCTGTCTTCTATCTCACGATTATAACATGTTTTAAAAAGGAGGTTTAAATTAAACTTTGAAAACAAAATAAAAATTTTTCTTGCTCTCGGACACGTCCGTTGCCCTTTACATCTTGGCTAAAAGAGAGCCTTATATTGTATTTGCGAGCAACCTTCCTACCTACCGCGCATCCGGGGGGGCGCATCCCGATTTTAATACACGTTTTAAAATTCTCCGTTAGATGTCACTAACAACCAGAGATCTCATTAAAATATTTCTCATACATTACAATTTTTTTTTATACAGTTGTAAATTATTACAAATTTTTGAATACATTCTCGTTTGTTTTCTGAACCTTGCCAATTTAATATGTAACATCATCTAAAGTGTGTTACAAATTGCTAGGTTGGAAAAACCCATTAAAAAATACAGTTTATTATTCTCCATTTGCAAAAAATATATACAGCTGAACAAAATATAAAAACAATGATTCATTTATCAATCGGTTAATTCATTAAATATATAAATCAATTGAATCTGAAATTTAGTTGAACTAATTAATTAAGTACGATTACTTAACTTTTAAATAAATATGGTAATCATTTATTAAAATGTTTAGTAATAAAAACTGTATTTCTTTTTTAAACTTTCGTGGTGAAATAGCTTTACGTACGAAAAAATTTGTAAACGAAAAAATATTTTGTCTCTTCTTCACAACCATTATGTGGACCACTTTCTGTGCTCTTCAACAAATTTATTCGAGTTTTCCCCGCAGGAATGGTTTAAAGTATTCTTAATCTGGAATTAACTTGAACTAGTTTAACATTGTTTGTTGTCTGTATATTTAGCTGTTCTATTACGAATAGGAGATTCTTGCTTGCTGTTTATTATTGTTCAATCCATAGGATTATATATTTAGACAATTAATTGAAATTTAATTACTTCCTTATCCAATTTTACAACTCGATGAACAAAGCCCTCCCTGACATGTTACTACGGTACAACCTACCGAACTAAATCCCGTTTGGCAGCTATTTTGAGGCTACATTTTACTGAAAATAGTATCGACATTATATCGGTGATTACTGGACCGACTCATACGTCATGGGCAGGACAAGCAGCTGTTGAATACTGCGAGCGTGATTATTGTTCCACAAAATAAAATTTAGAAAGGAGTTTTGACAAATAATCCTACTCGGGCCGTGGATAGTGTGCATACTTCCGATGTGTATTTTTATTACAGTATATTATATAGTTTATATATATATATATATATATATATATATATATATATATATATATATATATATACCTTGTGCGGTGGTCTATATAATGAATAAGGTTACCTCTGGTGTTCGCTGGTTTCCATCGCAAACCGTCAGACCGACTTCTGTCGGACCGATTGGGTCTTCACCGCAGTAACCAGCTAAAGAGGATTCCCTAGCCTGGTTCCTTTACTCCCCTCTCGGTTTAACGTCCGCTATACGACTCTTCTCAGTTTGATTTTAATTTTAAGAGGGACCGAAAATTTCATGCTTGTCGCAACCAGCTCTTTATGAACGGTTCACTGCTGAGTGATGCTTTCCCGCGGCAAACATTGAAACTAATAACTATTTTTCGTTTACTTTATCAAATGTTTGGCGGTAATACAAAAGTTTAAAAAATGGTACAGTGCTTTACTGTGCATTATCTCTGATCATATCTCGAAGGAATAGCGAGTCTGTAAATATTATGTTCAGATCTAACAAATTACAAAAACGTGTAAAATTAAAAATTGAAAAAATAAAAAATAATTTATATCAGTTAACAATAAGACTATTCGTTTCTATATTTTCACAATAGGCTTACATTATAATTTCGTTTTACAAAGTTAATGCTGAACTGCTTAAATACAGAAAGAATTTCTGTTTCTTGTTTTTATTTTTTACGATGAGCCCACGACGTTAAGGCCTCACTTTTCTATCTTTACCTTCGTTAATCTCTATAAATTTCTGTATTTTGATTTTTAAGATTATAAAACATACCGTTAAAGAATTATTTGATCTTGATTTTAAAATTATTACAGTTTTCGTATTTTTCTTTACCATTTTTCATATCTTATGCATTTCCCAGTGCTTACTTGTAGTTGCAGTTCAGACGTGGCAGAGCTACAAGCAGTAAATGTTTGGAGGTGATTTAATGAAATAGTTGCCGATCCTGGACCGGTCAATTGAAAGCAGGAAAAACTTAGAGGTGAACTACAAACAGTTTGTAGAAGTAAGAAAATATTATTAAAATGGCTTTCAGTAGCCTGGAGCAAATCAAATCCTTCATAAGTTTTTAATTAGCATCATTTATATGCTTAAAGTAACTAACCGTTTAATCACTTTACAATATATTCTTACAAATACAATATTCATTTACAAACCTAATTAACGGTTAAGTAAAACAGACGGTCCCGCCAACAACAGGTAGAATTTGTGGTTCCCTTAGCGGTCGCCTATTGTTATTAAATTTCTACCCTTTGGTCGCCTATTGTTATTGAATTAAACCTTTTCACTTGGATGGAAATATTGGTGAGCCCTTCTCTTTTATTAAAGGCACTTTTACAAACCAGCAAGCACAGCGACTAGATAAGCTGAAGCTCACAGATCATAAATATGCAAACGCAGTTACACCTTGGCCATATATATATACTGTACTTCGTATATAGAGCGAACCATCAACAAAAATAACGCAACTATTATAACTAATCAACAATGTTTTACAGTATATAGAAATGAAATTATTAAAACAGAACAAAATACACACTTACGCAAAATTTGATGAAGTTTATCAGCTATTTCATTTCAGAGTAAAATCCTTCTCCTGCCGCTCCAAACAATATGGAAAATTATTGATTTAAAATAGTAAACTATTTATGGAACCATTTCCGTATTTTACCCAAAGCGGCCCAGAGAGCCTTGTTATTTCTTCTTAATCTTGGAGTCGCCTCATATGTAGCCATTTATATTTACATGAATTTCCTAAAAGTAGCATTGGCTTATTTTTCTTTTTAATCTAGGACTTATCTAAACTAGCTATCTATTATTTACATCGTGACCGGATTTGGCGTGGTCTTGTTTATTCTATACTATGACACATATATCTATATTCATATATTACTAATTAAAATGTTTCAAACAATCATTGAGGGAAGAAATAATTGATTGCCTTAAAAAAAATCTTCAAACTGTTCTGGCTTGTATCGAAACAATATTTCTCCATACGTATTCCACAAGGTATGTTTCGAACGCAGTGACAGCCATTCGACCTATTCTTCGACACACACACACACACACACACACACACACACACACACACACACACACACACACACACACACACACACACACACACACACACATCTACACACACACACACACACACAAACACATACACAAACACAGACACACACACACACACACACACACACACCTACACACACACACACACACACACACACACACACACACGCACGCACGCACACACACACACACACACACACACACACACACACACACACCACACTCACACACACACACACACACACACACACACACACACACACACACACACACACACACACACACACACACACACACACACACACACACATTGACCTGTCATTGCACGTTATTCTCCAAGGAATGTCAAAATGTTGACCTCAGTTAATCCTGCTTATACTCATTCCACAACGAAAAATTATTGTAGTTTCAAATTACTTAAATGAAACGAAAAGTGCCAAAGAATTTTCATTCGAACATTCCGATACCGCACAGCTGCTCTCTCTCTCTCTTTCTCTCTCTCTCTCTCTCTCTCTCACCCTCCCTGTTCAATCTAATACTCAAATTTAATGTGAAGCTACGCCTTTCTTCTTGATCAATATAGCCCTATATTTGTCTCAACATACAGAGTTGGAAAAGGACCGATTATACTATCTGGACCAAATCAATCAATTGGGCATTCTGATGGTACGAAAACTTTGACCCTTTGGAAGCTTCTAATTATTTAGTTTTCCAAGAGTGAACGTAAACGTGTTATATTGATGTAAACCTATCTTGTTCCAGACGAGGGCCAATGAGCTTGTATTTACTGGCACTAGATCGGCTTTAATTCCCTCGTTCCAGGTGATTCAGATCGCCTGGTTTGTGCAGTGGAGAGTTGGAGGTTGGATTCGTGGGGAAATTTTGATCGTTTGATATAGTTAGTTTATTGGCAGTACGAAGTAAGTCGAAAAACAACATGGACTAGTTAAGGACCGTTTCATTTAGCCAAAAGCAGAACTTTCTGTGGAAATAAATAAAATCCCAAGTATCAAAGACGCCACATTACATTACTCTATCAGAACCTAGATCACATTAATTATTCACTAAATAGCTTACGCTAAAGTCTCACAGCTTGCGATTACATCTAAAGTACTGGAAACTGTTGCGATACGAATTCAGTAGGAACTATTTAATATTATCTTGCACTTGATAAAATGTTTAATTGTTGGAAACATCTTATTTTAGATAGTTGTGTTAATACCTTTATAATAGCGACACTTTATATATATATATATATATATATATATATATATATATATATAATAATTATTTATAAATTAAAATTAGTTTTGTATACACTTTTACGCACACGATATTATTTCGTGACAAAACACAATTTACTTGGCTGCCCATAGCGCTGCAAACTGTTATAAACTAAATGCCTCTTTTAAACGTAGAATTACATAAAATTTAAAGAAAACTTTGACAAATAACTTTAGGTTATAGATAGCTCCCTTTATGTGAAACAGTGAGCGCTTTATAGCTAAGAGGAGCTGATTTTAGGTGATTGTTTTCAGTCATTAGCTCAAATGATGCATGCAATTTGCATTTGTTAATTTAATGTTTTTGTTTTCAGTTGTAGCAATGCAACATAGTTCCAGTTCTTTTTAAATTTCTTTATTTCTTTGGGAAGAATTGTAAGTACTGTGTCATACTAAGTTTCTTAAAAATTTATATTTAAATTTTATCGTGGAATTATTTTAATTTACAGTTTCGTTTTTAAAGTAACTTGATAGTATATTAGGTTCTCTATGTATTACACTAATACATACATGTAGAAGTGTAATACATAGGCTACATGATAATGTTGGTCTTTTGGGCTAATATATATATATATATATATATATATATATATATATATATATATATATTTTTAACAGCAACGTGGAATTATGCAGTATATTTTGTTAAAGTAATTTAAATGCTTGCAACATTCCCACATTACACAGTGTAGCCATAATAACTTAGGAGCTACTTTAGGAATTCCAAAGCAACATTCCACTCCTCTGTAGGACATTACGGAGAAATATTGCTTTATTGTCCAAGGAAGTGATCACACCTCCATTATCAAGTATACAAGATTGGCCTTCGAAACATTATTCCTGGTAATTATAAACCATGTAGTTTATTATTATTTTTTTTTTTAATTTCCACTACATAATTTTATATTGTGTTATAATATATAGTATATATATATATATATATATATATATATATATATATATATATATATATATATATATATATATATATGTGTGTGTGTGTGTGTGTGTGTATGTGTATATATATATATATATATATATATATATATATATATATACATATATATGTTAAAAACAACTGAGATATTCAAATAAAAGGAATATTTATTATTTCATATTTATTCCCGATGATGTTGGTACTGTTTCTCTACGAAAGGTTTTCAATAAAAATAATAAATAATTCTTATGTTACAATACCCAAGTTGTTTTTAATGAATATACTAGAAAACATATTATATATATATGTTTTTGTCTCTGAGTGTTTTACTTGTCCGATTGTCTTAATTACCTTCGTCATAGTGAGTCTAATTTTGCAAAGTAAATGATTCGAAACAAAGTTCCTGCAAATTATATTATGAACAGAATAAATTTGCTGGAGCTAATGATTGCATCGTCCAGATCCTACAAGTACTGGAATTCGTGAAAACAACTTTGAAATTTCAATAAAAATGAAAATTGAGTTTATTCACAAATGTCGAGTACTAATGTCAGTGAAATAAAATAGGAAAATAAAACTTGCTACCTTTACAAACAGTAACTGAGCAAATGTAATTACAGCTGGTAAAATCATTGTTGACATTTAATATTAACTTTCTTACTTCATGCAATGTCAGTTTTATTACATTTTATAATATCATTAAAAATATGGAATGCATAATGTTCATTGACATGTAAATTATTATACATATTTTTTGTTTGGGAGAGTCCAACTGCAAACTGAATAAATTGGATTTCAAAGTAAGACTAAAGAACCACCAGACAGATCCAATCAGTTTACAGTTGGAGTTACTGAGCTTACCCGTGACGGCTGCCTACAAGAGAGGATTTCTCAAGATTTACTTAGACGGTCCAAACCGATTAAACCAAACTAACCGCTGTTGGCTCAGCAGAGGGCTAATCACAACAAACAATTATATAAACACAACAATGAAAAATAATATTGCTAGGCTATTTTTAAATACCATTATTGTTATTTGTTCTTCGAATTAAAAAAATATAAACTATTAAAAACATTAAATGTTCAAAAAAGTAAATTAAAACTTCTAATATTATTAAATAATCAAAATATAAACTTGTGATGATCCTGTAACGTAAGACTACTTGGACGAGCAATACAACGCTTGATTGCGTTTTGTGTGTATGTATGAGCACATGCGCTGTGTATCTGCCAGTCCCGCATCTATACCCTTGGTTAGTTAATGTAAAAACTGATGTTATTAAAATGTAGAGGCTGACACATGAATAAAGAATTCAAACCCGTATTCACTAATACAAATTGTATTTTGGATTATTTTAGATTATTGCGTTATACACGTCGCAAATGTTTTTAGGTACATCTGTCCCAGTCTCTATTTCTTACATCTTTCTATATACATCTAAATTTATATGTTTGTATATTAGTGGGTTTTGTCTGTAGTAATCTTTCTTTAAGGAGTATCTAAATTATCTGGCGTAATATATCTGCATTATGTATAATGTATCTGGCAGTAAGTGGGAATGATAAACTTGCATAAGATAAATAAATTAGGGATATATTTTCTTGATTCCCTAGATGATGATTATGGATTTTATGGTTAATATATATTTGAAACATCTATCTAGAGTGGAATAATTACATTACCAACTGTATTTTTCCTTATTGTTTTCGTATACTTAGTTAAGATATTAAATCTGATAAATAAAAATATTTATTTTTTATAAATTTATTTTACCCATTTCAATATATAAATGCTATCTATTAATACTTTTAGGCTTTGAAAATTGTAACAAATTTGTAAGATATTAGGTCCATACACAATATGTACTGTTTGGTACACATTTTATTATATGAAAAAAAAAATGAAAAAGCTCATTTACGGATCTACCGTTTTTTTGTACCTGTTCTATACAGAATGATACAAGCTAAAGAAAATAGACTGATACTAAACACTTACAGTAGAATATAGTTTGACTGTGTTCTTTCAAATTTCGTACCAGCAAAACTATTTTTGTTAATAATTACGATAACTTTATCAATATCCCAATCTACAGTCGGTAAATGTAGTTCATTATTTATTTTCAATTTAAAGTTTGATCGGTTTTTATTGATTAATACAAAGATAACATTAGTAACATCCTCGTGTCTGTAGACTTGTGAACCAGAAGTGGAGTATGATTAAGGTATGATTATCTTTGGTATGGTTACTATGACGTCAAATAACTCTGACATCACAATTATGTATTTGAGAAAGAGAGGGAGTGTTGCACTCCTTATAGGACAACGATTTAAAAGCGTTTCAGCTTTCAAAGGACTATATTACAATTGGAACCAAATAACTCAGAAATACAGAGTATGTGTAGTATAAACAGAGGAAAAGCAGAGAATATGTGGTATTGTAATGGCAGTAACAAACAATGTGGTATTGTAATTGCAGTAACAAGCAATGTGGTATTGTAATTGCAGTAACAAGCAATGTGGTATTGTAATTGCAGTAACAAGCAATGTAGTATTGTAATTGCAGTATTTTATCAAATTTAGTAACAATGAGGTACACACTATATTTTGGATACATCTATTACAAAACTGGAAGGTAAAGTTTTCATTTGAATTTAACCTAAAGTTAATCATATTCAGTGACTAAACAACTGTGTAAAATGTGTTATTGAACAAAATCAACAACAAAGATCAAACTAATATTTTATAAATGTATAGACCATTAATAAAAAAAACAACTATTCCATCATACTTTTCATATTTTTTCGATATGATTATAATAATTAACATGAGCAACTACTAAGCTGTCTTTGATATTAAAAATAGCAGTTATTGCAGTTAAAATAATATTCAAATCACAATCCAGGTAGTACACGTGTATTCGTCATGCGTATGGAGAGCATGATTTGAATGAATATGGAAAACATTTATTTAAAAAACCAATAGAAGGGTACATTACTATATAACAAGATTTTCTTCTAAGCTAGTATGATTCTTAGAGCGGCTGCGTTAGACGACAAAATTTACTATCATTGATTGTTGCTTAGCTATATAGTTATACACCAAATGACAATAAAAAAATCCCTAGCCTCAACTTCTTTTAAAACAAGATAAAGTTATGAAATTCTGAGATTATGAGTAAAGTTTGAAAAGTAGTCACCATGACATTTATAGACGATAAGAAAAGGTTTTATTATTAGTTATTTTTTAAAATTTATTACAGGTGCGAATAAGACTGTTTTCATAATTTTTTTACCTGTTACCTATCAAGTAATATTTCAAGTTTTCTTTAAATTGAAGTAAATTTAGTAGTTAAAGTTGTTTTCGAAGCTTTCACCTTGAGAAGAGGAGTAGCCTACTTGTTCTCTTATGACTTGGCTGCTTCTACGCAGTCATGAACGTTTGTTTGTGTGTTCTGTTGCGGAGAAATGTTTGCCCTTTCATTCGTAATGTGTACATCGCTGACAGATAGTCATGCCACCCATTATTTCTTTTTGAATGTTATTAGATAAAGCTTATAAATTTTCGACGTCACAATTTGTATTTTCATTTTACTAATCTAATTAATTGTGTTTATAGTTTTAGAGTTTATAGTTTTATAACCACTACTACTCCACATTAAAAATATTTCTATAGGGCTATCTAAGTGTTTGATTTTTGCTATTTAAATTTTTCAAATAAATAAATTGTTAATTTCCACCAAAGATTTTAGAAAACATGACAACCCAAGTTGTGCTTACTAAGTTTTACTTAAAATAGGAAATTTATATTCGGCTGTCCTGTTTCTTCCCAATTTTTCAATAAAAAAAAAAAAATATGAAGCAACATCGACTTTCATTAGTACTTTTTCTATAGAATGTAGAAACGTCATGTTCTTACATTACATAATTAGTTTTAAGAAAATAAATAGTCCTAAAATAATGGTGTCGACTTTATAAAGAGATTGTTCAAATTGCAGTATTAAAGAATATAGCAATACAAATAATAAATGGATGTATAAAAATAACAAAAACCAGTTAAAATAATATCCGTAATAACAATATCCGTAATAGCAATATCCGTAATAACAATATCTAGGACTAACTAATACGAAGCTAAAAAATATAATTTTTTAAACAAAAATAATAATGACTGCTAGTGATCATGTAGTGAGTCAAATAACTCATGAATGTAGTCAAAACTGTATCAAGAAATAGAGAGAAGGCAAACTTCAAGCTAATTGTTAATTATGGAGGTGTTTTCAGTTGGAATAAGGTTATAGTAATCACAATGTTTCTCAAAACCCAACCTAAAAGTACTACGTAATAAATGACGTAATATTCGAAATGAAATATATATCTAAATATAAAGTATCGAACCTAATAGATAAAACATTATGTTTATGGAAGACAATTAAAGTTTATTCGAAACCTGTAGAAGTAAATTTTATAAGTCGGCACCATATATTAACTAAACCTTAAAGTAATAAACTGAGGGATGAAAACACCAAGGGATGAAGACAATATGAAGATAATGCGGCCTATTATGTAATACTTTCATAAGTTATAATATTCTTGAAACAATGTATTCAATATTTACAATCGAAAGAAGATTAACTTTAAAAAACTATTGTTACATATTTCCAAGTATGGTACAACATATTACATACATAAACTCATAGGATAATAATATTCCTTTCATATTGGATGACACCGGAAACCTTACTCTTTCTGCCATTTATACCGCACTCGTTCCTATGACGTTACCTGCCAAACCACACCTTCTTTTTATTTTGTTCTTTGTACAATGGCACAATGAAACAATTTAAGCCTATTAATTATTGAATTTACTAAAAACTCAAGCAAACGTATTTATATAAAAGGTAGCTTTGAGATATATTTTCGTATTAAACATTATATAATAAAATTAAAGTTAACATAGAACGTTTTGTTGTATGATTTTGAATAAACTATTTCTCTTCAGTGTAAAAAGTATATTTTACCTTCTAGTTTCTGTCCTTCTTATGTAGTCCTGTTAGTATTTTACAAATAATTATTTATTTGTTTTCTAATATCACATTCTTAGTGAACAACAAGGTTTTGGTGAGTAAATATAAGATTACATTTATAAAATAGAGTTTTCAACTATTGTTTAAGTTGATTTAAATATTTTTGTTTACATTCTATAATGTGCAATACTCTGTTGGTGATATTTACCATTTGTTTTTAAACTATGTTTATAATTTAGCTTCCTAAGTTAAACTTAGTGCTATATCTTATGCAGTTTCTTATAGAATTGTGTTTTTAAGTTTTAGGCTTATTCTCAACTTTAAAATAAATTTTATTGTTGTTTTTACATTTTTTATCAGTTATCGCAAAGTAAATGATATTAAAAACAAAACGCGTTGGTAATGGTGCTTGATATTGTTATGTTATATATATATATATATATATATATATATATATATATATATATATCGCAATATGTATTCTTGTGTATTAATAAAGAACATAAGTCAAAATACAAATACAAGAATTATAATTGAATTTACAATTCAAAGCTTTTCGTTGGCTAACAGTACCAACATCATTATTTTAGATGATGTTGGTACTGTTAGCCAACGAAAAGCTTTGAATTGTAAATTCAATTATAATTCTTGTATTTGTATTTTGACTTATGTTCTTTATATATATATATATATATATATATATATATATATATATATATATATATATATTTATATATATAACTATACATATATATAGTGTTTGACATTTACTTTTAAAATTATTTTCTGATTGTATTTTCCCGATTGAAAATTGATGAACATATTTTAACCTTATATATTTAAAAACATACAAATATGTATGAGTAAATTAAAGTAGTAAAATAATACTATAATGTTATATATTTGGTAATAAAATATAAATATTATTATTCTTTGTCAGTCAACCTCTCCAGAAGAAGTCAGGAAGGGTTGCCGGAGTGAGGATTGCAGACGGTTCGTCGTATGCATCTGTCATGTCTTTTACAGACATTTTGCGATTGAAATTGTATTGAAGGTCAGTTGCAGAAAGCTGCACTGGAATGTGATCAGGATTACAAAAGATTATAATAAAACATTGTACAATAGTCTGTACGAGAGACCTAGTTCTTGATCTACTATATATTATAATATAATTATATAATATAACAATATAATATTATATATATAATATATTATAATTTAAATTTGGCATAATAATACTAAATCAAAAAATAGGATTAAGGGCAAATAGCCTACTAAATTAAAACACAATTAGATTTAAATATTATTAACAATAATAGGGTAACATAGACGATGTTATAGGGAACTAATACATGAAGACTGTGATTAACCGCACTATACAAAGTTTAATGCTTTACGTTAGATAAAGTAGGCGTATTCATAGAGATAGCGTAAAAGGTAACCTTACGTTTATTAGACAAGAGAAATTCTTGAAACATTTAGAAGGGTAGAATTTAAAGTGAGAAATATATTGTGAAAACACTTGAAGAGATGTATAATACTAGGTGTTACACATTAACAATCTTTAAGATCAAAAAGATAAAGTAATGATAGGAAAGTGTGTAACTTATGATATTATATTACAAATTAATAATAAATACAGTATGATTGTAGATAGTGGCGAGAACATTCACAATTCCTCTTTAGTTATTTCCAATTTATTTGTTGCAACCAAGTAGTCTATTTAGGCACTATGTATTTATGTTTGTAAGTTAAAACCGTGATTGTTTGGATGTGTTCATAAATGTAGAATGCTTTCACCATGCATCTACTTCGCTGCATTATTAATTTTTTTTTATGCTACTTAATCTAATGTATGTTCTACATTAAATTATAAAGCGAGATCTCGAGAGCCTTTCATGTTCCACAGATGTTTCCTGTTTAAGTTTTAGGAATGTATTTTCTCGATCAAACTGCTCCCTATTTTAGAGGTGAGTACGTTGTACTGCAACAATACGTACGTCATCAAAACGACGTAAAGTTTTTACTTAGTTTTTCGTATCTAATCCAATAGCAAACCCCAATGAAAACGAGACATCAGAAAATAGAGGAAAGGGGGAAAATCGAAATCGATATAACTGTTGTTGTCTAAAGAAAACATTCTTTTCAGGGGTCCACGAGTTGCCCTCGACATCGCAAAAACACGCGATAAAATCGCAGATAAAATCAAAGGGAACAGAAACTAATAAAATGTTAACAAAAAAAACGTTCCCCCCCCCAAAAAAAAACCTCTAAATACCACCAGAAAATAGTGTCAATACAGTTAAAAACTAGGTTTAATGAATACTACACAATAACTAACTAAGGGGCGAATTTCTAAAAGTCAAAGAAAAAAATCATCTGTAAAGTTCGTGTAAGGGATGTAGATTTTATTTTGTTCTTGTTATACGTATTCTTTGAACCAATTTAAGGGAAAGTTTGACATCCGAGGCTGTCAAAAAACTCATAAAAATAAGGTGTAACTGCCAAGTAGCGAGAAAAGTTCAAATTGTAAAATCCGTTGGCAGAACGTTCATTCGTTCAAATATTTACAAAGGTAAACTTTTATCGGGTTAAAATGTTAAACATCAATGGAAACGCGTTTCGAGCTTCAATGCAGTACATACGTGTTTGGAAGGGCTAATAAAAGATTCAAGTTACAAGGGATTATTTCTAATTAGGGAGTATTTTGTAAGAAGAATATATTAAGGGAGATTATAAACAGGTTAAGAAGAGTTGTAAGAGATATTTTATTTAAATGAATAATTAAAGGTGCTACGAGTGATTAAGAAGCGTTTTTAAGAGAAAGGGGTTTAATAAAGAATAGACATATCACTATGCAGAAGTGATTGTGTTCCAGTGAAATCTCAAAAAGCAACGGATGGAATCCAGGAAACCCTCAAAGACAAAAGTACAACAAACCTTATTAGATTATAATTTCAGTTAAACAGAAAGATTTCTGAATAATTTAGCTCGATTACTTTTAAATAAAAAATTCATCCTTTTCATAAATTTCAGTAAAGTTTTTTTTACACCACTGTACACTAAATAAAGATCCCTAATAACGACCAGAGAGATTAAAAACTAAATAAAATTTAATATGTTATTAGAGTAAAATTTTATAAGAGTAGCTTGCCGAGGGGACCGGTGATAGGTAACACTAAGTCTAATTATCGACTCATTACAGGGAAAAGATTTATTCAATGTTCCTTTTTATATTTATTAGTAATTTATATATTTGTTAGAACGCACTGTCTACGACCCGTGGAGGATTTTATGTCATTTAATAGTGATAATTAAAATTAATATCGATGCTTTCCCGTATTATTAAATCCTCAGACGGCAGTGACGTTACAATACACGGCAAAATTATATATTATGAAATATTAAATAAAATTGACATGGTAAACAAAAAAATCTTTTAGTAAAACTAATAAATAAAAAGTAAACATAAACAAATTTAAAAACTAATAGTTATATGACCCAACATTAACAAATCCTACACTGTTTAATTATTCTTTCAAATAATAGAAAACACATTTTACAGTTCATTTTTTATAATTTTATTATGTTTTTATTACCCAGTCGTGTCTATAAAATAAATGCTATCAATGTTTATAAAGTGTCAAATAAAAACAACATTTTACACTTATAGACGAGTAAATAAACTATATTCTAAATAGTTTTCTTAACAATTGACAAAAATATGAACCAATATATCTGTTATAATAGCTTTTACCTGAGAGCTGTGTTTGACTTGCCCCTGAAGAGAGTTTAAATATTAGATATTCTAGCTTTATTAAACGAAACTTTTCGTGCCATCTTCAGTTGTGAAGTAATGTGGAAAAATATTGAAATGTGTGATTCTCATATTTTAACCTAAAGGGAGTGTCAGTTACTCTTTATTGCTTAATTGAAATATTTAAACGATGTAAGCAAAACGAAACATTTAAATGTAACACTTTAAAAGAAGGAAAGTATTAATAATAATTACTGGGTAATTTAGGCAAAGATTAAAATGAAATGAAAATTGTTTTTTTTTCATTAAAATGTAAGGATTTCAACGAGTCAACTTCTGAATCAGCTACAAAGTTTAATTAAAAGAACGTCAGTTTTTTCAGCAAAGCCATCTAGATAACAGCCTCGAGGACTATGAATGGCTATTTAGATAGGGAAAGTACCTAACGACTTTCTAATGTTCAGGTTTTCTAAGAAAATAAAATTCCTAATAGTCCAGGCTAAAATTATAATTTTATAGATAGTAATATTATAAAATTACCATCATATTTTATTACTTGTAAAGAAGTAATAAAAAATACAGTAAAATAATACGTAATTGATACCTTTTAAAATATTTTAAAAACTGTCAAATACTATTTTACACAATATTGTACATCTTCATTATG
Source organism: Prosapia bicincta (assembly GCA_036971475.1). Classification (NCBI taxonomy): domain Eukaryota; kingdom Metazoa; phylum Arthropoda; class Insecta; order Hemiptera; family Cercopidae; genus Prosapia; species Prosapia bicincta. The sequence goes on along the minus strand of JBAIZL010000001.1, from coordinate 338,221,541 downwards.
AGGTGCTAGTTTCTTCTTATACTCTTTTCCATATTTTAATTTGAAGGTGCTTTACATATATTGTAAATAGGTGCTTATCGTAGAGCTTATGTCGCATTGAAATGAGAACGACTGTTTCACGACAGTCCAACTGACAAGTAGGCGATTGTCATTTAGACACAACCAGCGTTTTATTTGCTAATAAAGGCAAGTGTTTACTAATTATTAATATTATAGTGTCTAAGTATCATAGTTAGTTGTTGAGCATTTCAAAAAATTAAATGTTTAAAATGGCACAACGAAAATGGTAAAGATATTTGTATAGCTTGACGTTAAAATTCTACTATTTTTGTATTTTTTCTTTAAAATATGAAGAACATGATATTTATCTTACGACTTGGCTGCTTCTACACACTGTCATGAACGTTTGGTTGTTTTCTGTGTTGCAGAGAAATGTTTGAACTTTCTAATAATGTGTACAATGACTGGCATACTAGTATAGCCATGGCGTCATTATCCGTTTGTAGATGGTATTAGATAAAGCTCATAAATAGTCTACGCCAATAACTGTCTTTTACTTTTAGTTTTTGTTTTTTTTTTTTTAAACTTTTATAGGTTTCTAATCCCTACCCCATTAAAAACATTTGTGAATTTTACATTTCATAAAAGACGTTGAAGGGTATTCGATTCCGACAAAAAAATTGACTTTTTTCACTCCAACCTACTTGTCACATTTTTAGACAATGAGAGATTTTCTTACTGATTTTTTACTTTTAAAAATTATTAAACAGCTGACATCTGTCAAATAATAATACAAGTTTCATTCGAAGTAAAGTAAATTTAGAAGGTAAAGTTGTTTTCGAAGCGGAAACCTTGAGAACAGCTGTGCTTGTTCACTTGCGACTTGGCTGCTTCCACACTGTCATGAACGTTTGCGTATGTTTTGTTGCAGAGAAATGTTTGCCCCTTCGTACGTAAATTCTCTAATGTGAACAATGACTGGCATACTAGTATAGCCATGACTCTATTATTCGTTTGTAGATGGTATTAAATACAGTTCATAAATAGTCTACGCCAATAACTGTCTTTTACTTTTACGACGCTATTTTTTTGTTTTGTTTTTTGTTTTGTTATTGCTTTTATAGGTTTTTAATAACTACCCCATTAAAACATTTGTGAATTTTATCAATGTTTTGTTTGTGGTTGTTTAAACTATTAAACAAATTGTAAATTTTCTTCAACGGTCACAGACACTATGGTAACCCTTTTTCTATTATATAAAATGATATAGACTATTAGTTGATTAAAATTATAACATTTACAGTTAATTATTGATATCAAACGTCAAACGTCTTGGTATCACATTGCAATCAATAAACTTCTTCTATTTTCAATTTTATCATAAATTTTTTAAAAACATTTTGTAACAATAAAATGTAGGATTTAAAATAGTAAATTAATATTTAATAAAAGACAACAAGAAAAAAGTGAACAATAATTTATATCCTAGAAAAACGTAGGACTAATTTATTTGAAGATGAAACATATAATTTTTGTACCAAATAAAAACTGACTAGTAGTCATATTATCTGTCAAATACCACATGATTGTGACTAAAGCTCTATCAAAAAACAGAGAGAAGATAAACTTCAGAATATGTGTTAACTCATCAAAATGTTTTTGGTTTTAATTAGTTGCTAGTAATAACAATGTTTCTAAAAACCTAACCTAAGTATACTAAATGAAAAGTGACATTAAAAATGAAGTAAGAAACAATTTTTCGAAATTAAAATAGTAAAATAGCTACATCCAAATTACCAGAGCCTAAACTGAAATAGACAAAACATTATGTTTACTGTTACATGCACTAATTTATTCAAACCTATGGAATAAATTTTATAAACCGGAATAATAATATTGGTAAAATTTTATTGTAACTAAAATTAAAAGTAATGAACTAAAAAATGAAAACATCAAGGGATACAATATGAAGCAAGAGCGGTGTAATAGGCTATGTAAAAAAATTAGCAATATAATATTCTTGGAACTGGGACTTTGTATTCAATGTTTTCATTGAAATATGTCAATCAAAAAAAGATTAATTTAATAAACAATTATTACCTATTTTCAACTAGGGCACTACATAATAGTTACATAAACTCATAGTATAATAAAATTCATCAAGTATTGGTTACCACTGCAAACTTCACTCTTTTTCTCCCCTATATAATTCAACGATTGCGATAGCTATTACACTCGGCATTGTAATGTTTTCTACCAAACCGCATATATGGTTTATTTTGTTAATTGTATAATAGTAAATACTGAAATAATGTAAAACTTTTAACTGCAATTTATTGAATTATTAAATGGTACAATGAAACGATGTAAAGTTTTTTGCTAATAATGCTAGTAAAACCTATTTATGTAACACATAGCATCCAGATATATTAACTTGTACGTTGTAGTAAAACATTAGCGCTAACAAAACAAATTTCGTCCTATGGCTTTAAATAATCTACGTTTCCTTAGTATAACAAATATTTTTCACTTTCTAGTTTCCGTCCTTTCTTATGTAGTATTTTGAGTATTATATTTTATTATTTATTATTTATATACTCATATTTTTGGTAAGTAACAATTTTACTCAATACAACTTTTTTGTGGCTGTAGTTATTAGAAGGTTTTAAAAATTAAAATATAAAGTATGAAAAATCTTATAATATGTAGTAAAATATAAAATATATTGAATATAAATGAGCGTTAGATTGAATAGAGAATTTCAATATGAGAAAATTATTTTCAATGAAAATAAGAAAAAAGTCTAGTTAATTTTTTATATAATTTTAACCTGAATATTTTTAAAGAATTACATATAATTGTAACAATAAATTGAGTATAAATTATATGCGTTGTTGAAAAAATGTGTAAAAGGTGTTTTGTAAACAAAGTATCGTCGAAGTCCTAGGTGGCAAATTAGTTAAACAAAAACCTTCGTTGTTAGTTTGATTTAATCAAATATACCTTATACTATAATACTTCCCACACAGACTTGAACTTTGATTCAGTAATACACAGAAAATGTTGTAGAGACAAAAAGCTTTTACTGCAACAATCTGGAGAGGCTGCAAGTGGTAAAACTTCCATAGTCAAAGCGTGTCCCCCATAAAACACGTCATTCGTCTTGTTTCTAAGGGATTTGTGTAAAGGGACATGACTGGGTTTGTAAGTCATGCCCAGGCGTGGCATCACATTATCAAACATAGCTTTTATTCATTTTTATAATTTTTTCTCTTTAGATGTAATTATCTACATTCAGTTTATTGGGTGCGGTTTTGTAATGCCTTGTACAATAGTAAACATGTGGTAAGACTGTGGGATAATATAGTAATTAATTTTCTTTGTTTTTGTAGATATTAATTAACCTGTGGTAACGGAGATATTGTAGTAATGTTGTATCAGTGTTAATACAAGGTGAGAAGGAGTGGGCTTTGAAACAGTAATTGGAATAATTGAGTTATTTGATATGTACTGCTATAGAAAACAAAAAAGTATTGCTAAAATGCGAAAAAGTGAGACAATTGATAAAAGCTAATAAAAAAAAGTTGGAACATAGAATAAGCCTATCAAAGACTTGCAAGGAATGAATAATAAAAATATTATAAGAAAACATCTAACGGAAGAGAAGGGTAACGGAAGGCATATTTTACAGTACTTTATGTATGATTCGTTCGACTTTTAATGGTGTATTGTTTATTATAAATACATATTATCACTTTTTATTCAATGGAAATCGAAAAAACCATTTTTACACTTTTAAAAGGAAATAAACCTTATCCAATTCTTAAATAGTTTTTATTAATAATTTATAAAAATATCAGCCATTAGGTCTAAAATGCTTAAATATCTTTCAGTTATTAGATGCTATTGACTTATCGCTGTAGAATGTTTAAATACAGATGTATATGAAAAATGTTAATTCTAACAAAAGTTAAAAATGAATGATTCAACGGCCCAACATTAACAAATCCAACACCTTCTCAACTATTCATTTAAGTAATGCAAGACGTATTTTACAGTTCTTTATTAATATTCGTTCGATTTTTATGAGCGAATCGTTTATTTAAAATAAATACTATCACTGTTTATTAAAGTTAAATGAAAACAAAACTTGTTTACACTTACAGACGATAGAATAGGTGACTTATATGTCGAGAAAAGAAACGATATTTTCAAACAGATTTCGTAATAATTGACAAAACTATAAGCTATTAGGTCTAAACTATTGAAAAAGCTCTAAGTTAAGAGCTCTGAATATTTGGCTAGATAAACAAAATTGTTCGTTCCATCTTGAATTGTGAAGTAGTGTGGAGAAATGTTCACATTATGTGTGATTCTTTTATTTTGATCTCAAAAGAACTCTAGTTTACTATTGCTTAATCGGAGTGTTTAAACATATATATACATAATAATAAATACTGAGTCTTTTATGCAAAGATTTTAATGAAGTGGAAATTGTTTTCTCATAAAAAAGAAAGGATTTTAACGAGTGAAATTGAGGCAGCTACAAGGTTTAATTAAAAGAACGTCAGTTTCCAAGCAAAGCCATCTAGATAACACCATCGAGGACTAGGAGTGGTTATTTGGATAGGGAAAGTAACTAACGAGCAAATAATGTTAATTTTTCCAGAGACAATTAAATTATAAATAGTCCAGGATAAAAATTATTAATTTATAGATAGTAATACTTGATTGGTTTATAAAATTACATACATATTAAATTTTATTACCTAATAATAAGTCCTAAATAAATACAATAAAATAGTAGGTAATTGATAACTTTTAAAATATTTTAAAACTATTCAAATACAATTTTACATAATTTTTCTCTACTTCGTTATTTTACTAATTTTTTCTTACCATATATTAATGTCTGTGATCATTTAACATCTGTTTCATGACAGTTCAACTGTAAATTAGATGATTTTCATTTAAACATAACCAGTGTTATTATTGCTAATATACGTATTTACTTATTATTAAATTTTAAAGTGCATAAGTACCTCGCACAATATTTTGGAGAATTAAATGACCAAGTAGAACAGAAAGATGATTAGAAAATAGTTAAAATATTAAATTGGTAGAGCTTGACATTAAAATTATATTAATTTTGTATTTTGCTTTTAAAACATAAAGAAAATATTTCTAACTTATACATGGATTGTCATACTTCTTAGTAAAATCATTTGCTAATAATAAAAGTACAAAATTTCAATAAAATATTTTTACTCTACCTCCAATTATTACTTAATTTATCCTATGATATTGTCATGGAAATTTGAAATTATAAACAATACAGATTATTTGGTAATAAACATTACAGTTATACTGTAAACTAAACAAAGAATACATGACAGTTTCTTTTTTCAAATGAATTTTGTTCTAGCTTCATGTTTATTTTACTCATAGCAAAAATTTATTCCAATTATTAGCAGCATATATTCTGATCTATTCAAGAAACTTTTTTTTGTTGATTTTTGTTTATTAGTAATGCATTTCCCTTTAAAATGTTTTTATAAAATTTTACTATTTGTTTTATTTACTTAATTAATATTTACAAGACACATTCTCCTTCACGAGTCTCAACCTTTGGTGGTTAGTCAACTTGACAAATTACGTCATCGCATCATTACGTTCCCCAGACATGTTTCTTATCTTTAGGGTTCAGTTGACTTTTCAATTAAATCATTCTCAAATTTCTTACTTACGGCGTTGTAATTTAGAAATTAACTCCTACGTTAACCCTTTTCTAATCCGTAGTCTTTTCATTATATATTGGTCTATTTTTCAAAATTTATTATTGTGATCATAGTTTACATGTTTTAATTTCTTATATTAAGCTATTATGAAATATATACCAGTTTGGAACATTTCTAGTTTCGATCTTCAAATACTCTACATTTTATGTTTCAGAGCATTAAACATCTTTGAATGATTCATTCAGTATGTTCATAAACATCTCCATTGCTACAATTCCTTTGTGAAGTAGCCTTATGTATTATTAATGTAAGAGTTAAATATTTCATGTGAAGCTGCATAATTTCAACTGTATTGCAACTATTTGGTTTATATTCTTAGTAAAGCACAATTCCATTCTTCTCTTTCACGTTGTGCATTTAGCTCTTGTTTTATGCACTATTCAGAAATGTTGTTTTGTGTGCGTTAGTTCATCCTCGATGTATAGGTCATTGCATCTTTGTGTAAAATAGATCGCCGTTCATAGTTTTAAAAAAAATGGAGCATTTAAGTTGATCATACTATTTTTCCATGATCTGCGCTATGTTGTCGCTAATAATATTTGTCTTTGAAACACACAGAAACAGATATTTCCCTATACTCATATAACTTATAAGTTAAATGTTTTGTCTATGCTTCTAATGTTTTTAATATACCTGCTACAAACATTTTCAGAATGTCTACTTTATTTATTTATTTTTTTAAAGAAACGTATTTCTTGTTAGACAAAATACATTCTTGTGTGGGAAGATCATGGAAGTGGCCATTACCCTGTGGTCATTGACATAGGAAACATTCAAATGATAAATAAAACCATAGTGCACATTCGCTATAAAATTAAGAAAGCGGATTGGAGTTCCTTCAGAGAATAAACGGTCAAAATTGCTACTGAATACCAAATTACACTAGATAAAATTGAATCATAGATTATTGCTGCAGCTGATAAAAACAACCCTAAGCAATCTGGTAAGGCCAAACGTAAATACAATAATTGCTGGTGGGGGGATGAGGTACAAGAACTAAGATCACTTAATAAGGCTCGCAAAAAAGGGAAAAAGATCAGAACAACAGGAAACAGGAGTTATTACATTAAATGTAGTGCTATGTTCCGCAAGGCTATTACTCAGGCTAAATGAGGGTCATGGAGATCTTTTGTAGCATAACCACATCCTTTAGTACGGTCTGGAAAAGGTTTAAAGAAACAAATGGACAATCCTCAAAAAGGATCAACGCAATTACTCTACATAACGGCAACATTCTTTTCAACGATAAGGAAAAGGCTATTGCATTCAGTAAATTCATTTCAGAAAAGTCAGGTCGTAAAGTTTCTTGGCCGAAACAATTGAACCCAGATGAACAATTTGTATCATGTCGAATGGAATATATTTTTAGATTCACAGATACTGACAATTCCTCATTCACATTAGGTGAGTTGAGGGAATATATTGAACAGCTGAAATTCTCAACTCCAGGACCAGACAATATTCACAATGAGATGTTGAACAACTGCTCATCTGAGATGATTTTGCGGATACTTTTACTGTTTAACAATATACGGCAACAGGTGAAATACCATCAAGTTGGAGAACAGCAAAAATCATTCCCTTGTTGAAGCCATTAAAGGATGATGCAACTTTATCGTCGTACAGGCTTATGTCGTTAAAATTTAATTTGGGGAAGCTATTGGAACGACTGGCTAACAAAAGGTTAACTTGGAGATTGGAGTCTTGGAATTCGCTTGACAAATTTCAATTTTGGTTCCGCCCCCAACGCAACACAGTTGATGTTTTACTGCATTTTACCAATGAAGTCTATGAGGGGTACGAATCTAAAAAGTCCACAGTAGCCGTCATGATAGATTTTGAAGCAGGATTCGACGAAATACCCATTGGGGTACGAAATAGGCATTGGGGGGGGGGAATTACTTCAATTCGATGTAAAGTGTCTTGAACCGTCACATTGAGATCGTGATAAACGGTGTAAGTTCCACAAAACATAACATTCAAAATGGCATACCCCAGGGCGGCATAATGTCACCAAATCTATTCATTATTGCACTGCTAGATATTGCTAGTGAGCTGCCACCAAATGTGCATTATGCCACTTTTGCCTATGACAAGTCTATATGGGCTACGAATCATAATGCAGAAAATCAACTCAGTCTATTCAAAAGACTGAGTCTGTCAGAAAAGCGAATGTACCTTCCTTATGTAGGCAAACAGCCTTGCAAATTATGTACCACACCTCACACTAAATGGCACAGTGATTCAGCATAATAAACACCCAAAACTGCTAGTGGTTGTGTTGGATCCAAAATTACGGTAGTCAGCAAATGTGGATTACGTTGTACACCTAGACTAAATGCCTGGAAAGCGGTGGCCAGCCGTTACTGGGGTGCGGCCACAACAACTTTGAGGTTCTCCTAAGTCTTGTTTATGAGATCAAAGGCCACTGCTGCAAAGTATGGAGTTCTGCTGCAAAAACACACATAAATAAAATTCAAGCTATTCAATCAGCGGCAATTCGCCTCTGCCTGGGTTGCACAAGAATAACTTCAATAGCTGCAATGGAAGTCGAACTGAGAGTGAAACCCATTGAAATTTGCATTAGAAGACAAATGTGGAATAAATTTCAAAAATTCAAAACTCTGAGAATCAAACACCCATAGCACAAATTTGGTGCTCGTAGGTGTAACATTAAAACTTCATTCACCTACCAAATGAACAATTTCTCTAGAATTATTGCGCATAACAAACCACAACAAATACTACCATTCTACGAGGAATCACCTAGGATCTGGTCGGGCATCCAAGTAGTATTGGAACTTCCTCAGAAAGTGACTAAAAATGATCAAGACGAACTTTTGAGAGCAGTAACGGCAGAAATGATTGATGATGGGTACTGTACTCACATATACTGGTAGATTTTTACAGATGGGTTTTTGGATAAGGATAATAAGAGGTCAGGTGTGGGATACTTTAACTAAAGCAATGGTGATCGGTATAACGTATCTGCTAATGCTCAATCCAGCATGGATGCTGAACTGCTAGCAATCAACACAGCAGTAGTATGCTATTCAGTGAAGAACAAATATATTTGCATTTTCAGTGACTCCAAATCGGCCTTAGAAGCTGTATCAAAATCCAAGACGAGCGCACACTTCTTTAGAATTGATGAAATCAGCAAACAGTTCCTGTATCTTCACTCAGAAGGTAAAACTATAACTTTGCAGTGGGTGCTATCACGTTTTGGTATGATTAGTAATGAAATAGTGGATAAAATTTTCAGGGAAGCCTGTTCAATGTTTCCCGCAGTTCGAGACATATTCTCCTTACTCTAATGCAAGAGGTCAGAAGGAAGATATTTCAGATGCAACTGGACAGATATTTGGAAGTCGGGGACCACAGGTCGAAACCTGTACCAAATACAACCAAAGCCACCTAAGGATACAAAAATGTACCTCCGATTGCTACTTTCGCAACTAGAGCTCGTAAAGATAGCATTGTGACTCAAAAATATTTGTTCCGCTTTAGGCTTTCGGATTCGCCGCAGTGCCAACTTTGTGGCGACAGCGAAAAGGAGAGCTTGAAGCATATATTATTTAATTGTTACTACCCGATTCTTGCAAGGGATATTCTACGAACCCGAGTATCCGCAGCAGGTATACTGAAGAATAAACAACACTTTCATATACCATGGACATCGGGCTATCGGCCACACCTGGAGCTTGACGCCTGTACAAAGAAGTAAGAGGTAAGTAAGTTTCCTTTTATCAGTCCACAATCTCCTAATTTATATTTTGTACAAATTTTTAGTCGTTAATAAATTACCCTTTAATTCGTCGAAACAAGTTCAAATAAATTTTTTCAACCTATAGTGGATGACAATTGATGTTACTACAGTATTTTCAAAATATTTATTTAATAAATAAATTATAAAATTTTGGAGATCTTAGGTCTCATTTGGACTGAGTATCTTCATGTTTGAAGTCCAGCTCTTTGCTACTGAGCCAACTTTCCCATAGCTATAAATGTATTTTTCTAAGATATACAGGTATTTTTCTTTTGCCCACATTTGGTTGTCGTTGAACCCTCCATTTTAAAACTTTAAATTGGTGCCATGGTTACCAAACAATATCATAAACTGTGCTATAGTATTAAAAAAGAAAGGATAGAATAAAATAAACAAACTGGACTAACGGTATCGAACCTTCCTTCACAAAAGGACAACGCGTAAGGAAAGCGAAAAGAAACTACCGCAAAATACAAGGGATAAAAAACGTAAAAATAGTTAGGAACAAAAATAATAGTTCAACACCACACATAGAGAGGTGAATGGAAAATTGCAAAAAAATTTGCTTTTTATTTTGCCACTTAAATATTTTTACTTTGACATATCTTCTATTCTACTATAAAATTCATACAAAACACTTTACATTGACAACATCGAGTTCATATTTTATGTAAAAGAATGCACTTACAATTAATAACGTGATATGAACTGGCGGTCACTTAAAACCTCAAGTCACGTAGTGTAATAGTAGTGTCGTGGTATGGGACAAGCATTGTGTTTTATACAGCTCACGCTTCGTCTATACTAAGCCTTCCAACCGGCATTTGCTACAGCCAAATATAGGTCAAATTGTATAAGCTGCCACTTGACTCTCAGGTAGAAATTGTCTATTCGTTGTCTAGGAAAACCTAGTCACGGTCGTCGTCCCTCATCGGGACAATAAACCCGCCCCCAGTCTAAAACCATCCTATTAGCACGCTTCAGTGAACACCCTATCTGCATTTGTTGTCATTTATACTATACTTGAAAAACTATTAATTAGAAACAAATTAATTATTCCTTTTCCACAGTTATAGATCTGGATGATACGAGAGTATGTCCCTTTTCCCTTACCAATTCATCTGATACATACTGAACAAATCTAGTCTTGTTTTCCACCATGATTTTGTACATTTACGGCTTTAGCTTGCGTCTTCATAAGGTATATTCTCCCTGCTAACCATTTGATCATCTCACCTTTCCTGCTGTTTGATCTGAGAGCTTTGTCGATTTGCTTATTGTGGTAGTTAACATTGTCTATCACTAGAAAAGTTTTTGCTGTAAGTTTGGAATGAGTTGGTTACTGTCCCAGTTAATATAGTTTGTATTTCTATAGAAGCCATTTCTCCTCCAACATGTACAATAATCAGCTGTTCACCTTTTGATATTGGAGGATACGCGCAGTTTAAAGTTCCATAAGACCATACTTTGTTTGCAAAATGACAAGTGAAAGCACATGACTCATCCATATTAAATACTGGACGACTCTTAGAGCTGTACTTCTCAATTGCTTGGAGATATGATATTATTTTTACTCTTATTTCAGATTTTTCAATCAATATTCTCTTATTACTTGTGCACGTTCCCGCTTAAAGCCAAGTTTTGTAAATATTTTTATGAAACTTGATACGCGACCAGTGAAATTAACGCACTTTGTAAGTCTAAGGGTCTATGATTTTTGTAAACTATCTCCTAGCACTTACACCCTTACATCGCCTTTGGCCTCTTTCCGATGCTAGCAGCCCTCATGTGCTACCTTATAAAATTTGACCTATAATTGCCTTGGGATGCAGACGTAAATTTTTAAGTTCTTACATTGCTACTTTCTAAAAAAGATTACTTTTCAGTCTGATAGTTCGTAATAAAGTTTATAAAGTACAGGTGGCAGCTGATCATATTTTAAAAAGCTTTCAGTAGAAATATGTTTTCACTCTTCAAAACTAAATATATGTGAAGTTCCTTGATGTAATCATTTCTAATTCACTGATTAAACTATATTTAAAAAGTACTTAACTAAGTGAATACGTCATTTCTTGCTTGCTGACGCGTTTCAAAACATTCGTTCCTCTAACCCTCTACTCTGAGTAGAGGTTTAGCTTCGTAAAAGGAACGAATGTTTTGGAACGCATCAGTAAGTAAGCAATTACGTATTCACTTATTTAAGTACGTTTTACATATAAATAAATGTACCCAAAAATATCAAAAAGTGTTTGTTTTGGCCTAAATTATAATTATTATTACAGGTAATATTTCATATTGTAAAAGTTTTGTTTTTATAATTAAAATAAAGGTAGTTATTTAAACACAAAATGCTAGCTAGATATATTCTACTACAACTTGTCAAACCTTGTCTTAAACGTAACAATTTCTGCATTGCTTTTGGTTTCTTAATTATTGGATACACTATTTTAATTACATTTTCCAAGCAGAAACATAAGGGCGTTTTAGGTTACAAACACTTAGATATCATAACAAATACATTAGTCTGCAACACTATTGTGTGTAACACTCTAAATTTTCAGGTAAGTATTTAGGAATACTATATGCTTTATTTATGAGGAATGGATATTGAGTTTTAAAGGAATTAAGGAGTAGAATATTTATTAAAATAATTTTGTATCTTATTTCAGTAAACAAACTTTCATCTTAGCGCAGGTACCAACTGAATTTTTCATTTAGTTAGTGAGGAATGAAAAAGTCTAATTTTTTATTTTGGTTATCGTTGGAAATAAATTCTCGCCGTACAATTCGATCCTTATTTTCAATAAAAAAATCTCCCGGTAACATCACAATGAAGCCAGGTGTTTCATATTCACGCTTCGTTTTGTTAAACATTAACTTTCCTAACGTCCCACCTTTGAGCGAAAAATTCAGTTAAAGTAATCTACATAATTAAAAAAAAAGAAAAATCTCTTAAATTAGTTTCATACTTTCAGTTTTTGATCTCAGTTGAAAATAACGATTATCTAAAAATTGAGAATATTACTAAATTGATTATAAACCTAATAAATGCGAATTTAAACTGTAATGACTTAGCAAAATACTCTTTTAATTTTTTAATTTACATAAACAAATACTTTTGGAGATGCAGGAGAATGTTTGATCAAGTTATTGGGGAATCTCGATGCTGATATCTTTGGAAAAAACTCCTTCTTTCTAACCAAACCAGATATTATGTGCAATCACAATAGTTCCTGGCGACGAGCATTATGCAACTAAGGTATTTAGTACTCACGCCAAACTTTGTTTTGGATTCCATAAACTTGTTTAAACTTTAGACTTTGGAAAAATGCATTATTTAACATCCAGGTTTCCCTTTTCAGCCAGACTACTGTATGTAATTAAAACAAAAAAGATCATTCCTTAATTAGTGTTTCTATTTAGATTTAGTTTTATAATATCAAATGGTAGTTAAGACAGATCGACTATTTTTGTATATTCAGATTTGAAATTGAGAAAAATAAATATATTTTATTATCAGTATTAGGTTCAAATCAAGTGTAAGGAAATATAATAGTTGATTATACCCTCTAAGACTTGATTTTTTCTCTGATGTTGTTCATTAGGCGTCAAGTTTATAAAAATAATTCTTTGAAAAAAACAGTTATATTTATAAATTTGGAAAGCTGGCTACCAGAAAATGTACGAAACTGTCTAATATAGGCCTAAAGACATTGGTTTAGGTTAGAATTTTATTTAATTACACTTTTGAAATGAATACAATGCTTTATATCTTTCAATTCCTTCTATTAGCTCACACTCTTTATATATATATATATATATATATATATATATATATATATATATATACGTTTTTATTCATCCAATAAAGCTCAAATACGACGGATAACCAAAAAAACATTTCCCTCGTGTACATCGCCAAACATGAGCAGCAGACCATCTTTCCGGGAGCGTGTATTTTTAGTTTGGGTGTAGAAGCACCAATCGCGATGAAGACTGCACTGTGATCTGCCACCAGTTGTGAAGTGGGAAGTGTTATTCGTTGTTTTACTGTCAAAAGTGAATCTTCCATTGAAATTCAGTAGTGTGAAGTTTATGGTTAAAGTGTATTGTCGGTCCAAATGGTTCACCCATCGAAAAAATGTTTTTGAAAAGGAAGAGTAAGTGTTTAAGATGAACAATGAGATTGCCGCTCAACTACTGCCCCTCCCCCTAGGATGGCGTCATTGATTGGGTGCTTGAAGTTATTGATGCTGATCAGCGAATGACGCTTGACGAAATTACTGATAGGCTTCCTCCAAACATTGAAATTAGCCGGACATAGCTTCGTAACATCATGACTGAAAAATTTCAGTTGTGAAAAGTGTGTGCAAAATGGGTTCCTCGTTTACAGTCTTATGGCCATCAGCAACGCCTGCTCAATCTTTTTTGGGATTTCTTAAAATTATTCTCCAAGTAGCCTCAACGTAAATATGGGATTAGTTATTGCGTAAAGCTATCGCAATGTTGGGCTTTCATAAGTTTTTGAAAGAATTTTGTAGAGAGAGTCAAAGAGACATTCATAATATAGGCATATTTACATTACTCATCTGGTTTTTATTACTTGATATGTAAACATTTATTCATGAAATAAAGCCATTAATAGTAATTTCGACTATATCATATTTATAGTCGGGCATTACTATAGAATCTTCGGGCAGATATTTATAGAATCTTTGAAGCATAATCGACTCTATATCGCCAGATCATTCATTTTTTTCAAATTTGAAGGTAAAACTACATCATGTGCATTTTAATCAATTTTAAACCTATGAATTTCCTTTACTTAAACATGCTTGTTTTTCTTTACTGTAGAGCATTAGCTTAAACATTTGAGAAAGTAAATTATGGTATAGTTTCTATTCTATTAGCTATATATTAAGAAATGTTAATTTCCTAGAGAAACATTAACTAAAATTTATTTTCCGCTAAAAATTAAACAAACCTAAACCGTTGACCCTCTTTTGAAAATTTGATAACAACTTTGTTTAGATTTAAAAGGAAAAGAAAATAATTGAGTAATATGAGGAAATAAATTTAGGAGAAAGGCCGAGATTCGACAACGGTAAGCTTGATTTATGGAGTGGAACCTAAACGGTCGGGACTTTTCGAGGGGCTAAATTTGAAATACCGCCACATTTATATTGTTATGTCAGGGTCATATCGTGACGCTTATAGGACCAAAATATGAAAGTGACTGAGTCATATATTTTGGAATAGATTATTTGATTCAGCGTAAACATAGTCTGTAAATGTAATTTTAAGTGTTTATTAGCTTTATTGTCAGTAGAGCAAGAGTAGAGCAAGAGTAGAGCATGAGTATAGCAAGAGTATAGCAAGAGTAGAGCAAGAGTAGAGCGATAGTATAGCAAGAGTAGAGCAACCGCTAATTTTTAATAAATTGAGTTCAGAGATGACAATAATATTGCAGCTTGTTCTTTTCACTGCCAGAGTTGTCTAATTGCAATTCGGCTACTTTATAATAGATAACACCACTGAAATCTATGTGACCACATGAAGCTGGGAGGTGCGTTGGTCATCATTATACACAACCCCGACCATTTCACACTCCCAAACATTCGTTCCGGCTACCCCCAGGAAACCAGGGCAAATCTCACCTCTTACGATTACCTCCTCCAAACTGGCGCTTCTAACCTAGCCGGCCCTACATTCTAAACCTCAACCGCCAGTATCCAAACCCACTTTTTGTCTTTAAGTTGGGTCATCAGTGACACCCGTCATTCTTAAATTTCTAAAAGCTAGGTTAATCCCCCAACACAGGTAGAGGGGTATAGACACCCCAAGCTCATAAAAGCCAGGACTGCCCCTCAACCGCAGCCAGAGTCCGGAATGGCTCCTGCAGCACCTATTGACTACACCAACCTCACCCGCTTTTACGGACTGGGCCAACTCAGCCTTTGATCCTTTCCTAAGGCTTGTTAATTCTGCTCTGATCTGGAAGGCATTCACTGGTCTTCATTCGTTGTATACAAGGAAGTGACTATAATTAGCGTTTATTTCAGAACCACACTTAAACCCCTAAATACTACGTCACGGGTAGTTATAAACAATTTAGAGATTAACAGTCTCATTCTCATATCTAATAACTTTTTTTCTTTTAGGGAACAAACAATACGACTCCTTCTAGAACCAGAGAGCCTTTGACTGATCGTAGCAATGAATCTACCGACCCCCCAATACAGGTGATTATGATATACTTAATGAATTGTTAGTTTTTTTTCTTATTTTACATTACTAATAAATTGTATTTCATAGGCATCACTATTGAGTCACGTTGCAAATAGATTGACTGCTTTCTTTGTTCCTTTGTTTAGGAAGTAGGATACAATATCCTCCTCAATATGCAGTATGTTTTATTGTACGGTGATAATGGTAGTAACATCAAACAAATATAAATAAATTTAATTTCCAATTAATTTTCTTAGACAGCTGTCGGGAATGCACTTGACAATGCAACTCGTAGTCTATTGGCTGATGCACTATGTATACTACGAAGACTGGTCTCGGAATTAGAAGCAGCGTTTCTTACGGGGAAGTAGAAGCTTGCTAGGTCATTATTTGTTTGATTTCGGTGCCTGTAATGCCAACTTGACTTGGGATCAACTGAAGGCTAATTGACCAGTCATTTTGGAGAAGATGTGAGATTACTTCTCGGCAGTGGAATATGTTAGAATAGTCTGTTGAAGAGTTATCGTTTATTGCTATTATGGGGGCTTGGGAGTATATAAGGAAAACAGCTCGTTGTTGGTTAGTTCCTGAGTGATGAACAGCAAGCGCTTCTGCGGCCAGTCTCACAGGCGTTACGTCCCCATAAAAATTACTTGCGTTTGCCCCAACGTCCTGGCTGTTTTCAAATAGTTTGGAGAAAGCGCTAGCTCCAGTAGGAACATGTTTGGATCCATCTGTGTAGACGTGCAAGCAGTCTGGTTGAGGATATAAAGTGTGCACTGTCTCAAGGGCAGATATCTTAAGTTTTTCTGGGAGTGCAAGATGAGGGGTGTCTGAAAGTGTAGTAACGATAATCTTTTGAGGCATTGACCGGTGAGAGAACAGTCGACCGGTTGAAAGTTTTGAACGGGGTTGAGTTTGATTCAAGAATGGTATACTTTCTTCTCAGTTCTCAACATGTTATAGTGGGCTTAACTGGGTTTTCAGTCCCTGTGCAGCCTTTCTATATAATTAGCCCAGTATCGGTAAGGTACTGTTTTTGAGCGTTCCCAAAACTTAAGGGTTAGTTAGTAATTTAATTTTTGAGTTTTATTTTCTGTAAATAACACAAATTAATTTCAGTTTTAATTTGTATGAACAAAATTAAAAATTATTTCTCCCTACTAGATATCTATCGTTTACAAATTCAGCCAGTTAGAGTAGCTTCGTTTATTTAATTTTTAGTTTTCACGCGCATGCGCCTGACGTCACAGCTGAGATATGATGTAGGGTTTACTGCAGCAGTGGGGGAAGTAGTATACTTCGTAGGTAAATTTTAATAAAGGTAGCTGGTAATGTTGAATAAAATTATTACCAAATCTATCCTGACTGGATACTTCGTAGGTATACTTTAATAAAAATAGATATTAATTCTGAATAAAATTATTACCAAATCTATCCTGACTAGATACTTCGTAAGTATATTTTAATGTAGGTATAAAAGGAAGAAAACTCACTATGTAAAAATTAAATTTAACTTTGCCATTTTTATTTAAAAGACATTTATAAATTTTTTATAATACCTAACCTAACCTATCACAACAAATAAGATTCATTAAAACTAGAATGCTTTAAGAAAAAAATTAAAACCGAAGTTTGGGATTTGAACCCGAAACTTATGATTAGTAAGTTTGTATTTTAGCCATCAGGCCACGAGGTTCTACTGTAATCATTGATACTAATTCTCTTATTACATTGTGGCTCATCGCTCCCCCTACATTCTCTCCCCACTCAAGGAACCGAACAGAAGGTTGCGCATGCGCGTTGATGGAAGATTGGGCCTGTATAAAGACTACTCTCACTCATTTATATATATATATATATATATATATATATATATATATATATATATATATATATATATATATATATAATAACGAAGCATATGGTTTTAGCTAGAAATATTTAATAAAATCATTGTAACATATTCATAGTAAATCCATAGGCTGAGTCTTGCTGTTTTATGAGATACCGTTAGTTGAAAAGATAAAAGGGGTTTACAAAGGTACAGATGGTCCTCAACAGGGAATGAGAACAATAGACGGGCTACCAGGTAGATTGCTGAGGGTAAACCTCAGTACAGGCGGAATTACAAAACCTGTAGCCTACTTTCCCAAATTGAACACGTGCAGAGAAGAGAACTACGCAAACCAAGAAAGGCCAGTATTAGTGACTAAGATAGAAGCAGGAAAAGAGATGGAGGGGAGTCGGAATCTACGAGTCAGTAAGAGTCGAGGAGAACCGTCTAGTTTAGGTGGTCGAGGAAGGAGTTAGAGAAGACGAAGGAGTATTGGAGTTTTACGAAGTCGAAGATTTGTCCAAACGTGGAATCAGAGAGACCGAAGAGAATTGAAGAGGAACTCAGTGGACCATGAAGACAATAGAGGGAAACTGTGAGGATCACTCAAGTAAATCAACGTAAATTTAAGTACAAGCTTTTCATAATTATCAATTGTTTAAAATTTCAATTTGGTTAAATTTAAATTAGAAAGTCAACAAATAAAATTTCGAACAATAATAAGTAGAGTTATAACATTGCAAGTCATAACACTGTAACTTCGCGCCTAGAGATAACTACATTTAAGATAGGTTGTGTCTAGGATAAGATTATACATAAGGCAAGTGTTAATATATAAAAAGTTCTTGCGGTTTGTGTTATCGTTGAAGCTATCTGGGAAAATTATAAAATTATTTAAATGTAATTTATTAGTAAAATTTCAGTAAATGAAAGTAAATTTAAGAATCAATTCATTGCGTGTTTAGTATTATAAAATCCAGAAATTTTTAACTAATTGCTTTTTGCTTACCATACAGATTTAGTGCCCAAAATAAATTATTGAAAGAAATATTTTTTAATATTCATAACGAAATTAAACTATTAATTTAAAAATTCTGTATCTTCACTTAAACGATGCTAGGTGATATACTTATCGCAAGCATAAGTGCGACATCTTTTCATGTTATTATATACATATATTATAATCCTTGAATGACATTTTTTCTTGTTAAATAATATTTTCATAAAGAAGAATATAAATAAGTGAAGCTTGTCGCTGTATGCAGTATCGGCATTCTCAACCTTAAAAGTAACACAGAGCTCCAACACAACATCCTCACTCACTGATAAAACTACTGCGATAAATTTGAAAGCAATAACAAAGATTATTAACTTTCTTAATGGATCATTAACTTAGATCTCATTACTTTCATAAATCTTTTGTAATTGTGGTTTGAAAGTTGTAGTATATTTTATTTCCAAACACTTTTGTAATGTACAAAGTAAGATTTATGAATGGATTAAAAGATTTTATGTAGACATTTTATCGCTGTGGATATTTTTCCTTTATACTAATCCCTCTTCCCTAATGTTCCATTGTAGTTATATCTAATACAAACAATCCCTTATAAACAACGACCAGTTGAGCCTAACCGACCCACTTTTATTCTATCTCATTGTTTATAGCTAAGTTTTCAACAATTACTGCAATTGTCAAAGTGTTGCCACTTTTTTAGCCAACATTAGGTGGTTTCACATTTCTGTCCATTTTTATCTTGCCAGGATAAGATAAACAAATGGTTTCCTCTTATTCAATATTCTTCAGGTCAAAATATTCTTCCGCCTTACTCAAAAGTAAAATAATTATGCCAACTTTTTTCCTCTTATTCAATATTCTTCAGGTCAAAATAATCTTCCGCCTTACTCAAATGTAAAATAATTATGCCAACTTTTTTTTAGACATATTGGGTTAGCCAGTTGTTAAAAACCAAGAAAATTAATTTTTTTCGCAGTTTTTTCATACTTATTTCTTTAATTAATTTTTATTTAAATATTTGTGTTGTCAGCAAAAACCAAACAAAGATCAAACATAAATAAACGAACGTTATGAGTTTTTATTTATTGAACGACATTTTAAATCGCCAAGTACAGTGTAACTTTCTACAGTAGGCTACTTGATAGTTTAAAAAATACTTTATTCTGGGTTTTCCTGTTATATTCAAAAAGTGGGTGTAAAGGAGAACTTAACATATCGAAATATTTACAAAAACTTGTAATACAAAAATGTTAAAAAACATCAATATAAATATTGTTATTTTAATAGAAGCTTATAATAATATTAGCATATAATAGAATCAATGTTTGTTTTTTATGTTATTCTGTAACGTGTTAGATAAATTGTTATAATTCTTAATGAATTTATGATGTTAAGTATTACAGTGATTCGTTACACAATTAGTTATTTGACCTGCAATGTCAAAAATTTAATTGAACTTAAGAATGGTGCGTTCAATAAATAATTTAACCAACAAATATCAATTTAAATAAATCAAGTTTTACTGCACAAAAATAAATATGAAATACAAACAAAATTACATTTGAAATGTTTAGGCTACTTTATGTTTTTACATTAATAGTTTTACATACTTAAATTTATAAGAACTTTATATTGTTAAAACATCTATGGCATGAAACTTGATATGCACATGGCATTGCTTTTACGTAATTTAAAATACATTTCAATTTACCTAAAATTTTACTATTACATTACACAAATGAATTTACACTTCCCACATATCAAAAAATAAAAACTTGCATTATTATGGCGTGACCGGTTAAAGTTTAAAAGTTAAATTTTGCCTTTTTCATCACTTTATGTCTAAATTTATAACTTATCTGTGTTGTAACAAACGATGTTGAAAAATATGGCTCCGGATTCAGATCTCGCCATTCTGCATATTGGATTGGCGTTTTCGGGATTTTGAATGTTGACCGGGTTTGTATCTTAGCGTAGAAATATTTCTTAGAACAAAAAATAAAATTATATTAAACTTTTACATAATTAAAATTTTAAAACAAGCATCTCTATGCTCTTTGGATCTTGAGACGCCCGTATCGGCTACATTCCGAAAAGAGGTTTAATCAAGGTCACCACGCGAGTTTTTCAACTTCTGCGCACCGTTGCTGCGCATCTTGCAAAATCAGGTTTTTGTATATGGATATCTGTCACAGCCAGGACCTTTATTTTATAATTAACATTTTTTTTAATTTTACATTTTAAAATTAATATCTTGTTTTGTTTTCTGAAGCTGTTTTAATATGCAATATTACCTAAAATAATGTTACAATTCACCACAGTATTTTGAAAAACCTATTAATAAAATCATTACGTTAAATGATATCCCTTGTAGTGTAGAAATATAAGTAACAAGTTCTCTCGTTTTAAGCAATATCACTGCCATCTAGATCCAGTTTTAGCACTGAGTCGCTAATATTTTTCTCGCTCTTGTACAAAGGCCTTCTTGATAGTCTCTTTCAGAAAGCCGTTGGTGTTACAACTGTAATTCATCCTGGCGCTATAACTTGACCTTCGCTATCGTATATTGATTAACCTCAAACATGTTTAGATTTGATGTCATTTCCTTGTTTTTTTTCATTAATGCTGATTAATAGAATGTTATTCAAACATTCATAAAGAATACGCTACCTCTATAAGCATTTGCCCCTAAATTACACTCGTTTAATTACATTGATTGTTTGGGAGACTCTTAATTGTTTGTTCGGAAAACTCCAACTGTAAAGTGAATGGCGTTGTGCTGGAGTGCAGCACTGAGACGAGGAAGGATCAAGGACTCATTAGGCAATATGATGTACCAAAGAGAAGGAGAGATTCTATGGTAGAAGCATAATGTAAAATGAATAGCTTGAGCCATCAACTTATGAACACCCAGACACCCCCAATCAGGTTACAGTTGAAGTCACCGCGCCTACACGTGTCGGCTCCCTATGTGAGGATTACTCTCGACTTACTTGGCCCGCACCGGTTAAAGAAAACTAACCGATGTTGGCTTCGCAGAAGGTTATTCACAACAGGCGTTACATCTGAGTTAACAAAAGAAAAAGAAGTTGCTAAGCAATGCTTTAAATCCAGTTATTGTTGTTGTTTATTGTTTTAAATCGATTTTATCACAATTTAAGAAAACTGAAAAATATATATTTAAAAATGTATTTTATAACGTTCTAATATTTATAAAATAAACTCTTTACAACGTTTAATTTCTTGAAGTACGTTTAAAAATACTAACATGATAGTCTGGGTCACTATTTTAATCATTTTATTTCCTTTTAACCAGGGATCTTGACTAGGGTTTTTTAAAGATCCAAACAGTTTGCAACAGGTTTCCTTGAGGACCGCAAATACAAGTTGTATTGAATAAGTTACAAACAGTATGATTATAAAATTAGATTATTACAATACTAAAATCAAATAACCTATTTGGATATAAAAAAATAGACAAATGTATTTAACTTGACTACAGGAATACCTGAATTTTTCATTTTTTGAACCCAATGGGCGAAATCTTTCACAGCTCTCTAATGTAGCGTCTATGTCAACAGGTTGGGAAGAAATTGAAACTCTTAGAATGTCTTCAATGTTCTTACTCATGAACCTAGCTGAATCTTTGCTTGTCTTTTATGAACTTTAGCTTACTGAGAGTAGATTCCCATCCAGAATGAATATGCAAAGTCATATTATTTTCTGAGCATATTATTTTATATTAGCAGTTTCCAACGTGATTATTTTTTCCATATGCCACTGGACCAGTCAGAGCATTTGTCATGTTCTCTCTGAAACAGTGTATCTCATGTAAACTACTTTTTTGGGTCTAAGATCCAATTGATGATATGTAACAGATAGAAAGTAACTGTAAAGGAATAATAATTTGAAAGTATAGATAATACTTTCACTAATTTGTATTATTTTAAAATAATATAATTTAATTGCTTTAATTTTTATTCTTTAAAATTTTATCCAAAAAAATTACTACAATTGTTCTTTTAAAGTGGAAAAATGTTAGAATAATTTGTTTTATACATTCAACAATATGAAGCACTCTTCAAACTGTTTATTGACATTTCATAAGACGTATGTCAGCTTTCAGCTACTTTTGAAATATTTTTGCTCGACTTAAGAGGCCAAACTTGGTGGCGACAATAAAATGAAACTCTAAGAAACTGACAGTATTTCCATCGATGTTGATTACAATTAGGGCACAAGCCTTATTAAAATCAGGTTCTAAAACCGGGATAACACTTCGGACAATTCGTTCTATGTAGAATGTGACTTTCTAATCCTGCCTTACATCGACTGATTACTCTCGTTCTTCAACGGACTGGTTGACGGTGTGAGGATTGATTTTATGTCAGTATCCAGTATTTAAAACCAAAAGTTGATAAGAAGTAAAATCTAAGCATTTACGAGGACTTTTACGCGTCAAATACGTCGTACTTTTGCCTTCTTGTATTAAATTAAATAAAATAAGCTGTAAATTGGATCATTATTCAGAAAAATATGAACAGATACAACCAAAACGTTAAATCCAATAATAGATTACAAAATGATCTTTAGTAAATAACAAATATTTACCAAAAGAGCAAAAGTTCAAATAACACAAATAGGAATTCAAATTAAAGTTAAGGGTTACAGACCAATTCATGGTAATAGAATTACAATCTTCGTTTCGATTTTCTATCCAAAAATCTTGTTCAAGAGCTAAAAGTTCATTATTTTATAAATTATTCATATTAAGCCATTATTTACATTTTTTACATTCGTAAACAATTCTGTTACTGTCAATTAAATCAAACACTTCATTATTCTTAAGAAATATTCAAATTTAAAAAAACAAATTGCACTAATAGTGACATCAAACTAAAAAAACCCTATCGTGGCCATTAGTAAAATTTGAGTTGTAAATTTTAATATTTATTAGGAATAAGGGGATATTTGATATTAATTATGTTGAATGAATTGTTAATGAATGTAGAAACTGTAAATTATAGCTTAATACTAAATTAATAAACTTTTAGATTTTGAAAATTATTTTTAAGATAGAAAATCGAAACAAGGGTGTATTTGTATTTGGATGAATTGGTATGTAATCTGTCAGTAACCTTAAACACATTAAATATTTATTAACAGGCAATAAATAAAATTTTAAGTAAAATAAAGGTTTTTCTGATTGCAATCTGTGTCAAAAACTTTTACAGTATTTTGTTACCTAAGCTTTTAAACAGGAAACGAATATTAAAATAGCAGAATCATTATTTTGTATCTGCTTAGGAGAGTAAGTTGTAACTAGAAAACTGGGATAAGTTGTCATCAAAGGAAGGTAATGCTACAAACACTAGGCTTCGACTGCCAATTACTACCTTAGCTACTAATTTTCACAGGCATAGTCAATATCCAGGCTGAAAAAGCACACCCAAATTAGATGACGTTATCGGGAATCAAATGATGACCTTATGATAGTATTCAAACATTTAGTTTTAAACAATAATGTTAAACATTAAGTGTTAAATGTCTATAAAATGCATTTAACAAACGTTACATAAAAATACATGGCAGAGAATCGTAACAGATTTAGCGTTACCCATGGTACACCACGAGGAGGCCTGCTACACATTCACCTGTCCTGAGCTGAACGACCAGCTGTCCAGAATAGGTCGTTACTAGGAGGCTCGACGCCGAATGGCTCAACAGCCAAGTGCGGGCATTGGCTAAAGTAAAGTAAGTACATAACAATACATTTCAACAATCAATGCTCGAAATCATAAACCATAACCAAGTATTATTAAATATTAAAATTTAATAAACCTTAGCAATAAGATTAGAAAAGAAGTTAATATTTGTTGTGCAAAAATATTGTAATATTGTAATAATGTAATAAATACATTTCAACGATCAATGCTTGAAATCATAAACCAAAACCAAGTATTCTTAAATATTAAAATTTAATAAACCTTAGCAATAAGATTAGAAAAGAAGTTAATATTTGTTGTGCAAAAATATTGTAATATTGTAATAATGTAATAAATACATTTCAACGATCAATGCTTGAAATCATAAACCAAAACCAAGTATTATTAAATATTAAAATTTAATAAACCTTAGCAATAAGATTAGAAAAGAAGTTAATATTTGTTGTGCAAAAATATTGTAATATTGTAATAATGTAATAAATACATTTCAACGATCAATGCTTGAAATCATAAACCAAAACCAAGTATTCTTAAATATTAAAATTTAATAAACCTTAGCAATAAGATTAGAAAAGAAGTTAATATTTGTTGTGCAAAAATATTGTAATATTGTAATAATGTAATAAATACATTTCAACGATCAATGCTTGAAATCATAAACCAAAACCAAGTATTATTAAATATTAAAATTTAATAAACCTTAGCAATAAGATTAGAAAAGAAGTTAATATTTGTTGTGCAAAAATATTGTAATATTGTAATAATGTAATAAATACATTTCAACGATCAATGCTTGAAATCATAAACCAAAACCAAGTATTCTTAAATATTAAAATTTAATAAACCTTAGCAAAAGATTAGAAAAGAAGTTAATATTTGTTGTGCAAAAATATTGTAATATTGTAATAATGTAATAAATACATTTCAACGATCAATGCTTGAAATCATAAACCAAAACCAAGTATTATTAAATATTAAAATTTAATAAACCTTAGCAATAAGATTAGAAAAGAAGTTAATATTTGTTGTGCAAAATTATTGTAATATTGTAATAATGTAATAAATACATTTCAACGATCAATGCTTGAAATCATAAACCAAAACCAAGTATTCTTAAATATTAAAATTTAATAAACCTTAGCAAAAGATTAGAAAAGAAGTTAATATTTGTTGTGCAAAAATATTGTAATATTGTAATAACATTGTAATAATGTAATAAATACATTTTATTAAGAAGTCATTTATTAAGAACAATGTTTTTCCTAATTCTATAAATTTAAGAGTATGTTTATAAAATTACATACTTTAAGTGTATGTTTATTAATATTAAATTACATCTTATTATGATCAATCGATGTTTCTTTGAATTTCTGACTACAGCAATGAGGTTTAGCTTCACAAATTAAACTCGTAGCTATCCTTCACATACGCTTTTATCGTACATTTTTACAAAAATATTCCATGTATTATTTCATTCCGCTTATTATAATATATGTATTTACTAAAGCTCTATTTCTTGATACTTTTGATTTCATCAATTGCTGACCGCTGTAGTTAATATTCCATACGCTAATGTGAGAAGAAACATCATGAGGGAGACGTTATTATTCGCTCTTCCTTCCAAAAACTGAGGATATTGATAGGGACCATATTCCGCTTGGATAAATGTGACAAAGCTAGAGAGCAGGGGAAAGGGTCTTAAACACTATATTTCAAGACACTCATTCATCCAACTATCTCCTTGTGAAATAATTACAAGACCCTGCCAATTTATTCGCAGCATAACTGTAGCACTGTTGCAGAGATTTATGTAATTAGAAAGTCCAAGCTTTCAAAAGCATAGCATCACATTCATAGATGGGTAGCAGTGTTATCAGGTTCAATAGATTAAAGTCACAGATATTTCTCATTGGAACGTATAACTTGTTCACTTGACTGAAATTACATTTCTTAGGTAAATTTATCTCAACACTGCCTTCATAACTCTATTATTAGCTCATTGTCACATTACTCTATTTCGATATTCTAGGTATCGAAAAACCTTTTGAAACTATATAAAGTACTTGATATAAATTAAAGTTGATGACCTCTCTGAAGGTAATATTTTTAAACAATATTAAATAAAATCAAATTTGTGCAGTCTTACAGTACAGCCCTGAACGTTACACTATGTAAACATTCACCCGTATGGCCAATAATTCTTTTAGTGTTTACCATACATTTGTGGTAGTATTTTGGTACCTGATAGAATATAGACAATACTCAGAATTAGGGTGTTAAAGGATTTGATATTGTAATCATTAACATATTTTAAGCCTTGTCAATATTCTTGCCCTAATTTTCTATCATTTTTAATGAGACTTTAACCGTGTTTCTACCTTGTCTGATAATCACTGAACTTGTTTTTCATATAAACTTACACTCTTATTTCTCAAAACATATTTTTGCTAGTAGAATAATATATTATAAATTTTATTTAGGTATTCAACTAAAATATGGAATATTTGTTTGAACTACAAAAGTATAGAGTTTGTTATGGAGACTCCAACAGTAAACTGAATGGCATCGAGACGGGAAGGGTCAAGGACCGTATCAGTGGGATGAAGAAGGACCAAGAAGAAGGATGAAGCAATCATTTGCAACATGTTTTATCGAAGAAAAGGAAATAGTTTTCAATGGTAGACGCTAATGCAGAATGAAATCTTGAGCCTTCGACGTAAAACTAAAGATCTCACAGGCAGCCGCAATCAGGTTATCCACCAAACTTTTGGAGTCACCGCTTCTAGCCATGTCGGTGGAGGGACGATTACTCACAACTTACTTAGACGGCCTGCACCGATTAAATCAAACTAACCGATGTCAGCGCCATAGAGAGCTATTCACAAGCTATATACACAGAAGGCAACAAAAGAAAAAGAAGTTGCTATGGATTTTGATTAATAGTCTATAGTAATTGTTGTTTTATGTGTTTTTAATTTTAACAATTTTGTTATAAAATTGTCCAAATAAATATATGGACATTTAAAGTTTAATTGCCTAGTAGGTAAAGTATTTATATTTATTTTTTAACGAAAGTTTAAGAATAATTGTAATACCAAGCGCTTCGCTATGTTATCCACGCCATTTTATTTTGTTGCTGTTAGCAGTTGGCTACAAACTAACCATTTAGTATCCAATTATCTTGTTTCATATGCTTTTGCACCTGTCAGTGCAGTTCTCATTTTCTCTTTGAAATATCGTGTCTGCTGTATATTGCTTTGTTAGAGCGACTGTGGAGAATTATGACCACCGCTACCCATTATGATACAAAGACCAAATTTTTTTTCAAAAAACATTTTTTAATAATTGTTTTATTAAAATTCTATGAGTTTTGTAAATGTCAGAAATTCATTCGAAAGACCTGAAACTGTGGTGCAGCTGTGAAAGGGGAGTCATTGGGTGATACGCATTTCGAAATAAAGGTAAATAATTGTTTTAAGTAATCAATCTTTGTAGTTTAGATAATTTTAAACTAAATAATAGTTTCACAGATTTGAATAAAATATATATTACTTTGCAAATAAATTACGTTAATAATTTGTCAATTTAGGAGCTCAGTTTATTAATAATATTACGTAATTATGTAATTACATGTTGCTTATAAGTTTCTTTATGTAATGTTTTCAAACACAAAATCCAGATAGCATACCGTACAATAAATTATATAGTTTAAATAAATTCTTTTTTTTATCCCTACAAATTTTTAAATAGCTATTCTTATGAGAAATTCTAATTTGAAT
The DNA here is from genome assembly GCA_036971475.1 of Prosapia bicincta. Taxonomy (NCBI): domain Eukaryota; kingdom Metazoa; phylum Arthropoda; class Insecta; order Hemiptera; family Cercopidae; genus Prosapia; species Prosapia bicincta. The sequence goes on along the minus strand of JBAIZL010000001.1, from coordinate 338,193,389 downwards.
ATTTTAAACTTATATTAAAATTTATGTTCCAAATATATTTACTACACTTATAACGAATGGTTAACCTACACCTTTTTTTTAATATAACAGATGAACAAATATCTTATTTAGATTACAATAGTCACCTGTAGAACTTTCCCCTTAATAATGGCCTGCATGATTAAAGCAGTGTTTCCATACGTAGTAGCGTTAAATTCGGTTAAAATTAAGTTGGCAATATTTAAAGCACAAACTGCTAATGTTACAAGGAATAGAAATAATATTGGTTGTGAATTTGAAGCATTATTGCATCAATTTAATTACGTTTTTCCAAAACGTACACGTTTAGCTAATTTTGAAGTTGTTAGCAGTTTCAAGACATGGAGGCTAAAACGTGGTGGCATCATTATGAAGGCAGTAATAAATGGATCGTTTTGCCATTATATTGATTGAAATTAGGGAAGTTCTAAAACAGTGATAACACTTCGGAAAATTATTTTTATGAATATGATAAACTTAGGTCCAGGCTTGCTCTTTTCATCAAAGAATAAGTTGTCCATTAATAATATTTAAAAATATGTGTTGATTTGATAAAAAGTTTACGAATTCACTTAGTTAAGTATTTTTTTAAATTAGTAAATGTAAACATTTCAATTTTTTTTATTTTCTGAATTAGTGTACTCGTATGTAACTCACCCAAAAAAAAAATATTTAGTAAACGAGTAAAAGCCTAAAGAACACAGATGGAACTTAAAGGAAATTATTTCTCTCAAGTCTTTCTGAGTTAAAATTTGAATGATCTCCTGCCTTATCTTATAAACAGTAAAGCGAGATCCGCTTTAGTCAAACGGGATGAGATGTTTTTGCTTTTCAATTAGTGTCAAGTGTTGACAGTTTTGTCGATATTCTGTGTGCAGTTCATTTTAGGAATTTGAATATACCTCGCGACTTAATATTGCTGCTCAATAAATTTCCCCCTCCTTATAGTCTACTGTAAGGTGTTCATCCTGGTTTCCGATACGTAGGGGGAAATAGAATTATAACAGTTGGTAATCCTGCAGAAGTTATCTTTAGACAATGCCGTAGTTTCGGAACACTAGTAACTTGAAGCACTAGTGCTTTGGAAAGAATATAAGAGTTTAATATAACAACAGTGCTTCCAAATATAACAGTGCTCCCAAATAGTGCTTTCCAAATATAACAATTATAATAAAACAATCATAATAAAAATCATAATAACATAAATGTTATTGGATGCAAAATGAGACTAATTTAAAAGCGTAGGCTATTACCTTTTCTACTAGTGCTGTGTCTTTAATTATCTACTAACTTTTCTAAGGCACGAATTGCTAGAACATTTCTGGCAAATTACTATTTAGTCAATTCCAATTCAGCATATTTTTACTTTCAAAATAAATAATTGTATTATTATATAGGCCCAACTTATTAACTAAATAGTATTTAAGATATGTTTTACATTAGGTGGGCGTTTTTAAAAATATGTATTTTTAAAAATAACTATTTATCTTGAAATTCAAATGTATATTTTAATTAATTAAATATAGTTAAACCTATACGTGACAGGTTTACCAATATATATTAACCTTTTAATATTATGGGATTTACTGATCTTTATGTCATTGTCAATGAGAATCCGTTTCACCTTTTGTATCCACGTAGTTATTAATCTTTCCTGAAAGAGCAACAAATTTATGAACGTACTTGCTTCACATTGTAATTTTTTAAAACCTTTAAATTCCATCACAAGGACCAAAACATAGCATAAAAACTAGTGTTTGTTCAAAATAATTTGCAAATGATTTATAGTATATATATATAAACTTAACAATTTTTAAATATGAATTTTCCCGAAGAAAACAATATCTTTTATTTCCAACCAAAAATTAAAAATTCAGGAATTTAAAAATATTCTATTTTCAATAACTACTTACTACAAATAACAGCACGAATTACTTCCAAATATATGTTTTAACTGATATTCTCTTATTTGTCAAGCTGTTAAAGGAAATTTTGCGTTTTATGAATTATTGGCATCCTTTAGTTGAAATTTAGATTCACTATTGTGAAAAATTGAATGAAAGGTTTTATTTGAAACATTTATAATCTTTATTGATGGAAGTCTTAGCGTAGAAATGATTTGAATAAGACTTTACTTTTAAAAGGTTAAAAGTAGTTTCTTGAAAACGTCTAATACAAACTGACTTCAAGGCCAAGTGCGTATTCAGACTAGTTATCCATAAATAATTGGGATATATTTAAAAAAAAATTAAATATAAGCAGGTAACAAGAGTTTCTTAAACATAATAATTCGTTATGTTTAACTTCATGTTTAAACACCAATAAACAAAGTGTTGTGTTCTTCAGTATTATTATACTTATTTTTTCCTGTATTGCTTAGTTATTTGTCTCTTACTAGTTATTATCTTCTTCATGAAATATCTCTCCTGTTCTTCTTTCACTCTTTGTTGTCTTCATTATCAGCATCCATTCTTCATCTACCTAATCTGAAGAAATTTCTAATCAACTTAAATTACTTATTACACATTTGCTATTACTTGCAAGTAGATTTTTTGTTAACTAAAGGTTGTTAAATTGTTAACTTACACCTGGAGGAAACGTTTTCGTCTTATGACTCCTTCAGCCTCGTCTTTTATAGTACTGCAAGGTGTTCAACTTGGGTTCTGTCGTTTCGGTAAGTTGAGTAAAATAGACTAGAACATTTGGTAATCCTGCAGAAGTAAAGTTCAGTCGGAGTTATAGTTGAAGAACACTGCTTGTGGAGACGTGCTTTGGGAAGAATCCCTATAAATTTTATTAGTTGCAAAATTAGACTGATTCAAAGGCGTTGATTGTTACCTGTAAGAGTGGTAGTGTGTCTTTACTTATTTACTGACCGTATGGTCGTTTCTAAGGCACGAACTGCTACAGCATTTTCTAGAAAATTAGTATTGTGTGAATTCCTATTCAGCATATGTTTACTTTCAAAATAAATAATAGCAATGATATAAATCTAATAACTAAATAGAATTTGAAATTTCTTTTTCATTAAAAGTGCTTTTTGAAAAATATGTATTTATGGTAATAACAACAGTTTATTTTGAAATTCAAAAGTAGATTTTAATTAGTTATTTCGTGTATACGTGACAGACTTACAAATATACAATAACCTTTAAATATTACTGGATGTAGGCCTACTAATCTTTATGTCATTGTTAAACCCTATCACTTTCTTTTTCACGTGATAATTATTAGTTTACCCAGAAAGAGAAATAAATTTATTAACGTACTTGCTTCACATTGTAATTATTTAAAACTTTTAAATCCCATCACAAATACCAAACAAATAGCAAAAGAGTAGTGTTTGTTCAAAATAATTTGCAAATAATTAGTTAGTAAATAAATAGTAATTAGTAATAAATAGTTAGTAAATACTTAGAAAGAAAAAAATATCAACAGTTATGAAATATGCATTTTACCCAAGAAAATGTTATCTTTTATTTCCAACTAAAAATAAAGAGTTCAGGGATTTATAACTTTCCTTTCCAATAAATATTTACTACAAATATATGTTTTCACTGATATTATCTTATTTGTCAAGCTGTTAAACAAAGTTCTGAGTTTTAAGAACTATTGGAGGAATCCTTTAGTTGAAATTTAAATTCAATGTTGTGGAAAATTGAATGAAAGGTTTTGTTTGAAACTTTTATAATCTTTATTGATGGAAGTCTTAGCGTAGAAATGATTTGAATAAGACTTTACTTTTAAAAGGTTAAAAGTAGTTTCTTGAAAACTTCTAAAACAAACTTACATTAAGGTCAAGTGCAGATTCAGACTAGTTATCTATAAATAATGGGATATTTTTAAAAAAATGTAAATATTAGCAGGTAACAAGACTTTCAAAGGTATATTTATTCGTTATTATTAACTCCATGTTCAAACAACAATTTACAAAGTGTTGTGTTCTTCAGTATTTTCATACTTATGTTTTCCTGTATTGTTTACTTGTTTGTCTCTTACTAGTTATCATCTTCTTTATGAAATATCTCTCCTGTTCTTCTTTCCCTCTTTGTTGCCTCCATTATCAGCATCCATTCTTCCTCTACCTAAAGTGAAGGATAGAAGAAACTTCTAATCCCCTTAAATTTGTACAAGAATAAAATTGGTTGATGTACAATATTCATGAAATCATATTATTATATGAATATGTATAATATAAAATTATTAAGTCTAACGAACAATAAAATCAAATAATGTAAGTCTGGGAAATTAGTTATATAAAAATTGATGGTTACCACCATAGCATTAGACTTTATAAGGTAACCAAAATTTTAGATATTGAAAATGAAGGTAAGAAAAGGCTGTAAATTTTGACTTTTTCAAAGATTACTGAACCAGGACAATTTTTTAAAACATATTGTCAAAACCTTTTGTAAAAATATAAGCAAATAAATAGAAATGAAGCTAAACTTCAATGAATAATTTATCATTCATTCAACCATATATATATATATATATATATATATATATATATATATATATATATATATAAACAACATAGGTTATTCAAATACAAGAATATTTATTAATTTATATCCAAAGCTTTTCGTTGGTAAAAAGTACCAACATCACCAACATCATCAGGAATGGAAATTACAATAATGTAAGCTATAGGCCTCTATAATGTAAGCATATAGGAAATCCAAGGTCACTTTCAAATCAATACACCATTCTCTTATCGTAGTCCCTAACCCACTAAAGTATCACCCTGCAGCCAGCGTGTAGGGAGACTGGCGCTCCAAATCCATGGAAGTCACCAAGTCTCTGACTGACAACTCCATGAAAACGTTTATTATTAATAAATATTTCTCTTCCTGTTTATATTTCTATAAATTACACTTATTGTTCATGTTCACCCCTAAATCATTGATAATCTGATTCTAATTGTCGTCTTTTTTACGTTATGATTGATATATTTTGTCCACTTTCTCACATTTTAGCAATACTCCTTTGTTTTCTTTAGCACCACATATCAAATGACTCAATTCTTCTAATGACTGTGTTTCAAAGCCCACGCCTTCTTACCTTATATTAACGCTGAAACAACATTACAGCGCAATATCTTCGTTATCAGAGGTTAAATATATCTAAAAAGAAAACAACATCCGACATTATTACCTTATGTTTACTGATGCACAAGGTACTTTAAAAACAGTGCATAATAAAACTATTTAAATTAATTACACGCGATAAGATAATTTATAACGAGGAGTCAAACCTGTGTTTAGTAAAGTGATTTCACGCTTGGTCATGACGTACAAATCCAGTCATGTGCCTTCAGACAAATCCCTCGACTTAAGACGAATGTTTTGTTTTATGGGGCACACGCTCTGACTATGAAAGCTTTACCACTTGCAGCCTCTCTTGATTATAGACGATGCAGTAAAAGCTTTTTGTCTCTACAATATTTTCTATAAATTACTGAATAAATCAAAGTCCAAGTCTGTGTAGGAAGTATTATAGTAAATAGTATATTTGAATATTTCAAACTAACAATGAAGTTTGTTTAAGTTCAGCTTCTTTTTCACCTGAAGCTTTAACAATAATTTGTTACTAAACAATTGTTTACACATTTTATCATTAATGCATAATATTAGACTTAACTCATTCTTAGAATTATATCTAGCTTTTTAGGAATTTCTAGGTTAAAATGATTTAATAAATTGACTTACCTTCATTCTGATTTTCACTGAGCAGATTTTGGCATATTGATATATTTTCTATAGAATCTAACGCTCAATAATACTCGACATATTTTACATTTTACTACACATTATAAAGATTTTGATACTTTATATTTTAAGTTTAAAATTTGTATTATATCTACAGCGACACTTTTTGGCTGCTAAATTATTAAAACAAGCATATTAAATTTAATAAAGTCTTATAGATTCTACCTGACACTAAGCGAGTTATAACGTATGAATTCAAATATATTTATGAAAATTCAAAAACAACCTTTAATTTAACAACTAATAGTGGTGAACTCTTAAAGTATTTGGTTATTTTATTACAACATATTAAATGCAATGTTAATTACTCTTAAATCTCTCGGATCTTTCATATTTCGTATTTTTATATATTGTACAGTGGTGTAAAAATTTTATTAAAATTTATAAAAAGGATTGATTTAAATTTATAGGTAATTGACTAAGTTACTAGGAAATTTTTCTTTTTGTCTGAAATTGTAATGTAATAAAGTTATCCGGTGCTTTTGAGACTTCGCTGAAGCCTTTACTACTGCACAATGGTATGTTAATTCGTTATTAATTCCATTTAATTTGTGTAACTCTACTGAATCACTCGTAACATATTTTATTATTCATTTATATAAAACAACCCATACAACTCGTCTTAACTTATTCATAATCACCTAACTATTATTTTTTCAAAAAAATGTCTAATCAAAAACAATCCCTTGTAACTCGAATCTTGTATTAGCCCTTCCAAAAACGTCTATACCCCCTTGAATCTCTAAGCCTAGGCCCCGTTTCCATCAATGTTTATTTTTTTAACTAAGAGTTTAAATTTTTAAATATTTGAATGAGTGTTCGTTCTGCCAAAGGCATGTGGGTTTTTGCTATTAGAATTTTTCTCGTTATTTGGCCGTTTCACCTTATTTATAGCTTTAGAAAAAACCTACATGCCTTTTTGGCAACACGTACTCTAGACTCTACTTTACAGATGATTTTCAAGTTGCCTTTTAGAAATTTACCACTATTAGTTTATGTGCAGTTTTTACATTTTTCAAATTATTCTTTAAACTTAAGTTGTCAAAATAGTGTCACCATTTTCTGTCTGTAAATAGAATTTGTTTGGCAACGTTCCAAAATGAACTAGTTGTGGCAGTACTACGTACCCATTTTTGAAAATGGAAACGGTTTGTTTAAAAACTAGAAAAATGCATTCCTAAAACGTAAACAGGAAAATCTGCGGAGCTTGAAATGGTTTCGAGAACATGATTCAATTATTTAATCTAAACTGTAAACATAATTTAGATGCCGGAAAAATAAACATATTAATACAGCAAAACGGATGAATGATAGGAACATTTCACGGATAGAACATCGAAAAGCGATTTATCGAAATATCCATCCAAATTAATTTCCAAAATCTCTTTCCTTGTCTATAGCTCGAGCAGATCAGGAAGATACGCTTTTCTATTTTCGTTTGGAAAAAAAGTATTTTTAACCCAGATCCTAGATTCTAACAAACGGACAGGCATCCAAGAAAACGGTTAACACCATATATTTACTTTTTAGAAGCAGAAAATGATTTATAATTTAACTACCCCCATTGAAGTACAAGTTTAAAATTATAAAAAACAATAAGTGTCTAATATTTCTGATACTTACTTATTCCTCCGCTGGTGTTATAAAAAGTGTCTAGCCATTTCAGACCTCTGTATCAAAAAGGATGTATGATAAGAGGAGATTGAAGGATGAAAGGAAAGGACATTACTATAATAGCATTGGGATTAAAAGCTTGCTTTTACGTGGGCTAGATCGTGTTTTTACAAAACGTCATCAGCCCAGGCAATTAGAGGTCTCTGTCAGCTACCCAGTAATGTATTCGAGATTGACTTCCACTGAAACAAACTTTATTTTCCATTCACATGCGACCTGTTATTATGTTGCCAATTATAACCTTTTAATGGAATGGTAAATAAATAGTGCTCAGTAACTCCCAAAGCAAACTCCATTGTTGCAGTGTCAGGAGAGGAAGTGGGATAATGTAGGTCAAAACTGTAACTTTGTATGCAAAATTTGAAGCACGTATTTGGGAATTATGCCACAAACTTTCTGTGTGCAACCTGTTGCAGACACACTTTAATTTTACATCTCAAACACGTAGTTAACGAAAACTCTTGCACACAGACCAACATTTGACCCATTTGTGTACTAGAAAGAGATTAATTCATCACTGTGGTCTTGCTGTACCCTACTTTCACAAAGCTGTTTGGTCTCTAACGATTCTCAACCTAACAATTTCTGATTAAGTTTAACTTTTAAAGAAAATAATATAAAAAATATTTCTCAATATAGTTATTATTATATTTTTCTTTCACCCATAGTATAAATCCCATTGAAAACAAATGAAATAAAACCGAACCTGCATCGTCTCAGTACCTTCAGTGTATATTGTGCCTGGATGGAGAAAAGGACATGGTGAGAAAGCATATACTCCTGGAAATGCCACTACTCCGTTCAGGCCAGAGATGTTTTTAGTTGGGCGGTCCGCGATATACGGAAATTTCTTTGCTATTGGAAGTACTGGTTGCTGCCTGCATTATGGACACTGGAGTATCGGCTATATAAGAAGCTGGATACTGGTAGGAAGAAGAAGGTATAAAATGTTATGTTGGAAATTTTAAACTTTCCTTTGCGTAAATATGAAAGTATTGGAAGCTTGATATAATTATTGTTGGAAACACAACGTTAGTTTTAATACACGAAGTAAATAAAAGATTAAGTAACTTATAAAAATTCCGAATAAAACGAATTGTTTTAGTTATTGCTAAATTAACATTTTAAAATTAGAAAACCGTTTTTATAGATTATCGCTGCTTTATTTAACTTATAAATTGTTGCAATAAATAATTTTATCGGATAAACGAATTCTCTTGATAATAAACGCCCAGATATCACCTAAACTCAATAGCCTTAAGGTTACTAACCTTGATGTAACGTTAATACATTACAGTTGAAGCTATCAACCACAGAGGCAACAGGCATTACGTACCAAAAACTGCCTTTTTTGCAGCTAAAAAGTATTTAAGGTTGATCAAATAACATTGTGATTAGAGGGTGTATGATTGTTATTGAATACAGTTTCGCCACTGTTTGTTCAACAATATAAGTTAGTTTAGAAGTAGAAGATGGAAAATTCATTCTATTAAAGGTGATTTCATGCTTCACACTACAAAATACCATAGAATTTAGATGAAAACTGCTCAGAATATTGAGGAAAATCCTTATATCCTAAATATTTTTTAAAAACCTTGTTAACGCCATAAAACGTTTACTGCCTCTTAATATTTAAACTACTGATTTAATAAACATATTAAATTTGTGTTAAGATCCTCAAGTCACGATGTATTTATAGCGTGTTACACATGATTTACTGAATCTATGGAACCCAGGGATGATGCCAACTTTTACACAAAGTTCGGTGATTCTTTGAGGACGACATTAGGAACTTACTCAAGTACCCCTACCTTATCATATTTCCCTACCCTTGAAGGAATACGAATCAACGTATTTTATAACAGCGTTAAGGAACACGCATACACACGTTCGTACGGCACACACAAAGAATCCGGCTCTCCATCTCAACCTGGTAGCTTAGTTATATATTAATTATGATTGGCTGGCGAATTGAAAATATTTAGACTCGGGTTTTTTCCAATATTACCTTTAATTTTAAGTTTCTTAACTACAGCACAGTAAATTAGTTTATAATTATATGAATTTATAAACAAATCATACTTTAGTAAACCATTTCATGATTAGGAATTCGTATCATCGTATCTTGTCTGATACTCTAATAAGCTCATAATGCTTTATAAGAGTTACAATTCAACAATAAATAAAAACAGATATTTCTTATAAGACGCCAGTACACTTTAGCAGCGAGCAATAAACCCTAACTGATTGGGTTTGTTGCGGTTTACAAAGCAATCTCAGTTTAACACGCAGGTGTACGTCTTATGGGAAATAGGTTAAAGACGGGACAAATACATTTCCTGACAATAAAATCTAAGACGCTGCATTTAAACGTTTTAAATCTAAAGTAAAACGATTGTGCTTTATAAATATTTCCATAAACATATAAATGCAGGATAGTCCTTGTATTATCTATATATTCTAATATAAGACTTTATCTCATTGATAATATATTGTCTACTTTGAAAATAAAAAAAAAATGTTTTTGCAACTTTTAATTTTTACTAAGAGTAATTACTTCTTTTTATGTAACAATATTCTAAAGATTATTATTGAAATAATTACAAGTACACTAAATTTACCAAAATAATACACAAACAATAATTACAGGATATATTTTGCACTCAAACTCATATAGACTTTGTGATTTACTGCAGCAGTTTTGCCTTAAAGAGCAAAACCAAGTAAACAGCAATACTAACATACAATATTATGTCAATCAACAATCCTGATTTTCATTTCAATGTTTCAAACTTAAGTTTCTCAACCCAATTTAAGTTTGATAATTAACTTTAATTAAATTAGTTTTGCAAAAACCCTACCAATTACTTTTCTTCAATCTTTAACTTTTTATGTTGTTTATTTTAAAAAAATTTAAGCATTACTTTACTGCTGTTTTGTAGGCTGCCAATTATTGTTGAGATAACCCAAGAGTACTGAAAATAGCTATAATGTAACAATTTAGAATCTGGAGACGCTCTAAACTATAGACTGTTCGCAAAATTTAATGGTGGTTAGAATATACACAAACACACACACACACACATATATATATATATATTTAAAACAACATGTATATATATATATATATATATATATATATATACATATACATTTAAAAAAAATAAGAATATTTAGCACGGTTAGGTTCCCGTAATTCTCAGATATTTTTTCTTAGAGAGTGAATTGCTTGGTAGACAATTTTACAGATACGGTATATATATATATATATATATATACATATACATTTAAAAAAAATAAGAATATTTAGCACGGTTAGGTTCCCGTAATTCTCAGATATTTTTTCTTAGAGAGTGAATTGCTTGGTAGACAATTTTACAGATACGGTATATATATATATATATATATATATATATATATATATATATATATATATATATATATATATATATATATATATAACTGAGAGAGAGAGTGAGAGAGAGAGAGAGAAAGAGAGAGAGAGAGAGAGAGAAAGATGAAAGAGAGTGATTTTATTTAAATTGACCTTTTTCTATGTAATAATGGTAGTGGCGACCCCAAGTAGGTACAAATCTAATAACTTTTCCCCCTGTTTGTTCTAGAAAACAATGCTAATATCTTCACAAATATATATTTTTTAGCTACTCAAAAGTTTTAACAGTTCCTCCATTGATAAAATGCTATAAAACGAGTAACATAGGAAACCAACATAATCTAAGGTTTACTTGCTCATTGTAAAGGTCCGGTAATTGGAATCGGCACTTTGTATTCATCTGACGTCACGGTCTGCTGAGAGAGGCTTTTAGAGATTATTCTCCGACCACACCAATCGTAAGACGCCTTCTAGCTTTGGTTTTCCCCCACTAGTAAGGCATGGTTTTCCTTTTGATCATTACAATTTTAAACCTAAGACCCGGGTTCTTTTTTCGATACACTTACATCGACGCTTTTCCGTTTCCCCCTTATTACTCATTTAATTCAATTTTTTTCTTATTAGTTTATCGTCAGACCTAATTTACTTCCCACTATTATTCATTCAATTAATTTTTTTTGTTCTTATACCTTTATCGTCATGTCTATGACGATGTTTTATTCTCTTGAACTTTAATGTTTTCAAACTGATCCCTTAGTAAATATATTTTTGTGTATTTACTTTATTTGTTTTCTAAATTTTATTTTCTTCAATTTAAAACTTCTACCTACAATTTTTACAACTTATGCATTAATTTAAAATGCTAATAACGTTTCTATGATGTTGGATTTTGTATTTTTTTAATAATTAATTTTATGCAATTATTTTTTGGTATTTCTCAGTTTACTATCAGTTATTTGTTTATCTGTTACTATCCATATATTTTCTAATCAATTGACATATTTATTGATATTAAGACTTACATTCAAAGGATTTAGCGTTTTTTTAATTTTAATAATATTATTTGTTAATTTTTTATCTGTTTCTGATTATAATTTTGATATTTATAGTAAATTCTATATTCATTTTTAATAATTGTTACCACATTTATTGTATTTATTTCATATTGTTTAATTATTTCACATATTTTATAATTTATCCAGCATATCATCTGCTTTTTCATCAATACTTAGGCTATCAGTTTGGCAAATCACTGACTTTTGCTCCAAAATATTATACTTTGAGTGCTACATCTTACCGCAAAGTTTTGGCATGTTTTATTTAAAATTATTACCTAAAAAACTTGTAATTGGTATTATTAGTTTTTACCGCCTCAGTGTGTGCGCGTGCGTGTGTGAGTGTGTGTGTGTATATGTGTGTGTGTGTGTGTGTGCGTGCGTGTATGAGTGCGTTTGTGTGTGTGTGTGTGTGTGTGTGTGTGTGTGTGTGTGTGTCTGTGTGTGTGTGTGTGTGTGTGTGTGTGTGTGTGTGTGTGTGTGTGTGTGTGTGTGTGTGTGTGTGTGTGTGTGTGTGTGTGTGTGTGTGTGTGTGTGTTAATGAGGCTCAGCCGTAGGCAAGAGAGAAAGAAAGTAAAGGTAAATAGAAAGAGAATCTTAAGTTTACTTTATATTTTAAACATAAAATTTATTATTATAAGTAACAAGTATAAGAACACTTTGTATGTAAATTGAATACAAAATTTAAAACAGATTTAATAAAACGTGAAACAAAGATAAGGATCTACTTAAATTTAATAAATTACTACAAAAAAGACAAGAGACTCGAAATAAGCTGTAATTAATTTTCCAGCCAAGAATCCACGAGGTAAAAAGAGTGGGTTGAGATATATATCAAAAGCTTGCAATTTAACTTTGTCTGTAAATCTTAAGAACCTCTTTTATTAATACTTCCGCTGCTACTTTTGCCTCTAATATTGGTGGAAATTACAATATATAATGAGTAAAATAAATTTTATTATATTGCTTTAAACTAAAATTATTGTTTGCTTCTAGCTACGACTTTATCAATAAACACTGAGGAGAGCAAAGTAAAATGGTAAGATATTAGTTGGTAATTTGGCTTTAGTTTACAAAAAAACTCTTAACCAATGTGTAAAATTTGAGTCGGGTAAACATGGAGAGATTTTTTACACATATATAAATATACATAATGTACAATATAATACACGAGGAGTTTTTATTCAAAGCTGAACATATCCATAAAGACAAATTTTTATACATGACAAAAAACGTGTACTTCATGTAGGCTAATAATCTATATTTCTTAATGTGATTACTGTATGTAAAACCTTTTTTGTGATTGATACCTTGTAGACGTAAGGTAAAACCTTTTTAAAATATCTATAACTTATAATTTCAAAAATCTCATAATTAATAAAACAATTTGGGATATGTCAAGTTTTTGAAAAAAATTGGAAGTTTACTAAGAAAATACAATTTATATATCTAGATAACACAATACAAAGTACTAACGTTTTGTTTGACTGACAGGTTGAACTTTTTGTTTTAACCAAACAAATGTTTTATGTAAAATATTATTAATAAATTCCCGTCTTCACTTCCACTCTGAAATTAACTGTCTATACAGGAAAACACAGTCTTCTGATCTAAATCGTAATTGTTACTGAGCTTTCTACTTCACATGCATCACTATTGTGTCTTTATTTAAAAGGGGGATGTACCAAATATAGGTATTGTAATTGTCTCCAGTCCTCATCAAATGGCTTTGTAAAGAGCCTAGCAATATCATTTGTTACAGATTAGTTAAGTTGTTGTTCTGTCAAAATTGCACCATTTTATTTTTTATTAAAAAAAATGCTTCTACTTTACTATTTTGCTGACGATGCAAATTTGTAATTGGTGTGAAACTTCATTTTAAATGAAACGGTATTAGGAGCTGGATGTGGAGTTCTATGCTTCGTAATAACTACACGTCTGGCGCCAGTGATATCCTTTGAGTAAATATTTAACAATTGTTTAATACCATACACTTTCCGGTCTTTTTTAAGTTCTTTTACAACACCAGTTTCACCACACAATTTAGCATATTCTTCGTAATAACGGTGTGTTTTTGAGATCTTTTTCATGACGGGAGAAATCACGGTAAAATGGCAATAAACTGAGAGCGCAGACAGGATGTGTTAGTGAATTTTAGTTTTGTATGCAGGAGACTCATTAGTTATCCGGTAGCGCAACATATCCTCATTGTGTGAATTTCCCCTCTGCGCAGGCGTCACAAAATAATTGTATTTTAGTAACGTTTCCCTGATAATTAAAATGCCGTAAATGATAAAGGATATCAGACTCAATTTCTCTCTTGGTCTTCTGACCATGTGTAAAAGAATGAGCTTTTAGAAACATCGTCAACACAGTAAAAAGTATAAAACACAATCTGAAAAGTATTCCTAAGTAGAAGGTTTTGGAAGGTGATAAACTTTTTGCAGATCGAAAACAAAAAAAGCACAGGTTTTATCAGATTTTGTCACTTCATAAAATGTTTCTGCCATAAGCTGATGTATTCGAAGTTGTGTACGTAAATTCTGTAATTCATTTTGACTTTGAACGTGACATTTAATTTCTTTATTTAGGCCTACTCATAATGTACATACATCTACTGAAAAAGACTGGAACCTAATATTGATACCCCTTGTAACGATTTTATAGAAAAATCGATAGTCTGACTTTTAAATTGTGTTATTCAGTGATTGATTGTACATTTCCCACAAAATGGAGACGTTTAAATCACAAGATAAATAAACACATTTACTTTTCCTTCGTCCATAATGCGATTCAGTTCATTTCTAACTTTTAATAAATGTCTCTAAGGAACCCTTTTAGACAAAACCCTTTTTCTAGTTTTCTCGCCACATTTGGAACAAGACCCTGATGTGTAAAGTTGCCAATTCTTGTTACACGTGAAATTGGAATGAAGAGAGAATAACAAAAGAAAGCTCTGCATACAGGTTTAACAATTCTTTTAGTAGATTTATGAAAATAAGTCAATGAAACAGTGCATGGTTTGTTCCATCTTTGGCTCTTGGTTTTTTTCATAAAAGATCCAGCAATTAAATTACATAACGTCTAAACTTGGTCTGCTTTTTCTCATGCGAGTATAAAACTAAAAGATTTAGTTTTATTTCATCATAATCAAATGTATAAGATGAGCTGCATTCACGGTCTAGGTGTTTGAGTTAAGATTCGTATGCTAGGATCAGCAACACAGTTTTCTTATTCTCGTTTTCAGTCACTTTTAAAAATGCAGGCCTATCTCTTTTTCTTATACTACAATTTAGATTATCGTCTGTATCTTCTATTCTGAATTTTGTCACTATACTTGTAAAAGTAATCCTTTTACAGAATCACAAAAACATCAACATAACCTTAACTCACATTTTCAGTTCTCACGAAACATGTGACGCGTTAGAAGAAGTGCAGTTAAAGGCTGGAAGTACCAACATCAGAAAACTAAAAACCTATTTATAAATTTCTATAGGGTATGTTGCCTTTTGCTCAGAACAAAATGTAAATTTTGTTAAAGATATCTGTGTCTACTATTGATGAAAAATAACAATTCATCTCTGATTTGTCACATATAATATTAACTTGTTAACTAAGTGTTAATTAACTTACGCGTTAGATAAATTTAGTAGATAGTACATGATATATACACATTACACATATGAATATATCTTTTGCTCTTACATCTAGCTGCGTCAGGAGACAAAACGCTAAGGGTACAATTGTAAGGAAAACGTTTGGTTGGATTTATACATTCATCCAGCAGGTCACGATCCTACAACGTTGAGAATAAGCATTATGACGATACATACAGAGATTTTAAAAGCCCTAGCTTCAAGTTATTTTTACAAGAGGTTAACTTTCAATATTGTCTCTTAAAATAAAATCTATAATAGCCAAATACCTGGAAACCTGTAAAATTAATTTATATTTCATTTGTTTTTATTTATTTATTTAAAATAAAGATCCTAGGTATCTTTAATATATGCCAAACCAGTCACAAATTGAAAAATAATAAGTTTAAAAAATAAATTTTTAAAAAGAAAATTTCAAGATATTAATATTTTATTTTCTATTAAAATATTGTTTTTTCGTTTAGCTATTTTGGTTTGTATGAAACATCCTGTCTAATCTCGTTATTTTAACTTCATTATCAGAGTGATTCCGGCATTTATGATTTTATGGTATCCTCCATTACCTTATCCCATAGGGTCAAATATTCCTGTTCTGGTTTATTTAATTTACGTTCCCTTTCTAGTACTTTATTAATAGTTTTTTATTAATCGAAATCTTACGCTTATTATTTTAATTATAAATTAATTATTATATTTATTTTTAGTTTTTGTGTTGGCGTTGCGTTTACACTTCATCCCATTTAGTTTTACTTTAGTTCTTGTTGTCTTTTTAATGAGTTGTACATTATATCTACGTATTTTCATATTTAAATATGTTTTTAACTTTTTATCTATTTAGGATTAAAAAATAGTACTTGCGGTGAACTGTGCATTAATTTATGACCTTATTAGTTGTGAATGCATCATGTTAAATTCCGTATTTTCAACTGTTTTCTCCGTACACCGCTCCATTTAGGGTTTCCATATTATTGTCTCTTTACTCCCAAATTTGAATAGCCCATTCTTTTCCAGTCCCCTTTCCGACTGGCACTACTTCTAACAAGCTCATTATATAGCAACTCTGTCTCCTAACTAGTTAACCTTGTTTATGTGTGGTAATTGTACAATGATATTATTTTTTGACTGCTACTTACCGGTTTTTCAATGTTAATACAATATATTTTCGTCTACTAATGTAAGTTTATTTAATAGCAATTCTTATAAATATCAATTATTTTTTTATAATGCTTGTATATTTTTATACTAGTTAATCTTTTATTGTACCTTATTTAAAATTTTAAAAAAACTTATATAAACTTATTGAACAAAACAATTAACAATATAAAGTAATCAACCAAAAAGCTAACGCCTTAGGCTAAATCCCTAATCTATCTATTTAACATAGCTATTTGCTTATTTATTATAGAGTTTTAAATTTACTTACAGATTATGTCTTGTATTGTGTTATTGAGTGTTTAGCTATTTGTATTATTTGATAATGCTGTTTAAATTTATTCAAAACCTATATAAAACAAGTAATGCTTGTAACTGAAATTATATGTTTGAGCTATAGAATTGCTTGTTTTTTTTTGTTTGTATTTCTTCATGGTTGTGTGTCATTACCAGATAAAAAACTTCCAATTTGTAATGTCTCGATATACGCTAATATCGAGGTATATACGTTTATTTTAAAAGTCGTTTCATATTTTAGTGATATAAAAAGGTTTAAAATATGTGGGGTGTCACATGTACAGATTACAATATATAGTACAACACAATGACATCTGTATTTCCAGATCTCAACGGAATCTTCCCTCGGCGAATCCAAAGACACCCTAGAGACGCATTCTTCCACAAAACAGAGGCATACAGTCAAGATGTTTAAAGGTGCAAAGAGAAATATTTCCTTCGACGTTTTGGCACTTTCTCTTACAATTTCAGGATCTATCTAGTATTTAAAATAATTTCACTAAACTGCTTGCTTTATTTGTAGCCTGTGTTTTTTACTAAACAGTTTTATTTTGTGAGATTTGTATAAATACGGTGCGCCAAGATTGTTGTTTTCTCACAAAGGTTATAATGCCAAATTACGGAATAACGAAGCGGGTTTTAGAGAAGTATATTCGGTTTAACAAATCAGAGTAATAGAAAATAAAAGAAATATTTTCAAATTTCGTGATCTTAATCAAATAGCATTCGTTGATAGGTATTTTTTGCCCAATATTTAATCCATATAGATATAAATATGTATTATACCTAATAACGTTATTTCTACAATTTTCATGCTGTATGTAACTACTAGAGGGATAAAGGAATGTAGATAGATAGATAAGGGGGGATAAACGGAAGCGGAAGGAGGGGGATATATGATAGCATGTTATAAATTAGAACGACATGAAAAAGATAAAAAAATTACCATTTCAAATTTTAAATAGACTGAAAATATTATTAAATCAAAATTATTTTATATGCAATGGTCAAGAAGATGGTCTTGCTGTGGGATCCATATTATCAAATATATTATTTCAAATATTTTTAATAAAATTATTTTTTTCTCAGGGAAATTTAAATAAAATATAAAATCATTAAATAACCCTACAGAGGATAAATAAGCCAAACATATAAATAGAGCTAAATCAAGATAAAGATAATTAAAAATAATTCACTCTAAGCTAATAATATGTATTCACAGATTCAGAAAAATGTAAAAATGTTTAACATGTCGCCACAAAACATTAAACAACATTTAGAAACTATTATAGTTCCTCTAAATCACATTTAGAGAACCATCTCCTATTATGAGGAATTCTAAAATAATAATAGCATATTATAAAATATTCAGGCAATTGTAAACTATCAATTGTTAAGAATTGTAATTGTCAGAATCAGGATAGGCAATTTTAAAATTATTTAAAGATAATACAATACTCTTATAAATTTCTTGTTTTACTATAAACAATTTTATTATTTTAATTTTTAGGTATAGATTTATTAAATAATGATATAGAAAAACAACAGGATAATTAAAAATTGTATTATGTTTCCAAACAATAGTAAAAGTGATTTAAAAAATTTAATGAAATTCAGTGTAAAATTCCAAATTTTGTATTCCGCAGGACTAAGTTGTAAGTAAAATATTACACATATTTTCAAAAGAAAACCACATAATAAAATATATTCATTTAAAAATTTTTTGTTGTTTTTTGTGTAAACACTAGAGATTTATCTCCGGGCAAATCGCTCTTCACAGGTATCTGGTAGGACATATCTGGAGTTAGACAGATGTGTTCATATTTGGAACTTTTTGAAATTGCGGATCTATAGTAGCCATGATTACAAGACCAACTAAAATGATAAAAACGTAACTACGGCTACTAATGATCAAACTGAATATGTATAACCTCTAGCTCTATCAACATCCCCAGTGTTATCAAACTCTTGAATATGACCAACTAATTAAAAACTCAGTCAAAAGCGGGAAGGGGGAGTAAGGGTACGCATAAGCAGGTCGTGGTAGGTCTGGCCGCAGCAGTGCGCGCGTGTGTATATTGTTGTTGTGTGAGAGTGTGTGTGTGTGTGTTTGTGTGTATGTTTGTGTGTGCGTATGTGTTTGTGTGTGTGTGTGTGTGTGTGTGTGTGTGCGTGTGTGTGTGTGTGTGTAAGGGTGTGTGTATGTGTGAATATACAAACAATTTATTTATATTTTTTAAAGCATTTGTAAATATACATATATATTGACCTTCTACCTTCATTAATATGACTTTGTTTTAATAGATCGATTTAGTTTTGTTTTGATTGGTTATAACTTAGCAAGCCTCCTCCGGGTGCACCCTGGGTAACGCTAAATTTACTACAGCGACGCTGGGCTAAAAAGATAAGCAGTGATGGGAAGATGTGCTAAACTCGCATAGACCTGGCAGACACCGACACCTGCCCACTTTGCCACGATGGTCGGATAGATGGAGACCACCTGCGTTTCTGTAACGTTTTGCATGACGATCGACCAATCACGTCTAGCCAGTACTGGGAGGCTCGTCGCGAAATGGCTTTATTGCCAAGGGGAGGCATTGGCTAAATCAAATCAAATCAATTCAGTATTGTTTGGAAAATGAATTTTTTTTTAAAAATTGGCGTGTAATACTAAAATATCAAAAATACATAGTTTTTATAAAAAAAGTAGATTATTTTATATATTCAATTTTTTTTAAAACGCAAACTAGGTATTAAGAAAATAACGCAGGGAGTTGGATCGACAAATTTATTATCTAAAATCTAGTTGATGAACAAAAAATATCATTAATTCCAATCAGAAAATACAGTAAAGAAATAGAACCTCAGAAATATTTTATATGAATATAAATTATTTTAAAATTATAAAACTATTAATATTATCTTCTTCACAGCACACAACACATACACAAAGAGAGAATGAGAGAGAGAGAGAGAGAGAGAGAAGGAGAGAAAAAAGAGAAAGGAGAGAAAAGCTACCTAAATGCCAAATTAATTGTAAAATCCAAATTGGAGTTCAGTCGTTGTCAATGAATTCACAGCAGCGAACGTGATGAAGAATAAGTACACAGTCACATTTCTAAAATATCGCTTTTTTATACTGACATCTGCAATGTTTTCTTCTCATTTTTTCAAATAGCATTAAAATCTGTAAAAACGAACATAAAAGCTAAATGTAAGGTTCTATAAAACGTAATGACATAAATTAATTGGATTTTAGCTGACACTTTTATCTCTTCACCTAAATAACAGTATTGAAATCTAAATATTTTATAATATCTACAAATGACAAAACCAAAAGAAAAAACGAGTAAGGTAAAAACTCAACTGCAACAAGTATACTTTTAAATTACGTCAATGCCATACACTTTCCAGTAGCAATGCCCCGATGCAATGGTCGATAGCAATGATCGATACAGCGTGAGCATTGAGTAGTAAGTATTAACTAATCCAGACTTCACCAGTTACTAAAGATGACAGACATCATTGCTGTTGAAACATGTATGCTTTTAAAGATATTTTGGAGTATTTTTTTGAGCTAACTAAAGAATTAGGTCAGATAAAACTAAATGTGATAGAAGGATTTTAAAAACAATAATCTAAATCGGTAAGGTATTTAAATAAAGAAAAAACAAAGTAACTATTATGTTAGAAATTTATCGATGCTATGAGGAATTTAAACTCCTTTATTTAGCCTTTTCAAGGGGAAATATTTTATCGGTATTAGAAGCCCTGTCTGTTACTCCCGATTTTATTTAAAATAAAATAACAGTCTTGAATGAAAAATGAGAAGTTATTCCTAACTGTAGATGCATAATTTTGACAGTAGATCATCATGTTTAGAGCTATATTTTATTACTGTATCAGAACTTCTAAACAAATCGCTAATAAAAGCTCCCTTTACTTTACGTGACAAAAATACTTAATAAATAAAGGAAATTTGACTCTTCAAGTAATGCAAATAAATATTCTAAACCGACGATGCAAAAAAATAAGGAGGTAATAATAAAATTTATCTTTCAAGAGATTTTCTATTATTGCACTTTTTATAATAACCTTTAGATACAGGTGGCCAAACATTCAAACCCAAGAAGTAATAATAAAGCCAAAGATCAACTTGTACTATACTCTAAATCTTATGTGATTGATCAAAAGCTTTCTTGTAACGTTAACCAAACAATCCATCATGTAGCTCGAGATTACTTTTAGAAGAATGTAATAATAAGAAGATCTTGAAGTGACGTGGGCGAAGTGGGAGAGAGAGCGAGCATGTCAAGTCGTAAACTGTTTGAAAAGAAAGGCATTTTACTTTACCAGTCATTTAATCTCCTTGATCCTCCAACAAATTTTTGCCTCCAATTAGCAATCCCCCTCTTTATCCATGTATCACTGAGACGGCAATGCGTCTATGAATGTTTTCTGATTACTATTATTTTTTCTAAGTAAACTTTATTACGAAAATAGGTATTTTTATACGTGTATTACGTGTATTTACTTGTCTGCTATATTCTTAAAATTGTTCTCTCATAAATATATTATCTAATTTAAATATACCCTGTTTTTGATGTAAAACGTTAAAATGGTACCCGTAAACATTTTCCCCAAAGATGTAGCTGAAATTAACAAAGGTTGAAAATATATTATTACATAGAGTATTCTGTATGCATTGTATTATTCATAAATATTTGTTGATTAAACCAATAGAACTTACAGGAGAAAAGAAAATTTTTAGCTGCTGCGCCTAGTATATTTCCTTGAAAATGAGCAGATGCCGACTGAAAAGGCACATCTTGCTTTCAAAGAGATTTATTCAGTTGGTAACTGTAAATAATAATGGGCTAAATATGTACTCGGGCTAAAATATTTTTCAGGTTAACCAACTTGTGCAACAATGTTATAATTTTTATAATTAATAATAAGTTCTTATTACGCATATATTATATTCTGTCTGCTTTCTATATACAGAACAATATTGAAAATCGCTTAATCTCTCATTGTCTTACTGAGCATTGCTAAGGCGTAAATCTATCTTTTTCAGAGGAGTATAATTGAAATGCAACTGATGGGACGTTCTTAAGTATGGAAAACCCTAAACCAAGATAGAGTGATGGTGCAAGTGTTAGTCAAGAATGAGAGTCTGGTTCGAGTCCGGCTAGTGACAGAACTATTTGTGGAAAAAATGTTCCAATGGAAAGGAGATACATCCTTAGGAGTTCAATGGATCCATCGGGGCAGTATGACCCTCAAGAAAACTAAAGTTTTTGGAAGGTTATGCATAAATGGCACGATTAGGATATGCATCATGGAGCCACATTTTATCTATTTAATTCTTTCCCATCGGCCTGAGGAATATTAAATTTGAACAACTGGACGAAATCATATTACACAACTGCTACGTGTGCGTACAGCTTTTCTCCAATGCAATAATGAAGAAATATCTGTTAGTTTTAAACCGGGTCCTCGGCTCCAAAATGACTTCATTGAGGCCCACATTTCATGAACCAGCTCCGTAGCGCAGTATCCGTAGCGAAGGTCTCAGGATTGATTTCTCATGAAACTAGTGGGTTCTTTCCACCGGGTGAATAAGGAAGAACTCATCCCCTTTCCAGGGAGTTCTAGGTTTAGCCCCCTTCTCTCTATGTCCTTGAATAGATTGTTAGGGTAGTAAAGATACCCTATAAAGAGAGGAAGTGAGTAAGTTACTCCTTTGGTAGTAGGTGTGTGAACATTACCCCTTCAATTCGGCTACAATGGATATATTCTGATTAAGTGATATAGCGATAGATAATAATTGCAGTAGAAAGGCTGTAAAAATCCTTTTCGCAGCATCCCAAGTATTAAATAGGATCCCTTACTCCACTTAATAAAAATGAAATTCCTGCTAACATTTAAGTAAGATGTAAAATATGTCTTTTTCGCCAGACATTAGTTAGCCTGTGTTCCCTCTTTAAAGAAGATATCTATTGAGCAATTTAGTAAAATCTTTTCAGTAACTGACGCTAATGAGGAATAGCTCACGTTCATCTTTACAGGCTTCTCATATTGTGGCTCTCTGTAGAGCCAAAGGGGTCACCGATTTCTTAAAAGAATAATTCACCCCAAATCACCCAATCTGTGTGCCATACCAGCTGTGAACACTGCCATGTGTTCTGTGAACCCAATCTCCCTTGTAGAGGACTATCTGTGTACCTCTCTTGATCACCTCTTGGACCAACTATTTTATTCACCAACTTGCAGGTTACAACAATCTTACAATACCTCGAAACTATTAAAACCTCTGTCCTAAATAGCATCACCAACCATGCACTAATGATAGTAGGCCTACTTTAGTACCATGTTAAACCATCCATTAATGGAGTCATGTGGACTGGAGAGTTAATCCCTACAATCTAATGAATAAACTAAAATATTCTCTCTATCATAAAACCTAACCCCAATGTCACTGTCACCAAGCCTGAATAAAATTTTTAAGAGGTTATTTAACAACAGGCTCAATATTTTTAAATAACCATAGCCTTGATCAAGAAATAAATCTGTCGTTACAGTGCTTTTGCCGATGCCATAGGAGTGCTGCGACTTGCAAGTAGACAGTAAGTTACCAAGAGAATGCTGTGTCGAATCGTGAATTGGACATTTGTTAATCCAAATGTATGAAGGCACTTCTTTACGACCACGTGAATAGATGGCGTGTAGTGAGTTTAATGAACCGTCTATTCAAATGATCTATTCTTTGTCTGGGTTGAATTTCATATAAATTTATTTACAGCTTAAAAAAACGGACGCTTTGAACAAATTATCTACTTCAAATAAAAACCACAACTCCACTTAGTTAGAGCCACTTGAATTACAAATAATATAAGCAGATAACGGTCGTTGTAGCTTTTTCGGTACCTTGGGTATGATCCCATGGTATATATCATCGAGGGAGGAGGAAAAGGGTCTTACCGACTTTTTTCCCCTGCCTTACTTTGGCCCTTTCTTTTCATCAATTGCTAAGTCAGTAAGAAAGTAATGGTTTATCCATTGACTACGAACCTAATTTCATAGACCTGTGCCTCAAGGAATAAACCTCTCAGAGGAACCAACCCCTGAATTTTTGATAAAACCAATTAGCCTCCGATAAGCCCTGTTCAAGCTCCTTTTCGGGTAGTGGAATCTTTGAGAGACACTTGTGATTTAAAGACTATACCTGGATACCTAGTGAACTTATCTTATTTAGAATGAAAACACAGCTAATTGGAAAATATACCTTTTTATTTATTTGTTCCAAGGTTCAAATTAATTATTATTGTTTTTATTTAATTTAACAGGATTTTCTTGACTAATTACTTTTTCAAAATTTCATACAACTTGCCATTTAATTAAACATTATTATCTCATTCTATGTTTTTTAAATTTTCTTATTACCATTAATTTTGTATATAATTTAAATTATCAAAGTTACCATATTTAATTTTGTATATAGTTTTGATTGTTACAGTTAAATTTAACATATTTTAAAATCTGATTCTTTTTCAAACACTTAATATTACTATTTAATGCCTTTAGGCTAGGCCTTGAACAATTAACTTCTTTAGAAATTATTCATTAGAAATTTACTTAGAAAAAGCCATATAAGATATACATCTTTATACTTAATCCATACATTCCCACAGCGATGGGAATGGAAAGTAAATTTTGAATCTTTGTTACTTAAATTTGGGTAACCTAAGAGAGTTGACTAATCAGTCCCTTAGGTTATTCCCATCTTATTTAATTTTGAATTTAAGTTAATATAATTTGAGTAAAATGTTATTAAAAAAGAATAATTAAATTGATTATATAACCTTGTACTGTAGAAATCTTTTTATCTTCATTAATGTTGTCATCTGTCGGTCCCATTACAGCTTCAAGGGTCTTGGTAGGTAGGCGTCTCTCCATAATTTCGGTTAATCTTCTTATTTTCTTTAATTTTGCATTTTGGTGGTCGAAATTTTGTTCTGGGTATATATGAGCCCTTGCTCATATATATATCTTACTTCCCCTGATCACATCGTCGCACTTTTTACTCTGTTTCTAGCACATTTTTTCTTGTCCTATTAGCATGGTACAAAAACACGTCTGCTCGCCTTGAGAGCCTAATGCATTCTAATTCTGGATAGCGTCCCTTTTTTGAGGCCTCACTTCATAGTATCCATTTTTCAACTTTTGACCAATCAGAAAGCCGTTGCCATGGCAATTGACGGGGCTAGATCAAGTGAACAACGTTCCAACTAAACAACATTGAAAAACGAGCTTACGCGACGTTTAATTAACCAACACACACGATTGTCAAACGAACAACATTTACATGAAGTCCAACTAATCAACAGTCTCAACGTGCAACACACGGATTTGTATCGCCTTGCCACTCTGCAGGCGCTCCCGGCGCTCACAGTCCGATTTGAAATGTGTTACATGTTCTTTTTACGATTACAGTAAAAAGCAATAAAATGTATCTTTTTCAATCCTTTATTTATATCGTAACTACAACAGACTGGTTTGAAAGGTTTTTTACATAATGTTCTAGATTTGAGAACGTACTGACCATTAAATAACAAACGAAGAAAGTTCTCGTTTTTTTTCACGCAATTCTACTATTACTTATACTTGTTAAATATAAATATTGTCAATAACTATATATTAACTAAATTATAACATATAATTACTTAAATAGACCTAATATTAGAGAAGTTATAGAAATGTCTTTTCTAATTATATAAAAGATAATTTCGTAATTAAATTTTAATATTGCCCTTTGTTAGGCATTTATTCAAGTAAACATGTTTATTTCACTAATTTCCCTTAATACCTATATTTGTAAAACATAATTATTGTCAATAACTAATTATCAATTTAAAAACAATATATAATTACTTAAATAGACCTAATATTTGAAAAAGTTATAGAAATTTATGTTTCAATAATATAAAAGTTAATTTACAAATTACATTTTAATATTGTTCATTGTTAGGCATTTATTTAATTAGAAATTTAAAAAACCTAATTTCTATAAACTAATATGTATCTTTTGCTCAATGCCTTACTTCTTTAGTAACTGGTAATGCAACTGGTTTAAAAGGTTTTTTACAAATTATTTTAGATTTAACAACGTACTAACAATGAGATACAAGCGAAAAAGTCCTCTTTGATTTTATAGAATCACAAACTATTAGTAAATAAGCAATCTCAGTTTCTACCAAGGCATAATACAATATTATTGTAACTAGTGACACTCTTACTGAAACAAAATACAAGGTAGAAGCTGTGTGAGTGGCTCAAATAACTTAATTAACAGAAAAATCTCGTGTGCTAATTTAGTAAAGAAAAAACGCAATTTTCTATAAACTAAAATGCATCTTTTCGTCAATCCGTTACCTCTTTAGTAGCTGGTAATGCAACTGGTTTTAAAGTTTGTTTACAAATTTTTTTTACATTTTATAACGTAGGCTACTAACAATAAAATAACAAGCGAAATGAGTCCTGTTTGATTTTATAAAATCACAAACTAATTTCAAATAAGTAATCTCAGTTTCTACCAAGACCATAATATAATATTATTGTAAATAGTGACACTCTTACTCGAACAAAATTCCAGGTTGAAGCTGTGTGAGTGGCTAAAATAACTTAATTAACAAGAAAATCTCGTGTGCTCATTTTGTATGCAAAAGTCATTTGAAAAAAAAACAAATTTTATATCACTAATGTCAGGACTTATGATTAGAAAAAGAAATACAATTCTCTTACAGAATAAAGAGCCACTTGTTTAAACAATATGCTATATTTGTCTTTGCATTAATTTGTTTCCAACTCAAAATAAAATCTTAAGAGTACTCAAACATATGATTCCAATGCTATACCCGTCCTAAAAACATTGACACGTCGTTATTTAAATTGTAGACGTAACCGTTACTAACCATAAGCCGTATCTGTAAATCCATAAGAATATGAAAAAAAATGGTACTCTAGTCATCAATCCCAACATTTTAAATTTTAGATCTTATTTCGTTTAACTGTAGATAAAAGTGTAAACGAAATGGCCTAACCTCTTCGCAAATTTACTTCATAACCGCGATAGCCAATTTTAAAATGTACTTAACACTTCTCATGTCAAGACCTTTACAAATATATTTTTTTCTGGTTTAGGTTCGGCTAAACAGAACAAATTTTGTTCAAATAGCACCAAGGTTATAGTCATGCTTAATGGGTAAACATAAGTTTACCTCATCTGCTTTATCCTCAATAATGGTCCACCTTAATAATATCCAATTATAATGTAAAGAAATCAATCATTGGTAAAGAAATTGATCCGGTAATCTCTATATTTCAATATTAAATACCAATAGCTACTACCTTATTTTAGACACACTTAAGGAACAATACACTAGGATCATTATTTCTGAAAATTTTGTAAAAATAATCTCTACATATTTGTTTCAACCCTTTGTAATTTTCAAGGTAAAAACATATGCGCTGCAAGGAAACGTATAACACTCTATTCAATATACTTCACCATTTACAAAAACCACTTAACAAGATATGACATTGTTTAGGTTAGGTTTGATAGGTTGGACCTTGACATTTCTACCAAAAAATGCCACCGCCCTGGCCTGTATACTTTACTGCTACTCGCTATTTACCTTTCTTGGACACAATAAATAACAATAATACTGCCGTAATATCCTATCACCAGCTTATTTTTTTTACCATTTACCTGGGATATAGATATAAGAGTAAACAAAATGGTCAAACCTCTTCACAAATTTACTTAATAATTTTTTTAATGGCGTTTGCCTATTTAAAAATGTACTTAAGCATGATGGATACACTTCATGTCGTCAAGACTTTTACAAATATATTCTTATCTTGTTTAGGTTAGACTAAACAGTACGAATTTTGTTCAAATCACACCAAAGTTATAGACTTGCTTAATAGGTAAACATAAGTTTACCTCTCATCTGCTGTATCCTCATTAATGGCCCACCTTGAAAATATGCAATTATAATGGTAGCAAAACTCCCAATCATTGGTAA
>JBAIZL010000001.1:338142782-338160282 GCA_036971475.1 Prosapia bicincta | reverse complement strand
AGGCCGAGTTTGTTATACTACACAATTACCGTCTTTTTTGTATACATAATTTAGGCTATCCACTTTGAAGTGATAATTTTTCTTATTGATTATAATTTATGTTTTTTAAGTCTAAAGTTATTTCTAATTTTCTTCATTTTACTATTATTTACCCTAGTTTTAATATTATTATTATTATAATGCTTAAAAATTTTTACATATAAATTTAGCCAATTATTTAACCAGGTTAGGTTTGATTCTGGTATTCTGTACAATTACCCTGATTCTTTGCATCGGACATTCTGGCCGCTGCAAAATTCCCCCCTTTTTAAAATATGAAAATTTTGGTTCTTCTCTCCCTTGAAACAGATAAACATAATTAATAACATATTTGTGAAAAGTAACATTAACACTTATACTAGTTTATATTAAAATTTTCATATTCCTTTCATTAATCTACTATTTCTATTCATCTTCATAACTTAATTAATTTTACTAAAGTTCACAATTTACTCTCCTGTCCCTTTCACTCACATATATATCATTGTCACATTAGTCACTTCACATTCTATTTACTCATTTATTACTCCTGTCCTTAGTCACATTCTTTTTTATTTAATCTTATTTCAAGTTTTTATTAACTATACAATATTGTATATTGTAATCCTTATATTACACATTCATTGTTGTTTAACACAACATTTACTTTAATGAATTCAATGAATCCCGTTCATTTAACATATGGCTTTTTCTTTTACTTTTAATACTGATTTTATATTATTAGTCCTATGTATTTGGATTATGTTACTGCTTTAATCTACTACTTAGGATTATTTTACATTTTTATTTTTATTACTTAACCGTTACTCCCTATATCACTGATGGATCATTTTTTATTTACCTTGCCTTATTATCCTTTATTCTTTAAATATCTTTATGTCTTTGATGTCATAGATCCCCCTTATTTTCCCTGTTTCCAAGTTTGCTATTTCATAAGTTTTTGCCCCCAATCGTTTAGCCACTACATATGGACCCTGGTAAATTAATAGCATCTTCTCGGTTTCTTGACGGCTCAAGTTAGATCTATTTACCCTTGTTACCAGTACTTTGTCCCCACATTTCATTTCCGTCTGCTTCGTCTTTCTATTTAATTTCTCAGCCCTGAGCTCTCCTGTCCTTCTCATTCTATCGTATGCCTTCTGCACACGCTGCTGTTGTGTTTCCGTTACTACATTTTTACAAACGTCTGGTACAAATCCTTGCCCCACATATTCCGGATCAACCCCGAACTGAATCTGCTCTGGTGTGTATCCAGTAGCTTCATGCGGTAAAGCATTGATTACTCCTTCTATGTATGACAGGTACTTCCGCCAGTGCGATTGGTTATCATAGCAGTAGGTCCGCAATATCCTTCTCAGTTCTCTATTTACTCTTTCTGCTAAATTCACCTGCGGGTGCCGTACTGGGCTCAGTATGTGTTGGATTCCTTCACACCTGATCCAAGTACGCCATTGCCGTGATGTAAATGCAGTTCCAAAATCTGTAAGGATCTTGCTTGGTTTCCCTACTGCTTGAAAATAATGCAGTAACTTCAACTTTGAGCTCCTTGTTGTGGTACTTCGTACTGCATATAACTTAACATACTTCGAGAAGCTATCTATTACTACCAATATATGTTGTACCCCACCAACGCTGGTTGGTAAGGGCCCTAGATGGTCTATCGCCACCATTTCGCCTGGCCCTCTTGAGACGATTGGTTTCGTGCTTCCTTGGAGGTATCTATTTGTCGGTTTTGCGTACTGACATATCTGACATCTTTCTATCACTTGTAATATCCGTTTCTTCATTTGCTTTATATACATGCTCTGGCTCATTATATTCGTTATTTTGTTTCTCCCTATGTGAGCATATATCTGATGTATGTTCTCAATTACCTCGTTTATTATTGATTCCGGAATTACTATCTTTATTTTATTTTTGACTTCTTTACACAATATCCCTTCTTGTATTGAATATTTCTTAAATTTGGTCACGTTTTCAAAAATTTTTTCTAATTCTGGTTGTAGTCTTTGTAAGTTTTTTATGTTTTGAAACTTTGCTTTTAGTGTTTCTTCACATCCTATTTGTAACCGTCCTACTTTTATAACCTGACGGTTCTGACTGTTTCCCTTATTATCCATCTCATTCTGATACATCCGCCTCACGACGTCGCACGGTATGTTTTCCTTTCCTGGGCAATGTATCACTGTTGGTTGATACTCCTGAATCGCCAATATCCACCTAGTGATTCGTGAATTAGTGAAATTGCACGTGTTCATAAATTTCAATGCCTTATTATCCGTTATGATAGTTAGTGGCGCTCCCACTATTAATGGCCGAAATTTTTTCAAGCCATGCACTATAGCCAATAATTCTTTCTCGCATATAGTGTATGCCTTCTCACAACTCTTAAGTGTTCGGCTAACGAACCCTATTACTTGCATTTGCATTTGTCCATCTCTCTGGAAAATCTGACTGGCAATTGCATTATCGCATGCATCTGTCTGTAGGAACGTACGTTGCCCTTCGATTGGATGCATCAGAGTGACTGATTCCGTAAACAAGACTTTTACCCTATTGAAGGCTTTACTCATGTATTCATCCCAGATCCAGGGCTGATCTTTTCTTAGTAATTTCAACAAGGGTGAAGTCTCTTCAGCATGTTTCTTTGTAAATCGTGCATAGTAATTTACAAAACCTAGAAACGATTGTAGTTGTTTTTTGTTTCTAGGTTCTGGGAAATCCTGTATTGCCTGTAGCTTCTCTGGGTCTGTGGTGACCCCTTCTTGTCTGAAGATATATCCTAAAAACTTCACCTCTTGTTGACAGAACAAGGTTTTCTTCGGGTTGATGGTTAAATTCCCCTCTCTGAATCTGGTGAAAATTGTCCTCAGGTGACTGAGGTGCTCATCGAATGTCTCAGATAGACACAACAGTTCATCGACATACACTAAAAGATTTTCCTCTAACTCCTTACCCAAAGTGATATCTACCGTTCTCACTAGAGCCGCTAGGGAGTTTTGGAGTCCGAAAGGCACCACTTTGAAATTATATACTTTATTATTAAATAAAAATCCTGTATATTTTTTGGACTCATTAGTCATAGGTATTTGCCAGAAACTTGACGTTAAATCTATTTTTGAAAAATATCGCCTGTTGCGACCTTTCCTTAGTATATCGTCAATAGTGGGTGCACTTTCATAATCCGGCACAGTTATCTCATTCAACTTCCTAGCGTCTAGGCACAGACGGATGGTCTTGTCTGGTTTTATTACTGTCACCATCGGGTTGATGTAAGGAGTTCTTGAGCGTTCGATGATGTCATATCTGAGCATTCTTTCAATCTCTTCTTGGACCTGTTTACGGTAATTAATTGGAATTGGATAACTCCTTCGTACAAAAGTTTTATTCTCTATTAGTTTCAATTGATGCTTATATTTATTTGATCTTCCCGGTATCTCGCTAAATATATCGTCATATTCCAATATTAGCTGGTTTAATTGATTTTGCTGTTCTTTGTCTAATATACATTTATTTTCTGTTTCTTCTTCTTCGATTCCTAAATGGTTTATTCTCAAATATTTTCTTATTATCCGTCCAGCTTTATCTTTCTTTTTCTTCTTTCTCCTTTTCCAATTTCTTAACTTTCCCTTATTCTCCTTAAATCTACCTTTTATTTTTCTGTTTTTGAATTGTAATGAAATGAAGGTTCTTCTCGTATTTGGATTGGTTCTCATTTTAATTGACTTTCGAACTCTTGATCTAGTAAATGGGTTTTTCTTTTTTCTTTCTTTAATTTCAATTTCTTTCCTTTGGGTTATCTTTCCAGAATCTAAAGTCTTAGGCATGGGCTTCCGAGCTACTTGTTGGTTATACATTTTAACCTCGTTGTTTCCCCCTTTTAATTGTTTCGACGCGACGTTTATATTTTTATTTATATTTATTTTCTTATTTATTATTTTTTCACTCACATTATTTCCCCTTTTTGGCACTATTTCGGCCTTACCTTGTTTATATTTTGTTTTGCTCTTAATCTCAGCTGCAGCTCTTCTTTCCGTGTCCTTTGTTTCTTTATCTCCTGTATTGACTCCCTCAGGTCTTAAATTAATTTCCTTATTTATTATATTTTCATTTTTGTTATTTAATTTTTTGTTTTTGTTTAATTTTTCCTCTGTTTCATTTTTTATTTTTCTTTGATATTCGTTTTTTATATTTAAGATTTCCCCTTTACTTGTTTCTTGTCCATTTCCTCCTTCATTCATTCGGCAGTGCCCCTGCTTCTCGCACTGTCGCATTAACCCCTCCTTTTTGCTTTGATGCCCTATTGTTGATGCATCTTCTTTTCCCTGGGTTATCTGACATATTTTTCGGACTTCTTTATTTTCCTCTATTTTTTGTATTTTATTTTTAAAGTCCTGGTACACCATCTTCCCTTCTATCTCGAAGGTCACAAAGCGTCTATCCATGTTTATCCGTGCCTTTAGGTCATACAGTGTGTTGCACCCCATAATCATCTCCGACCGAAGTTTGGAGACCACTATGAAGATGCAGTCCACTTTTATGCCTTTGATTGTTAAGGGAATTAAGCATTGCCGGGTAACCTTTATCTGTGCAGTCTTAATGGCTGTTACAACTCCCACATTGTTGATGGGTTGTTCCAGGAACTTAAGCCCATGCAACTTGAGGTTGTTGTAAGCCTTTTCTTGAATGACTGACACGTCTGCACCCGTGTCAATCTCTACCTCTATAGAGAGCTCTTCTACCTCACAGTCAATTACAGGGCATGGCTCTTTCTTCTGGTTACCTTCGCCAATCTCCTTGTCCTCTTCTAACAATTCAGCACGAATATCAAGAGATAGTCCACCAACTCTAAGCTCTTGATTTTGGTGTACTTCATTGTTATTTTCCTGTTGTATTGTTTTTTTATTTTTGTTCTTTAGGTCTTCCGCCTTTCCTTTATTTAATGTTCCCTGTTTCTCCGGGTAATATTTCCTATATTTTGTTTGTTGTTGGATCTCTAATGGTTGTCTCCTCTTTTCCTTCCTACCATTAGGGATCCTCTCATTTAGTTTTTTGATTGACCACTTGGCCCTGGATTTTGTGGTCTCTTTTCTTTTGTCTGTGGGCCTTCTTCCGTTTGGCTTTGTGGCCTGTACTCTGGCCTTTGTTGTTGCCATTGATTTTGCGGCCTATTTCTTGGTCCCTCTCTTTGGTAGGGCCCCTGTCTCCAGTTTCCTCTCCCTTCTACCGGGTAAGGCTCTTGCCTCCAATTTCCCTTGTATCCGGGGTTTCTCGTTTGGTGTGTCCACCCTCTCCTCTCAGGTTCCCGTTCCTCAGTTATAGGCTGAGTCCGGTTCCTGGTAGCCTCCTGCTCCATGTTCCTTCGGATGTATTTTACCGCCTCCTCTATGTCGGTAGCCGCCATCCCGGAACATTCTATATACATTCTGTTCCCATAATGCTTCATAATCTTCATAATTAACTCCGCCTGATTGTATGGCGGGGTTAGGTGTCTCGCCGTGTTCACCATTTTTAAGAAATAATTTACCATGTTGTTTGTGCCTCGATGGTATTCATATTTTCCATTTTCGATTCTTCCTCGAATTCTCTCTTGTGCATGAGATCCCCAAAAGTGGCTAAAGAATCTATCCTTAACTTCATCATAATTTTCCTCCTCCATATTCATGGCCAACCACCATTCTTGTGCTGGTCCTTTAAGATGTCTCTCCATTATTTTCCTTTTTTGTCCTTCCTCCATGTCAGGATCAATTTCGGACATCATACCTTCGAGGTGTTTAATGAAATCAATAGGGTCTTCATCTTCCCTACCGTAGAATTCCTTCTTGCTTTTGTCTCCATTATCACCCATCTCAAACATCCTTGATTTAAACAAGGTAGCTATATTTATTCCTTCTCCCATATTCTTTATCTTATTCTCAACTACTTGTACCCTTCTTTCTACTTTTTTGACTTCTCCCTTAACTGTTTCTACAGTCTGTTTATTTTCACTGACTGTTACCTCTAAGTTATACATTTTTTCTATAGTCTCTTGGATTTTATTTCCCATTTCCTCATTCTTTCTTGTAATTCCTTCATTTATTTCATTTATCCTCTTATTCATGATTTCCCAAAGATTCTTAATTTCTTGTTTATCCTCCTGTCTTTCTTTCTTTCTTTCTACTTTTTCCTCCTCTCTTTCTTTCTTTCTTTCTACTTTTTCCTCCTCTCTTTCTTTCTTTCTTTGTTCCTCTATCTTTTTTACTAATTCTTCTTGTTCCTTTATTCTCCCTTGTTTCTGTTCCTCCATCATTTTTTTAAAAAACTTCATCATTTCAGATGGTTCTGTGTCTTTTCTCTGTCTTGTCGCCATCTTAAAGTCTCGTATTTAACTATCCTTTTATTCCCTTACTAACTTCTCCTACTTCTATATTTTTACTATATACTGAGTATTTAATTAAATATTCATTTATAATTGTGCTCGATGTGATCCGGTTCAGTGTTCCCTTGACCTTGTCTATCTAACGCCTATGTATTCTATTTACTTTTATTAATAACTAACATTATTTTTTATATTAGGCCCTACCGACGCCTACTGAATTTTATTTTACTTAATTATTTCCTTTTAATTATTATTATTTATTCTAAGTTCTTTTTAATTTCATTTTTATTATAATTAACTCTTATTTACTTTAAAGAACTTCTTTGGTTTTCATTTTATGATTCCTATTATTATTTACAATTTTAATTGAATTCTATTTAATTAATTTTGTTTCACTAGGCTCCTTAGTCGATTTAAATCTGTCTCTATTTGATGTTGACCCGATGTTACAGTGTAAGCATCGAGCATCAAACGTTGGGCGCAATACTTTTCTTACCGACTTTTTTCCCCTGCCTTACTTTGGCCCTTTCTTTTCATCAATTGCTAAGTCAGTAAGAAAGTAATGGTTTATCCATTGACTACGAACCTAATTTCATAGACCTGTGCCTCAAGGAATAAACCTCTCAGAGGAACCAACCCCTGAATTTTTGATAAAACCAATTAGCCTCCGATAAGCCCTGTTCAAGCTCCTTTTCGGGTAGTGGAATCTTTGAGAGACACTTGTGATTTAAAGACTATACCTGGATACCTAGTGAACTTATCTTATTTAGAATGAAAACACAGCTAATTGGAAAATATACCTTTTTATTTATTTGTTCAAAGGTTCAAATTAATTATTATTGTTTTTATTTAATTTAACAGGATTTTCTTGACTAATTACTTTTTCAAAATTTCATACAACTTGCCATTTAATTAAACATTATTATCTCATTCTATGTTTTTTAAATTTTCTTATTACCATTAATTTTGTATATAATTTAAATTATCAAAGTTACCATATTTAATTTTGTATATAGTTTTGATTGTTACAGTTAAATTTAACATATTTTAAAATCTGATTCTTTTTCAAACACTTAATATTACTATTTAATGCCTTTAGGCTAGGCCTTGAACAATTAACTTCTTTAGAAATTATTCATTAGAAATTTACTTAGAAAAAGCCATATAAGATATACATCTTTATACTTAATCCATACATTCCCACAGCGATGGGAATGGAAAGTAAATTTTGAATCTTTGTTACTTAAATTTGGGTAACCTAAGAGAGTTGACTAATCAGTCCCTTAGGTTATTCCCATCTTATTTAATTTTGAATTTAAGTTAATATAATTTGAGTAAAATGTTATTAAAAAAGAATAATTAAATTGATTATATAACCTTGTACTGTAGAAATCTTTTTATCTTCATTAATGTTGTCATCTGTCGGTCCCATTACAGCTTCAAGGGTCTTGGTAGGTAGGCGTCTCTCCATAATTTCGGTTAATCTTCTTATTTTCTTTAATTTTGCATTTTGGTGGTCGAAATTTTGTTCTGGGTATATATGAGCCCTTGCTCATATATATATCTTACTTCCCCTGATCACATCGTCGCACTTTTTACTCTGTTTCTAGCACATTTTTTCTTGTCCTATTAGCATGGTACAAAAACACGTCTGCTCGCCTTGAGAGCCTAATGCATTCTAATTCTGGATAGCGTCCCTTTTTTGAGGCCTCACTTCATAGTATCCATTTTTCAACTTTTGACCAATCAGAAAGCCGTTGCCATGGCAATTGACTTTGTTTGTTCGGAAATTCTGAGCTAAGATTAGTTTCACTTTTTGTAAAAGGCGTTTCTGTATTCTGATGTGTCCTTTCCATTTTTACCTTTTATTTAATAACGTATTTGACTTTATTTCTTCTTATTTAATTTAATTTACTTTTTAAAATTCCTAATCCAAAGTTCGACTGTAGCGCTTTCGTTTCGTAGTGACAAGATTTATAATCAATACCCTAAGCGGATTTTTCCGGAATCAAATATGACTGCTTCTAATATAACCTAATTTCTAGGCTATTACTTTTTAACCTTTAATCTTTACTTTTACATAAATACTATTTTCCCTATCTAGGCCTAATTTACTTTCCTCACATCTTATAAATTTACATTCTTTATTCCTGATTATATTTAATTACAATTATTTTAATAGCCGGCATCTAGGCCGAGTTTGTTATACTACACAATTACCGTCTTTTTTGTATACATAATTTAGGCTATCCACTTTGAAGTGATAACTTTTCTTATTGATTATAATTTATGTTTTTTAAGTCTAAAGTTATTTCTAATTTTCATCATTTTACTATTATTTACCCTAGTTTTAATATTATTATTATTATAATGCTTAAAAATTTTTACATATAAATTTAGCCAATTATTTAACCAGGTTAGGTTTGATTCTGGTATTCTGTACAATTACCCTGATTCTTTGCATCGGACATTCTGGCCGCTGCAAGGGCATCGAGAGTGTCCAGATAGCTCAAGTATTCAGTAAGTACCACTTGTTATTAAGCAAGTACTATGTAAAGGCCATCTAATATATTCCAAAATGTTGAAGTTATATTGATTTTTTTCTATTTTTAAAAATTATAACATAGTCTCCTAGCCCGAGAGCATCTAACTTTAGGGTTGAAGTCATTGAACTTTAAGAATGGAGTTATAGTACGGTTTGAGATCTTCGAACTTTAAGAGTGAAAAGATCGACGGTACGTTGTAACCTAAGGCAATACAATCAAAAAGCCCGAATCTTAATAAGAAAATACTGTTTTGAGTTACAAATTTTGTCAATAATGATAGGTGCTCTCTGGTCTAATTGCTTGGATAATACTTCTACTAGACTTTCTTTGATTATAATCAATCACGTATTATTTTTAGTAAATATCTAAAGATATTTCATTTCAGTTGTAAATGTTTTTAGCTTTCAAAACTTAATAATTACGAAATTGTAAATATTTTGTATCCCACTATAGTTGTATATATTGGATAATTTAAATAAAAGAAAATAACGCTTTTGTTGATTTGTATCTTTGGTAATAAATACATTTGCAGTTTACATAATAAATTTCAATGTAACATACATTTCTTATAAGTTACATTCTTTTACATTTCAAATTTAAAGCACATTATAGCATTGTTTCGATTGATTCATTAAATTCTTTTTCCCAAATGGCAGGTAATGCAAATACAAATATTTACTATAAATTATTCTAGATTTCAGTATTAAATAAAATATATAAATCCTAAT
The DNA here is from genome assembly GCA_036971475.1 of Prosapia bicincta. NCBI lineage: Eukaryota > Metazoa > Arthropoda > Insecta > Hemiptera > Cercopidae > Prosapia > Prosapia bicincta. The sequence goes on along the minus strand of JBAIZL010000001.1, from coordinate 338,150,611 downwards.
TGAAATTATATAACTTTTATTTTGAGATTATTTATTATGTGTGTTGCTGAACGCGTTATCTTTTGTTTTGAGCCTGCGTGTGAAGTAGGACTACAACAAAACAGACATAATTCTAGTTTAATTGAATTAAAACCTGTTTGTTCCTAATGGGTTTGTTTTTTGTAGGTTATAACCGACGCTAGTAATAAAAGATTATAACACTGCAATTGTAGTGTATATAGTTATATCTAGGTGTATAAAATAATGTTATTTCATTTTATGTTATATTATATTTTTTCATATTATATATGATATTTCAACTTTAAACCCCTATAGGTCATTCCTTATGTGCAAATTTTCTAAAAAGGTTTTGAATAAGTTGGAATATTTTATGGTTAATGTGACTGGAGAGGAAATATTTTAACAGTTTATTACAAATGCTCGGATTTACTTCTAGATTCCCACTCTTACACGCCCTCTTTATGAACAAAATTCAGAAAATATAATATTCAACAACTTCAAAAGGTAATATTAGTTATTCTCAATTTTATTTGTCTAGTTTTAAATTAAAATATAATTATAAAGGCGATACTGTACCCTAATATAAACATAATTATATTTTTAAAATGAAAATACAATTTCAGGATCTTTCATATCATGATTATTTATTAATAAAATTACAACATTACTTTCTGTATTTGCCTGAGTTACCGCAGCTGATATGGAATTCCGTAGTAATGTAAGCTTCACATCTTAAGTATAATTAATTTTGTAATATTTGGCACTTATTGAGCTGCAACTCTGGAACTCGGGTATGGAGGTATACCCAGGAGACGTTATCCGACTGAATAGATTCGTCCGCTCCCTTTAAATCTGGTGTAATCCTTATAAACTAAGATGTCAACTTCTACTTTAATCCCCGTAGCTATTTAGCTATTAAATATTTAGTATAATTGTATAGCACGTCATACGAAAGCTTGCGCTCGACCTTGAATGGCGCGAATAGACCGGTTAGGGAAGCTAAAGACATTTCCGCAGATATTTTAATATGTAGTAAAGTATTTATTTTACAATAATGTAATAGTTAATCTAAACTAAGGTGTTAACTTCTACGTTGATCGTCATAGTTATTTAGTTATTTAATAGTTAGCAAAATGGTATATATCGTCATAAGTAGGCTTGCGTCAACCTTTAACGGCGAGCATAGGCGGGAGGGAAGGGTAGAGGAAGCAACAGACCGTTATACAGACATTATAATATGTAGTAAAGTATTTATATTACAAGTATGTAGATTCGACAAGGCAGAAAAGTGCTATAAATATTATTTTATTTGATTTGTTATATTAACCAGATCATTTACGTAAATGTTTAATAAAATTACTTATATCAGTATTTTAAACGACTAGAACTTGTTCTCGATGGCCTCAGATGCAACACAAACTATGAAAACTAATGTTTCTGAATAGGTTAGTACAGGTTTTTATCGATCGCACACCAACTTAAGAGTGACTAGCTAATAAAATTAGGATTTAAACAAACAAACGCACCTAATTTTTTCAACAATATATGAGTAATGACTAAAAGGTTATTTATGTAAGTATATTTTTCCAAACTCGTTTCATAATATTTTTAAAGCTACAACAGTGTCACAATAATGCGACTGGTAAAATATCCATTGGTGGGACCCACCCCCCTAATTAATAGAAATATATGAAGCGGTTTCACTTATCACGCTTCCAAAATATGTTTTAAAACTGATATAAGATATCATAAAATGAGGGACTACATGTGATTCATTAGCTCCTCGCCACTGGACAAGACGTAACACCATCATTCTAGTTGCGATAAATCATTGTTTTTGAGAATTTTGTGTTTATTTTCATAATAAAAAAATAATATTTATCAATACACTTGAATTATTTATAACATTATACCACTATAACATTATATAAAGTTGTTAGGAACATACGTAATATGGTTTAAAAGTATCAGGAGTAGAAGTTCAAAGTGAGCTGTGTAGGTGCATGTATGATAACAACCAGTTGCATAACTCTTAATCAGAATAAACTAACAAAAAAATTAGTTTATTTCCAGGAGAAGGTAATAATAACAAAAACTGAAATTTATAATAACAGTATACTCAATCATTATATGCAGGATTAACAGTTTCCTAGAAACTCGATTACTGAGATGAAGGGGGAGGGGTACTGGTGTAAGTACTAAAGTCTCAGATTGTAGACTTCAATACGTTAAAAAATATGGATCAAATTTCCCCATAATTTATTGGTTAAAGCTATTTACCGTTGAATTCGTTAGCTTCAAGAGTCAGAGCTCCGTTTTATTATTTTTTTTATAAATGCTATATTTTATACACAATTTTTTAACTTGAAATTATTTACTCTATTGGGCCCTTAAAAAGGTATTCATCCATTGCAATCCATTTTAAGTAAACGGCAGGTGAAAGATAATTAGAAACAGTTTTAAATTAAAAAGTATTTAACGAACGCTTCGTGCTAGGATTAGGGGAAAACTATGACAACTTGTGAGTAGGGTAAAGTTGACCACAAGTTAACCTGATCTTAACCGGGGCGAAAAGGTATATACCCGCCAAGCGGTGTATTTATGATGAATAGTTGATAATCACTCCTTCATTTTGTATTGCATAATCACAGCTCCGAGATTTCGCCAAGATCTCATCTAACATTGATGTGGTGAACCCAGCCACAGTTGAAACAGGAATGAATAATGTCTTGTCTCTTTAGCGGAGCGCTGTTTTTCTCATGTGCTTCGCTGTCTCTATTTCTGTATATTTACAGGTAAATAAATATTACATGACTTTATTGTGTAATTTTGGTTATCAACTAATCGCTTTTCTATTCACATTTAAACTTTGCACTTGGTTGTTTGGTGCGGTGCGCCGTATTTTGGATTTTTATGTTTTTGGATTGATTAGGTTGCTGCTTGGATTTTGTTGAGGCTTGGCTTTTTTTGACCTTCGACCTTCAAGGGGGCTCACAGATGAGGCACAGAGGGGATTTCTGCGGCGGAGCCGGATCTGTGACTATTGCCAACATATGCGCGTGGGAAGAGCGTTCTGCCAGAGAACGTAGCCGGTTCCGATATTTATGTAGAGGAAAGCAGTCCCCCCCTGCTGACGTCAATCTATATACAACTAAACTAAACAATTTCCTTTCCTTTCCTTTTCCTCATGATACATTTCCATACTGAATGTAAATTCAAAGCATCGTCACGTTTATAAAGTCTGCCTTGCTTATCTATGTCAATGGCCTCATGTGTTAATTTGGTTCTGCAGTTTTCCACTTGTGAAATTTGTTGGAATTATTGTTAACAATAAAATGACGTGACTCCTTGTGGTGTTTGTACAGAGCAGACGTTTCGTGCTTGTTTAAAGTTTAAGTTCGTCTTCTTTGATCCTTGCAGAGATACGCCTGTTTGTCTGGTAAATGTACAATTTGGTTATAATTCCTTCACGAAACGCTGTACACGCCATAGTTCTCTAAATATATATTGTTTTTGGCATTACCAATACCCTTATCTATGGTGATGTGATGTTTATAAAAAGACCGTATACCATGCGTCTTAAAGAATCTGTAAATTATATCAGTGGACACTATAGTAAAAGGTAAAACAAATTACCATTCTCCTTCCCCCATCTCTCGTCCGTGTCAACTGAAAGGACACTTTAACTGTAAAACACTTTCTAAATGGCATAGTTTCATAGCCATCGCTTGCGCCTCTTTCGTGGCAATATGTTCAAGGTCCTGAGAAAGCTATCATTTTGGAACTTTTTTCTACGAACTACAAAGTTAAAGGATGCTCTCCAGATATTAACTATTCATCATAGTTTTACATCGGTGAAGGAATACATAACAACATATATATATATATATATATATATATATATATATATATATATATATATATGTGTGTGTGTGTGTGTGTGACATTATTGTAATTTTCATTCCTGATGATGTTGGTACTGTTTACCAACGAAAAGCTTTGAATATAAATTAATAAATATTCTTGTATTTGAATAACTTATGTTGTTTTAAAAAAATATATACATATTCATTTTGATACCATTTAAAAAATGATACAAACACATTCTTAATAAACCCTTTTTAATAGTTTATATCTAGTGTAACACTATTTATTATTTTGGGCTTGTAGCTTGCATCTAAAACGTTGAATCGAATTCATTTTCTAACCAAAGTAAATATAACGTATGCTTTGAATAACCCATACTATGAGTTGAATATGAGATTATAACGTTATAACATGTGTAACGTTATGTTATAGCGACTTAAGGTAATAGTAGAACCATTTTTTTGATTGATTAAATTAATGTAGTTGACCTTTTTGAGAAATGAAACAAGTTTGGAAATCTTAAGAATTTTGACGGTTTGGGCATTTATTTAAAAAATAGGTTTTTGATGTACTGAATTTCAAAGCTTTTATTTACTTAAACAAAATATAATTTTGATACAACCAGTTGCAATGGAATTTAAAAAGCCTTAAGGTGAACACGTCTACGTGAATTGTTTACTTTCTATAAAAATGTCTTATACTTCTACCTAGAAGGTATTACTTAATATTGTGCTGTATCTTCTAAATTTTTTTATTTTTCAAATAAATACCTCTTATAAAATACTCTCTTGTTTAATTCATCAGACTACATGACTTTAGTTTTTTTTCAGGAATCTGCTTCTACCTCATGGCTGCATTTATATTAGTATCTATCATTGCGGTATTGTACAGGTTCTTCAAGAAACCTGCAGCACAGCCACCTGAAAGGCGCCGTAGAGCTACAGATCCTGCTGTAATGTCAACGTTTTTTCCCGTCACACTCTAGATGTTGGCTTTATACACCTCACTAAACCATTTGTATTTTATAAATTTCCAAGTTTGAATTGATTGATAATTACATTTGTACCGCCTCCCTCGGGTACAAAGAGCCATTTATGCATTTTTGTTCAACAAAATACAACTCATTTTACAGTTTTTTGACTAGTCCTAATTTGAATTCATAAGATAGACTTTTATTCTGTGTAAACAAGTGTTTATAGTACATGAATATGATTTGTTCATTGGACTGAATTAATCGTTCTCTCAACATAATAGGCTATGTAAGTAATCTAATTACAACTTGTGTTTGAATTTTTTAAATTCTCACCATATCCAAGGGAAAGATAAACCTATTTACCTTGTATTGTTTTGATTGAACTGTATTTAGACGTTGTTACCGTAAGCGAGAGGTAGTTTGTGACACGTTTGGGAGATTTTTTTAGTGTAATCGATTAAAAATTATTCAGTCTCAGATGTATTTATTGCTTTATGTAACTAAGCGCTTTGTTTATGCAATAACGTAGACAAACAAACTAAACATTAAGGTTTGACTTAATTATAAATAATAATACTTGTCACAAAGTCACGCCAAATTGCCGTTAGAGTGGAAAAGATTACTCTATCCTCACAAAACGTCACTTTAATATCTGCAACTAAAAAAAAACGTATTATAATTAATTTTATTTGCTATAATCTTAATTTTTTTAATTGCTTGATGCGTAGCATTTCAACCTTACCCTTATCTGAATAATCTAAACCAACCACTTGAAATAAACCTCTGTTGCTTATTTGTTTGGGGGGGGGGGTTATTGCAATACAAAATAAACCTTATGTTATAAAAAAAGGCATCTAGATTTGTCGTCCATTTCCAAGTCTTTAGTTCGTTCCATAACTCAACAATGTAAATAGCTGACTTTTTCTCGACGATATTCTCTGAGAACAAATTGCCTTCGAGATAACAAAAGTTCGATGATTTTCATCATTTCATCCTTTAAAACAGTTGTCTTAATTTGAATCAGACATCTGTTCATTTAAAACGTTAACATCCCTTGCATCGGAATTTTGTGAAGAAAACATGTCACTGGTTTTAGATTCATTATTCAACTAACTAATCTTTCTTTTCTGATCTTTCGGTGTCTTACCTTTTTTGTCTTTCTAAATTATCAGGTATCCCTAAGTTTTTCTTGCCTTCGTCATACAAAACATCTGATTCTTCAATCCTCTTCCCTGCTGGAATGTTTAACATGTTCCGTCTTTTCTCCTCTCTGGGCTTTGTCTCATACTGCCTTCTTTAACTCAAAAAAAGAAAAGATTCTCAAATGAGGTTTATCATATGGCCCAAATTTCTACCTAAGCTAGTATTATAAAGCTTCGATAAACTTGTTGTTTGTTTAGTGAAAAAATTTCTGTTTTGCGAAAACCAGAATTCCCATTTTTCTGTATTCATTTCCATGGCTTTTTCCATAGACCAGGACACTCATTTTTTGGAATAGAAGAGCATCGGCGTCTCGAAGGTGTCATCTAGCATTAAGAAGTTATCTCCTTCCAATGAGTTTTAATGGCTGGAATAATAAAATGTCAAGCGGTATTATCTAATATAATTTTCTTGACACTAATGTAGCACTTTCGGGTTGGTGCAAGAGCTCAAATTTTACGGTTGATGTAGTTTTATCAAAATAGGCAATATGAGAGAAATAAACTCATCTTAAAAAATCTGGTGATCATACCAAATAGATTTGGTTCTGATATATCTAGTTTCGCTCGGCCTATTTTCAGTCCTCTTTCTGCTTTATAGTTCATATAACATCGTGTCAGATTTTCTGCGGCATTCTCAAAAAACATTGTAACGTTTTTAGAATTAATTAATTATTTAGTTTCAATTTTAAGTTTAAAGTTCTAGCTTACAGTTCAGGCGTAATAATAATTATCGTCTGTCTGTAACGCTCTTCAAAACTTGAAGGTAGAACTACGTTACATTAAAATACTTTAAAATACAAAGTTAAATCATTTAAACTAGCAGAGTCTCATTAAATTAATTTTTAAGGCTTATTAACTTGAAATGCATGGAATTGTGTGCTGGTTAAATAATTACTCTTTTAAATTCAATTAAAGCGAATTACACTCATTTTATTTAACAAAAAAAATAAATTATAATCATGATACAAATTTCTAGACATTGCTTCAGTTATGGATTATTGAACATTTAATATTTGACTTATGAATTTTTACGTAAAGCAATCTGTCAATAAATCAATCAATGGCTGAAAATGAATCTGTACTCGAGTTTACTTGCTTTTTTCATAATGAAATTTTATAATTCTAGGTGAACACAAGTGCACCAAAAGATGCGTAAATTACATTTATGTATATAGGTTGAAACGTTTAAGGTTCATTAATTTGAGTTAAACTGTCTAACATTTTAAATTTTGCAATAAATCTCTAAAGTCTTAAATCGTCCACTTAGCTGTATTCACATGTCGTAACCTCGCATCCTCCTTGTGGAAAAGTCTCAGGAAATGTCATCGGTAACTTCAGCGTCCCATCTTTGTACCTGGTTACGTACGCTCTCTTCTACACCATGATTATAACATGTTTAAGAAAAGATTATTACATTAAATTTTGAAAACAAAATAAAATTTCCTTGCTCTCGGACACGTCCGTTGCCTTTCACATTTTGGCAGAGTTAAAACTATGGTTGTAAGCAACCTTCCTACCTACTGCGCATCAGGGTGGGCGCATCCGTACTTTAATTACTTGTTTTTAAACTCTCCGACAGATGTCACTATCAACCAGAGATCTCATTTAAAATATTTCTCATACATCACAATTTTTTATATAGTTGTATATTGTTACAATTTTTGAATACATTCTCGTTAGTTTTCTGAAATTTCCAATTTAATATGTAACACCATCTAAAGTGTGTTACATATTTTTCCCCCCCTTTTGAAAAAAATGTGTCATTTCATTTTTTTACTAAATGTTTT
>JBAIZL010000001.1:338127782-338132782 GCA_036971475.1 Prosapia bicincta | reverse complement strand
AATTAAAATGCCGTAAATGATAAAGGATATCAGACTCAATTTCTCTCTTGGTCTTCTGACCATGTGTAAAAGAATTCAGCTTTTAGAAACATCGTCAACACAGTAAAAAGTATAAAATACAATCTGAAAAATGTTCCTGAGTAGAAGGTTTTGGAAGGGGATAAACTTGTTGCAGATCGAAAACAAAAGAAGCACAGGTTTTATCAGATTTTGTCACTTCATAAAATGTTTCTGCCATAAGCTGATGTATTCGAAGTTGTGTACGTAAATTCTGTAATTCATTTTGACTTTGAACGTGACATTTCTTTTCATTATTTAGGCCTACTCATAATGTACATACATCTACTGAAAGAGACTGGAACCTAATATTGACACCCCTTGTAACGATTTTATAGAAAAATCGATAGTCTGACTTTTAAATTGTGTTGTTCAGTGATTGATTACATTTCCCACAAAATGGAGACGTTTAAATCACAAGATATAAACACATTTACTTTTCTTTCGTCCATAATGCGATTCAGTTCATTTCTAACTTTTAATAAATGTCTCTAAGGTGCCCTTTTAGACAAAACCCTTTTTCTAGTTTTCTCGCCACTTTTGGAACAAGACCTTGATGTGTAATGTTGCCAATTCTTGTTACACGTGAAACTGGAAAGAAGAGAGAATAACAAAAGAATGCTCTGGATACAGGTTTAACAATTCTTTTAGTAGATTTAAGAAAATAAGTCAATGAAATAGTGCATGGTTTGTTCCATCTTTGGCTCTTGGTTTTTTTTATATCCGATCCAGCAAATAAATTACATAACGTCTAAACTTGGTCTGCTTTTTCTCATGCGAGTATAAAACTAAAAGATTTAGTTTTATTCCATCATAATCAAATGTATAAAATGAGCTGCATTCACGGTCTAGGTGTTTGAGTTAAAATTCGTATGCTAGGATCAGCAACACAGTATTTTCTATTCTCGTTTCAGTCACTTTTATAAATGCAGGCCTATCTCTTTTTCTTATACTACAATTTAGATTGTCGTCTGTATCTCCCATTCTAAATTTTGTCACTATACTTGTAAAAGTAATCCTTTTACAGAATCACAAAAACCTCAACATAACCTTAACTCACATTTTCAGTTCTCACGAAACATGTGACGCGTTAGAAGAAGTGCAGTTAAAGGCTGGAAGTACCAACATCAGAAAACTAAAAACCTATTTATAAATTTCTATAGGGTATGTTGCCTTTTGCTCAGAACAAAATGTAAATTTTATTAAAGATGTTTGTATCTACTATTGATGTGAAAATAACAATTCATCTTTGATTTGTCACACATAATATTAACTTGTTAACTAGGTGTTAATTAACGTACGCGTTAGATAAATTTGGTAGATAGTATGTTACATGATACATACACGTTACACATATGAATATATCTTTTGCTCTTATATCTAGCTGCGTCAGGAGACAAAACGCTATGGATACAATTGTAAGGTAAACTTTTGGTTGGATTTATAGTTTCATCCAGCAGGTCACGATCCTACAACGTTGAGAATAAGCATTCTGACGATACATACAGAGATTATAAAAGCCCTGGCTTCAAATTATTTTTACAAGAGCTTAACTTTTATTATTGTCTCTTAAAATAAAATCTTTAATTGTAAATTGTATTTTATTATGTATTTTATTTATCTCATTAATTATTATATTTAAATTTAAAGCGTTATTTGTGGAAACATATAATCCATCGTCCACATATCTAAACCACTGTCCTTTATTATCATATTTTTATTAATCTTAACTATTTCTTTATCAATATATTTTAAAAATAATTCTGATATGTCGCATGATAAAGCATGATAAATAAAATACATAATAAAATACAATTTACACACGAAATAGAAAAGCACAATGCAATAAATTTTTTAGATATAACTATTTACAAAAAGAATAATAAATTAAATTTTTCAATTTATAGAAAACCCAAACAAACCGATAAAATTATTCCAAATTACTCAAACCATCCGTATAATCAAAAATTGGCATGTTTTTATAACTTATTATATAGAATGAATAAAGTTCCATTAAATCAAAACAATAGAACTAGGGAATTAAATATTATATATCAATTTGCAGTGAATAATGGATATAGAAGGGAAACAATTAATAAACTAAATATTAATGTGCTTCAAAAATTGGGAAATAATATTAGTAAGATTGAAAATACAACATATAAACATAAAAAAATAATTTGGTCTAAATTCTTATTTACGGGGTTTGACGTTACACCTATTGTTAAGTTATTTAAAAATACTAATATCAAGATCGTTTATTATACAAATAATAAAATAAATAAGTTTTTAAAGACAGATGTTGAATCTAAATATTATAATATAAATGGAGTTTATAGTATAAAATGTAATGATTGCCAAAAATATTATGTAGGACAGACTAAAAAGAAAATAAAAGAACGATACAAAGAGCAATTGAATGCATTCAAAAAAACCGGAAATTTATAAGTCTAATCTTGCAACACATTGTATACTAAATAATCATGAGTTCCCAAAAATAGAGAATATAACGCTAATTAAACACGTGGAGAAGGGATTAAAAAGGAATATCTTAGAAAATATGGAAATATACAAACATAAAATTACAGATAGACTCATTCATGAACAAGTGCAAACAAAATCTAAGCACAACACAATCTTTGGCATTTAAACTTTGCACTTGGTTGTTTGGTGCGGTGCGCCGTATTTTGGATTTGAGTGTTTTTGGATTGATTACGTTGCGGCTTGCATTTTGTTGAGGCTTGGCTTTTTTGACCTTCGACCTTCATAGGGGCTCACAGATGAGGCACAGAGGGGATTTCTGCGGCGCTGAGGCGGAGCCGGATCTGTGACTATTGCCAACATATGCGCATGGGAAGAGAGTTCTGCTAGAGAACGTAGACAGTTCCGATATTTATATAGAGGAAAGCAGTCCCCCCTGCTGACGTCAATCTATATACAACTAAACTAAACAATTTCCCCCATTCCTTTCCTTTTCCTCATGATACATTTCCATACTGCATGTAAATTCAAAGCATCGTCACGTTTATAAAGTCTGCCTTGCTTATCTATGTCAATGGCCTCAAGTGTTAATTTGGTTCTGCAGTTTTCCACTTGTGAAATTTGTTGGAATTATTGTTAACAATAAAATGACGTGACTCCTTGTGGTGTTTGTACAGAGCAGACGTTTCGTGCTTGTTTAAAGTTTAAGTTCGTCCTCTTTGATCCTTGCAGAGATACGCCTGTTTGTCTGGTAAATGTACGATTTGGTTATAATTCCTTCACGAAACGCTGTACACGCCATAGTTCTCTAAATAGATATTGTTTTTGGCATTACCAATACCCTTATCTATGGTGATGTGATGTTTATAAAAAGACCTTATACCATGCGTCTTAAAGAATCTGTAAATTATATCAGTGGACACTATAGAAAAAGGTATAACAAAATACCATTCTCCTTCCCCCATCTCTTGTCCGTGTCAACTGAAAGGACACTTTAACTGTAAAACACTTTCTAAATGGCATAGTTTTATAGCCATCGCTTGCGCCTCTTTCGTGGCAATAAGTTCAAGGTCCTGAGATAGCTATCATTTTGGAACTTTGTTCTACGAACTACAAAATTAAAGGATGCTCACCAGATATTAACTATTCATCATAGTTTTACATCGGTGAAGGAATACATAACAACATATAGACCTATATATATATATGACATTATTGACCAACCTGATAATGTTGTTACTGTTTACCAACGAAAAGTTTTGAATATAAATTAATAAATATTCTTGTATTTGAATAACCTATGTTGTAAATATATATGTATGTATATATATATATGTATGTATATATATATATATATATATATATATATATATATATATATATATATTCATTTTGATAACATTTAAAAAATGAAACATCCACATTCTTAATAAACCCTTTTTAATAGTTTATATCTGGTGTAACACTATTTATTATTTTGGGCTTGTAGCTTGCTTCTAAAACGTTGAATCAATTTCATTTTCTAACCAAAGTAAATATAACGTATGCTTTGAATAACCCATACTATGAGTTGAATATGACATTATAACGTCATAACATGTGTAACGTTATGTTATAGCAACTTAAGGTAATAGGAGAACTCTTTTTTTGATTGATTAAATTAATGTAGTTGACCTTTTTGAGAAATGAAACAAGTTTGGAAATCTTAAGAGTTTTGACGGTTTGGGCATTTATTTAAAAAATAGGTTTTTGATGTACTGAATTTCAAAGCTTTTATTTACTTAAACAAAATATAATTTTGATACAACTAGTTGCAATTGAATTTAAAAAGCCTTAAGGTGAACACGTCTACGTGAATTGTTTACTTTCTATAAAAATGTCTTATACTTCTACCTAGAACGTAGTCCTTAATATTGTGCTGTACCTTCTAAATTTTTTTATTTTTCAAATAAATACCTGTTACAAAATACTCTCTTGTTTAATTCATCAGACTACATGAATTTAGTTTTTTTTCAGGAATCTGCTTCTACTTCATGGCTGCATTTATATTAGTATCTATCATTGCGGTATTGTTCAGGTTCTTCAAGAAACCTGCAGCACAGCCACCTAAAAGGCGCCGTAGAGCTACAGATCCTGCTGTAATGTCAACGTTTTTTCCCGTCCCACTCTAGATGTTGGCTTTATACACCACTAAACCATTTGTATTTTATAAATTTCCAAGTTTGAATTGATTGATAATTACATTTGTACCGCCTCCCTCGGGCACAAAGAGCAATTTATGCATTTTTGTTCAACAAAATACAACTCATTTTACAGTTTTTTTAACTAGTCCTAATTTGAATTCATAAGATAGACTTTCATTCTGTGTAAACAAGTGTTTATAGTACATGAATATGCTTTGTTCATTGTACTGAATTAATCGTTCTCTCAACATAATAGGCTATGTAAGTAATCTAATGACA
>JBAIZL010000001.1:338115282-338120282 GCA_036971475.1 Prosapia bicincta | reverse complement strand
TTCTCTCCCTTGAAACAGATAAACATAATTAATAACATATTTGTGAAAAGTAACATTAACGCTTATACTAGTTTATATTAAAATTTTCATATTCCTTTCATTAATCTACTATTCCGATTCATCTTTATAACTTAATTAATTTTACTAAAGTTCACAATTTACTCTCCTGTCCCTTTCACTCATATATATCATTGTCACATTAGTCACTTCACATGCTATTTACTCATTTATTACTCCTGTCCTTAGTCACATTCTTTTTTATTTAATCTTATTTCAAGTTTATATTAAATATACAATATTGTATATTGTAATCCTTATTTTACACATTCATTGTTGTTTAACACAACCTTTACTTTAATAAATTCAATGAACCCCGTTCATTTAACATATGGCTTTTTCTTTCACATTTAATACTGATTTTATATTATTTGTCCTATGTATTTGGATTATGTTACTGCTTTAATCTACTACTTAGATTTATTTTACATTTTTATTTTTATTACTTAACCGTTACTCCCTATGTCACTGATGGATCATTTTTTTTTTTTTTTTTTACCTTGCCTTATTATCCTTTATTCTTTAAATATCTTTATGTCTTTGATGTCATAGATCCCCCTTATTTTCCCTGTTTCCAAGTTTGCTATTTCATAAGTTTTTGCCCCCAATCGTCTAGCCACTACATATGGACCCTGGTAAATTAATAGCATCTTCTCGGTTTCTTGACGGCTCAAGTTAGATCTATTTACCCTTGTTACCAGTACTTTGTCCCCACATTTCAATTCCGTCTGCTTCATCTTTCTTTTTCTTCTTTCTCCTTTTCCAATTTCTTAACTTTCCCTTATTCTCCTTAAATCTACCTTTTATTTTTCTGTTTTTGACTTGTAATGAAATGAAGGTTCTTCTCGTATTTGGATTGGCTCTCATTTTAATTGACTTTCGAACTCTTGAACTAGTAAATGGGTTTTTCTTTTTTCTTTCTTTAATTTCAATTTCTTTCCTTTGGGTTATCTCTCCAGAATCTAAAGTCTTAGTCATGGGCTTCCGAGCTACTTGTTGGTTATTCATTTTAACCTCGTTGTTCCCCCCTTTTAATTGTTTCGACGCGACGTTTATACTTTTATTTATATTTATTTTCTTATTTATTATTTTTCCACTCACATTATTTCCCCTTTTTGGCACTATTTCGGCCTTACCTTGTTTATATTTTGGTTTGCTCTTAATCTCAGCTGCAGCTCTTCTTTCCATGTCCTTTGTTTCTTTATCTCCTGTTTTGACTCCCTCAGGTCTTAAATTTATTTCCTTATTTATTATATTTTCATTTTTGTTTTTTAATTTTTTGTTTTTGTTTAATTTTTCCTCTGTTTCATTTTTTATTTTTCTTTGATATTCGTTCGTTATATTTAAGATTTCCCCTTTACTTGTTTCTTGTCCATTTCCTCCTTCATTCATTCGGCAGTGCCCCTGCTTCTCGCACTGTCGCATTAACCCCTCCTTTTTGCTTTGATGCCCTATTGTTGATGCATCTTCTTTTTCCTGGGTTATCTTGCATATTTTTCGGACTTCTTCATTTTCCTCTATCTTTTGTATTTTACTTTTAAAGTCCTGGTACACCATTTCCCCTTCTATTTCGAATGTCACAAAGCGTCTATCCATGTTTATCCGTGCCTTTAGGTCATACAGTGTGTTGCACCCCATAATCATCTCCGACCGAAGTTTGGAGACCACTATGAAGATGCAGTCCACTTTTATGCCTTTAATTGTTAAGGGAATTAAGCATTGCCGGGTAACCTTTATTTGTGCAGTCTTAATGGCTGTTACAACTCCCACATTGTTGATGGGTAGTTCCAGGAACTTAAGCCCTTGCAACTTGAGGTTGTTGTAAGCCTTTTCTTGAATGACTGACACGTCTGCACCCGTGTCAATCTCTACCTCTATAGAGTGCCCTTCTACCTCACAGTCAATTACAGGGCATGTTTCTTTCTTCTGGTTACCTTCGCCAATCTCCTTGTCCTCTTCTAACAATTCAGCACGAATATCAAGAGATAGTCCACCAACTCTACGCTCTTGATTTTGGTGTACTTCATTGTTATTTTCCTGTTGTATTGTTTTTTTTATTTTTGTTCTTTAGGTCTTCCGCCTTTCCTTTATTTACTGTTCCCTGTTTCTCCGGGTAATATTTCCTATATTTTGTTTGTTGTTGGATCTCTAATGGTTGTCTCCTCTTTTCCTTCCTACCATTAGGGATCCTCTCATTTAGTTTTTTGATTGACCACTTGGCCCTGGATTTTGTGGTCTCTTTTCTTTTGTCTGTGGGCCTTCTTCCGTTTGGTTTTGTGGCCTGTACTCTGGCCTTTGTTGTTGCCACTGATTTTGCGGCCTATTTCTTGGTCCCTCTCTTTGGTAGGGCCCCTGTCTCCAGTTTCCTCTCCCTTCTACCGGGTAAGGCTCTTGCCTCCAATTTCCCTTGTATCCGGGGTTTCTCGTTTGGTGTGTAAACCCTCTCCTTTCAGGTTCCCGTTCCTCAGTCCTAGGCTGAGTCCGGTTCCTGGTAGCCTCCTGCTCCATGTTCCTTCGGATGTATTTTACCGCCTCCTCTATGTCGGTAGCCGCCATCCCGGAACATCCTATATACATTCTGTTCCCATAATGCTTCATAATCTTCATAATTAACTCCGCCTGATTGTATGGCGGGGTTAGGTGTCTCGCCGTGTTCACCATTTTTAAGAAATAATTTACCATGTTGTTTGTGCCTCGATGGTATTCATATTTTCCATTTTCGATTCTTCCTCGAATTCTCTCTTGTGCATGAGATCCCCAAAAGTGGCTAAAGAATCTCTCCTTAACTTCATCATAATTTTCCTCCTCCATATTCATGGCCAACCACCATTCTTGTGCTGGTCCTTTAAGATGTCTCTCCATTATTTTCCTTTTTTGTCCTTCCTCCATGTCAGGATCAATTTCGGACATTATACCTTCTAGGTGTTTAATGAAATCAATAGGGTCTTCATCTTCCCTACCGTAGAATTCCTTCTTGCTTTTGTCTCCATTATCACCCATCTCAAACATCCTTGATTTAAACAAGGTAGCTATATTTATCCCTTCTCCCATATTCTTTATCTTATTCTCAACTACTTGTACCCTTCTTTCTACTTTTTTGACTTCTCCCTTAACTGTTTCTACAGTCTGTTTATTTTCACTGACTGTTACCTCTAAGTTATACATCTTTTCTATAGTTTCTTGGATTTTATTTCCCATTTCCTCATTCTTTCTTGTAATTCCTTCATTTATTTCCTCTATCCTCTTATTCATGATTTCCCAAAGATTCTTAATTTCTTGTTTATCCTCCTCGCTTTCTTTCTTTCTTTCTACTTTTTCCTCCTCTCTTTCTTTCTTTCTTTGTTCCTCTATCATTTTTACTAATTCTTCTTGTTCCTTTATTCTCCCTTGTTTCTGTTCCTCCATCTCTTTTAATCTTTCCTGTTTTTGTTCCTCTATCTTTTTTACTAATTCTTCTTGTTCCTTTATTCTCCCTTGTTTCTGTTCTTCCATCTCTTTTAATCTTTCCTGTTTTTGTTCCTCCATCTCTTTTAATCTCTCCTGTTTTTGTTCCTCCATCATTTTTTTAAAAAACTCCATCATTTCAGATGGTTCTGTGTCTTTTCTCTGTCTTGTCGCCATCTTAAAGTCTCGTATTTAACTATCCTTTTATTCCCTTACTAACTTCTCCTACTTCTATATTTTTACTATATACTGAGTATTTAATTAAATATTCATTTAGAATTGTGCTCGATGTGATCCGGTTCAGTGTTCCCTTGACCTTGTCTATCTAACGCCTATGTATTCTATTTACTTTCATTAATAACTAACATTATTATTTATATTATGCCCTACCGACGCCTACTGAATTTTATTTTACTTAATTATTTCCTTTTAATTATTATTATTTATTCTAAGTTCTTTTTAATTTCATTTTTATTATAATTAACTCTTATTTAATTTAAAGAACTTCTTTGGTTTTCATTTTATGATTCCTATTATTTTTTACAATTTTAATTGAATTCTATTTAATTAATTTTGTTTCACTAGGCTCCTTAGTCGATTTAAATCTGTCTCTATTTGATGTTGACCCGATGTTACAATGTAAGCATCGAGCCTCAAACGTTGGGCGTCATACTTTTCTTACCGACTTACTTTTTATAACCTTTGCCGTTGTTTATTTCTCTTCCTCAATTGCTAAGTCAGTAAGAAAGTAATGGTTTATCCATTGACTACGAACCTAATTTCATAGACCTGTGCCTCAAGGAATAAACCTCTCAGAGGAACCAACCCCTGAATTTTTGATAAAACCAATTAGCCTCCGATAAGCCCTGTTCAAGCTCCTTTTCGGGTAGTGGAATCTTTGAGAGACACTTGTGATTTAAAGACTATACCTGGATACCTAGTGAACTTATCTTATCTAGAATGAAAACACAGCTAATTGGAAAATATACATTTTTATTTATTTGTTCCAAGGTTCAAATTAATTATTATTGTTTTTATTTAATTTCACAGGATTTTCTTGACTAATTATTTTTTCAAAATTTCATACAACTTGCCATTTAACTAAACATTATTATCTCCTTCTGTTTTTAAATTTTCTTATTATCATTAATTTTACATATAATTTAAATTATCAAAGTTACCATAATTAATTTTGTATATAATTTTGATTAGTACAGTTAAATTTAACATATTTTAAAATCTGATTCTTTTTCAAACACTTAATATTACTATGTAATGCCTTTAGGCTAGGCCTTGAACAATTAACTTCTTTGGAAGTTATTCATTAGAAATTCACTTAGAAAAAGCCATATAAGATATACATCTTTATACTTAATCCATACATTCCCACAGCGATGGGAATGGAAAGTCAATTTTGAATCTTTATGACTTAAATTTGGGTAACCTAAGAGAGTTGACTAATCAGTCCCTTAGGTTATTCCCATCTTATTTAATTTTGA
>JBAIZL010000001.1:337822782-338110282 GCA_036971475.1 Prosapia bicincta | reverse complement strand
AACAAGACCCTGATGTGTAATGTTGCAAATTCTTGTTACACGTGAAATTGGAATGAAGAGAGAATAACAAAAGAAAGCTCTGGATACAGGTTTAACAATTCTTTTAGTAGATTTAAGAAAATAAGTCAATGAAACCGTGCATGGTTTGTTTCATCTTTGGCTCTTGGTTTTTTTCTTACAAGATCCAGCAATTAAATTACATAACGTCTAAACTTGGTCTGCTTTTTCTCATGCGAGTATAAAACTAAAAGATTTAGTTTTATTTCATCATAATCAAATGTATAAGATGAGCTGCATTCACGGTCTAGGTGTTTGAGTTAAGATTCGTATGCTAGGATCAGCAACACAGTAGTTCTTATTCTCGTTTTCAGTCACTTTTAAAAATGCAGGCCTATCTCTTTTTCTTATACTACAATTTAGAATTCTACATTCTGAATTTTGTCACTATACTTGTAAAAGTAATCCTTTTACAGAATTTCCAAAAACATCAACATAACCTTAACTCACATTTTCAGTTCTCACGAAACATGTGACGCGTTAGAAGAAGTGCAGTTAAAGGCTGGAAGTACCAACATCAGAAAACTAAAAACCTATTTATAAATTTCTATAGGGTATGTTGCCTTTTGCTCAGAACAAAATGTAAATTTTGTTAAAGATGTTTGTGTCTACTATTGATGTAAAAATAACAATTCATCTTTGATTTGTCACACATAATATTAACTTGTTAACTAAGTGTTAATTAACTTACGCGTTAGATAAATTTAGTAGATAGTACATGATATATACACATTACACATATGAATATATCTTTTGCTCTTACATCTAGCTGCGTCAGGAGACAAAACGCTAAGGGTACAATTGTAAGGAAAACGTTTGGTTGGATTTATACATTCATCCAGCAGGTCACGATCCTACAACGTTGAGAATAAGCATTATGACGATACATACAGAGATTTTAAAAGCCCTAGCTTCAAGTTATTTTTACAAGAGGTTAGCTTTTATTATTGTCTCTTAAAATAAAAATTGTAATAGCCAAATACCTGGAAACCTGTAAAATTAATTTATATTTCATTTGTTTTTATTTATTTCTTTAAAACTCCTTGGTATCTTTAATATATGCCAAGCCAAACTCAAATTGAAAAATAATAGGTTTAAAAAATAAATTTTTAAAAAGAAAACTCTAAGATATTAATATTTTATTTTACATTAAAATATTGTTTTTTCGTTTAGCTATTTTGGTTTGTATGAAACATCCTGTCTAACATATCTCGTTATTTTAACTTCATTATCAGAGTGATTCCGGCATTTATGATTTTATGGTATCCTCCATTACCTTATCCCATAGGGTCAAATATTCCTGTTCTGGTTTATTTAATTTACGTTCCCTTTCTAGTACTTTATTAATAGTTTTTTATTAATCGAAATCTTACGCGTATTATTTTAATTATAAATTAATTATTATATTTATTTTTAGTTTTTGTGTTGGCGTTGCGTTTACACTTCATCCCATTTAGTTTTACTTTAGTTCTTGTTGTCTTTTTAATGAGTTGTATATTATATCTACGTTTTTTCTTATTTAAATATGTTTTTAACTTTTTATCTATTTAGGATAAAAAAATAGTACTTGCGGTGAACTGTGCATTAATTTATGACCTTATTAGTTGTGATTGCATCATGTTAAATTCCGTATTTTCAACTGTTTTCTCCGTACACCGCTCCATTTAGGGTTTCCTTATTATTGTCTCTTTACTCCCAAATTTGAATAGCCCATTCATTTCCAGGCTCCTTTCCGACTAGTACTACTTCTAACAAGCTCATTATATAGCAACTCCGTCTCCTAACTAGTAAACCTTGTTTATGTGTGGTAATTTTACAATGATATTATTTTTTGACTGCTACTTACCGGTTTTTCAATGTTAATACAATATATTTTCGTCTACTAATGTAAGTTTATTTAATAGCAATTCTTATAAAAATCAATTCTTTAATGATAATGCTTGTATATTTTCATACTAGTTAATCTCTTATTGTACCTTATTTAAAATTTTAAAAAACTTATATAAACTTATTGAACAAAACAATTAACAATATAAAGTAATCAACCAAAAAGCTAACGCCTTAGGCTAAATCCCTAATCTATCTATTTACCATAGCTATTTGCTTATTTATTATAGAGTTTTAAATTTACTTACAGATTATGTCTTGTATTGTGTTATTGAGTGTTTAGCTATTTGTATTATTTGATAATGCTGTTTAAATTTATTCAAAACCTATATAAAACAAGTAATGCTTGTAACTGAAATTATATGTTTGAGCTATAAAATTGCTTGTTTTTTTTGTTTGTATTTCTTCATGGTTGTGTGTCATTACCAGATAAAAAACTTCCAATTTGTAATGTCTTGATATACGCTAATAGATATATACGTTTATTTTAAAAGTGGTTTCATATTTTAGTGAAATAAAAAGGTTTAAAATATGTGTGGCGTCACATGTACAGATTACAAAATATAGTACAACACAATGACATCTGTATTTCCAGATCTCAACGGAATCTTCCCTCGGCGAATCCAAAGACACTCTAGAGACGCATTCTTCCACAAAACAGAGGCATACAAGCAAGATGTTTATACGTGCAAAGAGAAATATTTCCTTCAACGTTTTGACACTTCCTCTTACAATTTCAGGCTCTATCTAGTATTTAAAATAATTTCACTAAACTGCTTGTTTTATTTGTAGCCTGTGTTTTACTAAACAGTTTTATTTTGTGAGATTTGTATAAATACGGTACGCCAAGATTGTTGTTTTCTCACAAAGGTTATAATGCCAAATTACGGAATAACGAAGCGGGTTTTAGAGAAGTATCTTCGGTTTAACAAATCAGACTAATAGAAAATAAAAGAAATATTTCCAAATTTCGTGATCTTATTCAAATAGCATTCGTTGATAGGTATTTTTTGCCCAATATTTAATCCATATAGATATAAATATGTATTATACCTAATAACGTTATTTCTACAATTTTCATGCTGTATGTAACTACTAGAGAGTTAAAGAAATGTAGATAGATAAATAAGGAGGGATAAATGGAAGCGGAAAGAGGGGGATAGTTGATAGCATGTTATAAATTAGAACGACATGAAAAAGATAAAAAAATTACCATTTCAAATTTTAAATAGACTGAAAATGTTATTAAATCAAAATTATTTTATATGCAATGGTAAAATTTATATACAAGAAGATGGTCTTGATGTGGGATCCATATTATCAAATATATTATTTCAAATATTTTTAATAAAATTATTTTTTTCTCAGGGAAATTTAAATAAAATATAAAATCATTAAATAACCCTACAGAGGATATACAAATAACAAGCCAAACATATAATTAGAGCTAAATCAAGATAAAGATAATTAAAAATAATTCACTCTAAGCTAATAATATGTATTCACAGATTCAGAAAAAATGTAAAAATGTTTAACATATCGCCACAAAACATTAAACAACATTTAGAAACTGTTATAGTGCCTCTAAATCACATTCAGAGAGCCATCTCCTATTTTGAGGAATTCTAAAATAATAATAGCATATTACAAAATATTCAGGTAATTGTAAACTATCAGTTGTTAAGAATTGTAATTGTCAGAATCAGGATAGGCAATTTTAAAATTATTTAATGATAATACAATACTCTTATAAATTTCTTGTTTTACTATAAATAATTTTATTATTTTAATTTTTATCTAAAGATTTATTAAATAATGATATAGAAAAACAACAGGATAATTAAAAATTGTATTATGTTTCCAACCAATAGTAAAAGTGATTTAAAAAATTTAATGAAATTCAGTGTAAAATTTCAAATTTTGTATTCCGCAGGACTAAGTTGTAAGTAAAATATTACACATATTTTCAAAAGAAAACCACATAATAAAATATAATCATTTAAAAATTTTTTGTTGTTTTTTGTGTAAACACTAGAGATTTATCCCCGGGCAAATCGCTCTTCACAGGTATCTGGTAAGACAGATCTGGAGTTAGACAGATGTGTTCATATTTTGAACTTTCTGAAATTGCGGATCTGTAGTAGCCACCATTACAAGACCAACTAAAATGATAAAATCGTAACTACGGCTACTAATGATCAAACTGAATATGTATAACCTCTAGCTCTATCAACACCCCCAGTGTTATCAAACTCTTGAATATAACCAACTAATTAAAGATTCAGTCAAAAGCGGGAAGGGGGAGGAAGGGTACGCATAAGCAGGTCGTGGTAGGTCTGGCCGCAGCAGTGCGCGCGTGTGTATATTGTTGTTGTGTGAGAGTGTGTGTGTGTGCGTGTGTTTGTGTGTATGTTTGTGTGTTTGTGTGTGTGAGTGTGTGTGTGCGTGTGAGTGTGTGTGTGTGTGTGTGTGTGTGTGTGTGTGTGTGTGTGTGTGTGTGTGTGTGTAAGGGTGTGTGTATGTTTGAATATACAAACTATTTATTTATATTTTTTAAAGCATTTGTAAATATACATATATATTGACCTTCTACCTTCATTAATATGACTTTGTTTTAATAGATCGATTTAGTTTTGTTTTGATGGGTTATAACTTAGCAAGCCTCCTCCGGGTGCACCCTGGGTAACGCTAAATTTACTACAGCGACGCTGCGCTAAAAAGATAAGCAGTTATGGGAAGATGTGCTAAACTCGCATAGACCTGGCAGACACCGACACCTGCCCACTTTGCCACGATGGTCGGATAGATGGAGACCACCTGCGTTTCTGTAACGTTTTGCATGACGATCGACCAATCACGTCTAGCCAGTACTGGGAGGCTCGTCGCGAAATGGTTTTATTGCCAAGGGGAGGCATTGGCTAAATCAAATCAAATCAATTCAGTATTGTTTGGAAAATAATTTTTTTTTTTTAAATTGTCGTGTAATACTAAAATATCAAAAATACATAGTTTTTATAAAAAAAGTAGATTATTTTATATATTCAATTTTTTTTAAAACGCAAACTAGGTATTAAGAAAATAAAGCAGGGAATCGGATCGACAAATTTATTATCTAAAATCTAGTTGATGAACAAAAAATATAATTAATTCCAATCAGAAAATACAGTAAAGAAATAGAACCTCAGAAATGTTTTATATGAATATAAATTATTTTAAAATTATAAAGTTATTAATATTATCTTCTTCACAGCATACAACACATACACAAAGAGAGAATGAGAGAGAGAGAGAAGGATAGAAAGGAGAGAAAGGAGAGAAAAGCTACCTAAATGCCAAATTAATTGTAAAATCAAAATTGGAGTTCAGTCGTTGTCAATGAATTCACAGCAGCGAACTTGATGAAGAATAAGTACACAGTCACATTTCTAAAATATTGCTTTTTTATACTGACATCTGCAATGTTTTCTTCTCATTTTTTCAAATAGCATTAAAATCTGTAAAAACGAACATAAAGGCTAAATGTAAGGTTCTATAAAACGTAATGACGTAAATTAATTGGATTTTAGCTGACACTTTTATCTCTTCACCTAAATAACAGTATTGAAATCTAAATATTTTATAATATCTACAAATGACAAAACCAAAAGAACAAACGAGTAAGGTAAAAACTCAACTGCAACAAGTATACTTTTAAATTACGTCAATGTCATACACTTTCCAGTAGCAATGCCCCGATGCAATGGTCGATAGCAATGATCGATACAGCGTGAGCATTGAGTAGTAAGTATTAACTAATCCAGACTTCACCAGTTACTAAAGATGACAGATATAATTGCTGTTGAAACATGTATGTTGTTAAAGACATTTAGGAGTATATTTTTGAGCTAAAAAAAGAATTATGTCAGATAAAACTAAATGTGATAGAAGGATTTTAAAAACAATAATCTGAATCGGTAAGGCATTTAAATAAAGAAAAAACAAAGTAAATATTATGTTAGAAATTTATCGATGTTATGAGGAATTTAAACTCCTTTATTTAGCCTTTCCAAGGGGAAATATTTTATTGGTATGTAGAAGCCCTGTCTGTTACTCCCGATTTTATTTAAAATAAAATACCAGTCTCGAATGAAAAATGAGAAGTTTTACCTAACTGTAGATGCATAATTTTGACAGTAGATCATCATGTTTAGAGCTGTATCTTATTACTGTATCAGAATTTCTAAGCAAATCGCTAATAAAAGCTTCCTTTACTTTCCGTGACAGACATACTTAATAAATAAAGGTAATTTAAGTCTTCAAATGATTCAAATAAATATTCTAAACCGACGATGCAAAAAAATAAGGAGATAATAATAACATTTATCTTTCAAGAGATTTTCTACGATGGTCTTTTTATAATAAACTTTAGATACAGGTGGCCAAACATTCAAACCCAAGAAGTAATAATAAAGTCAAGGTTCAACTTGTACTATACTCTCGGGCTTAAACTCTAAACCTTATGTGATTGATCAAAAGCTTTCTTGTAACGTTAACCAAACAATCCATCATGTAGCTCGAGATTACGTTTAGAAGAATGTAATAAAAAGAAAATCTTGAAGTGAAGTGGGCGAAGTGGGAGAGAGAGCGAGCATGTCAAGTCGTAAACTGTTTGAAAAGAAAGGCATTTTCTTTACCAGACATTTATTCTTCTTGATCTACCAACAGATTTCTGCTTCCAATTTGCAATCCCCCTCTTTATCCATGTATCACTGAGACGGCAATGCGTCTATGAATGTTTTCTGATTACTTTTATTTTTTCTAAGTAAACTTTATTAAGAAAATAGGTATTTTTATACGTGTATTACGTGTATTTACTTGTCTGCTATATTCTTAAAATTGTTCTCTCATAAATATATTATCTAATTTAAATATAACCTGTTTTTGATGTAAACCGTTAAAATGGTACTCGTAAACATTTTCCCCAAAGATGTAGCTGAAATTAACAAAGGTTGAAAATATATTATTACATAGAGTATTCTGTATGCATTGTATTATTCCTAAATATTTGTTGATTAAACCAATAGAACTTACAGGAGAAAAGAAAATATTTAGCTGCTGCGCCTAGTATATTTCTTTGAAAATGAGCAGATGCCGACTGAAAAGGCACATCTTGCTTTCAAAGAGATTTATTCAGTTGGTAACTGTAAATAATAATGGGCTAAATATGTACTCGGGCTAAAATATTTTTCAGGTTAACCAACTTGTGTAACAATGTTATAATTTTTATAATTAATAATAAGTTCTTATTACGCATATATTATATTCTGTCTGCTTTCTATATACAGAACAATATTGAAAATCGCTTAATCTCTCATTGTCTTACTTAGCATTGCTAAGGCGTAAATCTATCTTTTTCAGAGGAGTATAATTGAAATGCAACTGATGGGACATTCTTAAGTATGGAAAACCCTAAACCAAGGTAGAGTGTTGGTGCAAGTGTTAGCCAAGAATGAGAGTCTGGTTCGAGTCCGGCTAGTGACAGAACTATTTGTGGAAAAAATGTTCAAAATGGAAAGGAGATACATCCTTAGGAGTTCAATGGACCCATCGGGTCAGTATGACTGTCAATAAAACAAAATAAATGGCACGATTAGGATATGCATCTTGGAGCCACATTTTAATTATTTAATTCTTTCCCATCGGCCTGAGGAATATTAAATTTGAACTGGAGGAAATCTTATTACACAACTGCTACGTGTGCGTACACCTTTTACCCAATGCAATACTGAAGAAGTATCTGTTGGTTTTAAAGCTGGTCCTCGGCTCCAAAATGACCCCATTGAGGCCTACATTTCGCCCAGTATCCGTAGCGAAGGTTTCAGGATTGATTTCTCATGAAACTAGTGAGTTCTTTCCACCGGGTGAATAAGGAAGAACTCCTCCCCTTTCCGGGGAGTTCTAGGTTTAGCCCCTTTTCTATGTCCTTGAATAAAATGTAAGTGTAGTAAAGATACCTTATAAAGAGAGGAAGTGAGTAAGTTACTCCTTTGGTAGTAGGTGTGTGAACATTACCCCTTCAATTCAGCTACAATGGATATATTCTGATTAAGTGCATTGGCAGACTGATATAGCGATAGATAATAATTGCAGTGGAAAGGCTGTAAAAATCCTTTTCGCAGCATTCCAAGTATTAAATAGGATCCCTTACTCCACTTAATAAGAATGAAATTCCTGCTAACATTTAAGTAAGATGTAAAATATGTCTTTTTCGCCAGACATTAGTTAGCCTGTGTTCCCTCTTTAAAGAAGATATCTATTGAGCAAACCAATTTAGTAAAATCTTTTTAGTAACTAACGCTAATGAGGAATAGCTCACGTTCATCTCTACAGGATTTTCATATTGTGGCTCTCTGTAGAGCCATAGAGTTCACCGATTTCTTGAAAGAATAATTCACCCCAAATCACCCAATCTATGAGCCATACAAGCTGTGAACACTGCCATGTGGTCTGTGAACACAATCTCCCATGTAGAGGACTATCTGTGCACCTCTCTTGATCACCTCTTGGACCAACTATTTTATTCACTAACTTGCAGGTTACAATAATCATACAATACTTCGAAACTATTAAAACTTCTGTCCTAAATAACATCACCAAATATGTACTGATGATAGTAGGCCTACTTTAATATCATTCTAAACCCTTCCATTAATGGTGTCATGTGGACTGGAGAGTTAATCCCAACAATCTAATGAATAAACTAAAATATTCTCTCTATCATAAAACCTAACCCCAATGCCACTGTTACCAAGCCTGAATAAAATCTTTAAGAGGTTATTCAACAACAGGCTCAATATTTTAAAATAACCATAGCCTTGATCGAGAAATAAATCTGTCGTTACAGTGTTTTTGCCGATGCCATAGGAGTGCTGCGACTTGCAAGTAGACAGTAAGTTATCAAGAGAATGCTGTGACGAACCGTGGATTTGACATTTGTTAACCATTCTATTAAGCTACTTCTTTACGACCACGTGAATAGATGGCGTGTAGTGATCTTAATGAACCGTATTTTCAAAAAATCTATTCTTTATTTGGGTTGAATTTCATATAAATTTGTTTACAAGTTAAAAAAACCGACGCTTTGAACAAATTATCTACTTCAAATAAAAACCACAACTCCACTTAGTTAGGTCCACTTTAAATACAAATAATATAAGCACATCACGGTCATTGTAGCTTTTTCGGTACCTTGGGCATGATCCCATGGTACATACCATCGAGGTAGGAGGAAAAGGGCATCGAGAGTGTCCAGCTAGCTCAAGTATTCAGTAAGTACCACTTTATATTAAGCAAGTACTATGTAAAGGTCATCTAATATATTCCAAAATGTTGAAGTTATATTGATTTTTTTCTATTTTTAAAAATATAACAAAAGTCTCCTAGCCTGAGAGCGTCTAACTTTAGGGTTGAAGTCATTGAACTTTAAGAATGGAGTTATAGTACGGTTTGAGATCTTCGAACTTTAAGAGCGAACAGATCGACGGTACGTTGTATCCTAAGGTAATACAATCAAAAAGTCCGAATCTTAATAAGAAAATACTGTTTTGAGTTACAAATTTTATCAATAATGATAGGTGCTCTCTGGTCTAGTTGCTTGGATAATATTTTTACTAAACTTTCTTTGATTATAATCAATCACGTATTATTTTTAGTAAATATCTAAAGATATTTCATTTCAGTTGTAAATGTTGAGTTTTTAGCCTGTCAAAACTTAATAATTACGAAATTGTTAATATTTTTTTATCCCATTATAGTTGTATATATTTGATAATTTAAATAAAAGAAAATAACGCTTTTGTTGGTTTGTATCCTTGGTAATAAATTCATTTGCAATTTACATAATAAATTTCAATGTAACATACATTTCTTATACATTCTTTTACATTTCAAAATTATAGCACATTATATCATTATTTGTTTCGATTGATTCATTTAATTCTTTTTCCTAAATGGCAGGTAATGCAAATACAAATATTTACTATAAATTATTCTAGATTTCATTATTAAAAAAAAATTTTAATCCTAATTGAAATTATATAACTTTTATTTTGAGATTATTTATTATGTGTGTTGCTGAGCGCGTTATCTTTTGTTTTGAGCCTGCGAGTGAACTAGAACTACAACAAAACGTTCAATTACAATGTCACTCAGATATAATTCTAGTTCAATTCTAGTTCTAGTTCAACAAACCTGTTTGTTCCTAATGGGTTTGTTTTTTGTAGGTGATAACCGACGCTAGTAATAAAAGATTATAACACTGCAATTGTAGTGTATATAGTTATATCTAGGTGTATAATATAATGTTATTTCATTTTATGTTATATTATATTTTTCATATTATATCTGATGTTTAAACTTTAAACCCCTATAGATCATTCCTTATGAGCAAATTTTCTAAAAGGTTTTGAATAAGTTGGAATATTTTATGGTTAATGTGACTGGAGAGGAAATATTTTAACAGTTTATTACAAATGCTCGGATTTACTTCTAGATTCCCACTCTTAAAAGCCCTCTTTTTGAACAAAATTCAGAGAATATAATATTCAACAATTTCAAAAGGTAATATTAGTTATTCACAATTTTATTTGTCAACTTTTGAGTTAAAATATAATTATAAAAGCGATACTGTACCCTAAAATAAAAATAATTATATTTTTAAAATAAAAATACAATTTCAGAAACTTTAAAGATATTTACTTTCATATCATGATTATTTAATAATAAAATTACAAAATTACTTTTTTATTTGCCTGAGTTATCGCAGCTGATATGGATTTCCATAGTAATTTAAGCTCCACATCTTAAGTATAATTAATTTTGTAATATTTGGCACTTATTGAGCTGGAACTCTGTAACTCGGGTATGGAGGTTTACCGAGGAGACGTTATCCTTTATATCTGGTGTAATCCTTATAAACTAAGATGTTAACTTCTACGTTAATCCCCGTAGCTATTTAGTTATTTAATATTTAGTAAATCTGTATAGCTCGTCATACGAAAGCTTGCGCTCGACTTTGAATGGCGCGCATAGACTGGGGGGGGGGGAGGTCTAGGGAAGCTAAAGACAGTTCTGCAGATATTATAATATGTAGTAAAGTATTTATATTTATGTAGTAAAAGTATTTATCTCATTGGGATACAACAGAAAAACAATACCAATATATTTCAAAAGTAATACATGAATCAGCAAAAGAAGCTTTAGGTGAAATTGATATTAAAGATAAAAAGAATACGTTTTATTATTGGGATGAAGAAATTAAAAAAGAAGTGAAGATTAAAAAAGAGAAATATTTAAAATGGTTAAATACAAAGAAAATTGATGATAAAATAGAACTTAATGCACAACAAGCAAAAATTAGAAGAATGGTTGCAGAATCAAAAAACAGAAGTTGGGAACAATCATGCCAAAAGATAGAATCTTTTATTGGAGGGAAAAGAAGTACAGAAGCTTGGAAAACTTTGAAAACATTAAGAAAAAACTCTAAGGAGTCACAACAAATGACATATATTGATTTTCAAACGTGGGAGGAATATTTTAAAAACTTATTAACAGAATGCAGAGAAGAACATTTGGAAAAAAATCAAAATGAAATACCAGAAACAGTAAATAATACCTATCTAAATTTGGATATGGAAATAGTGATACAGGCAATAAAATCTATGAAAAATGGAAGAGCTTCAGGACCTGGAGGAATTCCAGCCGAACTATTAAAGTATGGTACAAATAAATTATTTGCAAATTTGAAGGAACTTTTTGAAAAATGTTTGAATGGAGAAGAGACACCAGAAGAGTGGAAAATAGGCTATATATCCACATTACATAAGAAAGGTAATAAGAAGCAATGTGAAAACTATAGAGGAATAACAGTTACAAATACATTGAGCAGAATTTATGGAAAAATAATTAAGCAATATTTAGAAAATGAATACAAGGATATGGAGGCTGAGGAACAGGCAGGTTTTAGAAGAGGAAGATCAACGATAGATCACTTATTCTGCTTAGAACAAATAATTGAAAAGAAAGTAATTCGTTTACAACCTCTCCATTTAGTATTTATAGATATAGAAAAAGCTTATGATAATGTACCATTATCAAAGTTATGGGAAGTGTTAAAGTCAAATGCTATAAGTCAAACTATAATCAAGGCAATTCAAAATTTATATAAAAATTCTATTTCCAAAATAAAAATAGGAAACAATCTGTCAACAGGTTTTGAAGTAACAAAAGGATTACGCCAAGGATGCTGTCTGTCACCCACATTATATAAAATTTATACAGAAAAGGTTTTGAAAAATTGGAAGAATAAATGCAAAGGAATGGGAATCCCAGTAAACAATATCACAATTTATTCTTTACAATTTGCAGATGACCAATTGATTTTAGCTCAAGATTATGAAGACATTGAATATATGACTCGAAAGATAATAGGAGAATACAAACTATGGGGATTGAATGTTAATATGAATAAAACTAAATACATGGTCATAGGAGAAAAAAGTAAAGACTTAATAATAGAAGAAGAAAATATTAAAAGAATATCACATGTTGAGGAATGTAAGTATTTGGGAATGAAAATTACAAATGATGGGAAACAAGATAAAGAAATTGGATCGAAAATAAATTTGGGAAAAACAACAATTTCAATGTTAAATGGAATTTTATGGGATAAACATATAACTAATCAAACAAAAACAAAAATTTTTAATACAATAGTACGAAGCATAATGACATATGGATCAGACGTTTGGATATTGAAATCAACATTGACAAAGAAATTATTGGCAACTGAGATGGACTTTTGGAGACGTTCTGCGAGAATATCAAGATTGGATAAGATCCGAAATCAAATAATTAGAGATAAAATGGAAGTACAAAATTTAATTACAGATTTTGTAGAACAAAAACAGTTAATTTGGTATGGACATACGAAAAGGATGAATGATGAAAGACTACCAAAGATGTTGTTGGAATGGACACCACCAGGGAGAAGACGAAGGGGAAGACCATCGAAAACGTGGATACAGGAAATTAGTTCATCTTTAATCAAATGGGATATACCAGAAAACTTGTGGACAGATAGGGATGAGTGGAAAAACAAAATTAAAAACTGTATCTCATTAGACTTAGGTTAAAATGTAAAACATTGTAAAAAACCTGTCAATAATAATAAGTATTTATATAACAATAATGTAATAGTTAATGTAAACTAAGGTGTTAACGTCTACGTTGATCGTCATAGTTATTATTTAGTTATTTAATAGTTAGCAAAATGGTAGCAAACTGGTCATAAGTAGGCTTGAACCTTGAACGGCGAGCATAGTCGGGAGGGAAGGGTAGGGGAAGCATAAGACCGTTCCACATAATATAGTAAAGTATTATACGAGTATTACAAGAATGTAGATTTGACAAGGTAGAAAAGTGCTATAAATATTATTTTATTTGATTTGTTATATTAACCAGATCATTTACGTATATGTTTAAAAAAATTACTTATATCAGTATTTTAAACGACTAGAACTTGGCCTCAGATGCAACCCAAACTATGAAAACTAATGTTTTTGAATAGGTTAGTACAGGTTTTTATTGATCGCACACGCACTTAAGAGTGACTAGCTAATAAAATTAGGATTTAAACAAACAAACGCAAATAATTTTTTCAACAATATATGAGTAATGACTAAAAGGTTATTTATGTAAGTATATTTTTCAAAACTCGTTTCATAATATCTTTAAAGCTACAACAGTGTCCCAATAATGCGACAGGTAATATTTCCATTGGTGGGACCCCCCCCCCAATTAATAGAAATATATGAAGCGTTTTCACTTATCACTGTATTTTTACAATAACGTAGGCTTCCAAAATATGTTTTAAAACTGATATAAGATATCATAAAATGAGGGACTACATGTGATTCATTAGCTCCTCGCCACTGGACAAGACGTAACACCATCATTCTAGTTGCGATAAATCATTGTTTTTGAGAATTTTGTGTCTATATTCATAATAAAAAAATAATATTTATCGATACACTTGAATCATTTATAACATTATACCACTATAACATTATATAAAGTTGTTAGGAACATACGTAATATGGTATAAAATTCTCGAGAGTTGAAGTTCAAAGTGAGCTGTAACCGTTGGTTAAAGCTATTTACCGTTGAATTCGTGAGCTTCAAAGTCAGAGCTCCGTTTTATTATTTTTTTATAAATGCTATATTTTATACTCAATTTTTTAACTTGAAATTATTTACTCTATTCTGCCCTTAAAAAGGTATTCATCCATTGCAATCCATTTTAAGTAAACGGCAGGTGAAAGATAATTAGAAACAGTTTTAAATTAAAAAGTATTTAACGAACGCTTCGTGCTAGGATTAAGGGAAAACTATGACAACTTGTGAATAGGGTAAAGTTGACCACAATTTAACCTGATCTTAACCGGGGCGAAAAGGTATATATCCACCAAGAGGTGTATTTATGATGAATAGTTGATAATCACTCCTTCATTTTGTATTGCATAATCACAATTCCGAGATTTCGCCAAGATCTCATCTAACATTGATGAGGTGAACGCAGCCACAGTTGAAACAAGAATGAATAATGTCTTGTCTCTTTAGCGGAGCGCTGTTTTGCTCATGTGCTTCGCTGTCTCTGTTTCTGTATATTTACAGGTATATAAATATTACATGACTTTATTGTGTAATTTTGGTTATCGACTAATCGCTTTTCTATTCACATTTAAACTTTGCACTTGGTTGTTTGGTGCGGTGCGCCGTATTTTGGATTTGAATGTTTTTGGTTTGATTAGGTTGCTGCTTGGATTTTGTTTAGGCTTGGCTTTTTTTGACGTTCCACCTTCAAGGGGGCTCACAGATGAGGCACAGAGGGGATTTCTGAGGCGGAGCCGGATCTGTGACTATTGCCAACATATGCGCATGGGAAGAGAGTTCTGCTAGAGAACGTAGCCAGTTCCGATATTTATATAGAGGAAAGCAGCCCCCCCCTGCTGACGTCAATCTATATACAACTAAACTAAACAATTTCCTTTCCTTTCCTTTTCCTCATGATACATTTCCATACTGCATGTAAATTCAAAGCATCGTCACGTTTATAAAGTCTGCCTTGCTTATCTATGTCAATGGCCTCAAGTGTTAATTTGGTTCTGCAGTTTTCCACTTGTGAAACTTGTTGGAATTGTTAACAATAAAATGACGTGACTCCTTGTGGTGTTTGTACAGAGCAGACGTTTGGTGCTTGTTTAAAGTTTAAGTTCGTCTTCTTTGATCCTTGCAGAGATGCCTGTTTGTCTGGTAAATGTACGATTTGGTTATAATTCCTTCACGAAACGCTGTACACGTCATAGTTCTCTAAATAGATATTGTTTTTGGCATTACCAATACCCTTATCAACCTTGATGTGATGTTTATAAAAAGACCATATACCATGCGTCTTAAAGAATCTGTAAATTATATCAGTGGACACTATAGAAAAAGGTAAAACAAATTACCATTCTCCTTCCCCCATCTCTCGTCCGTGTCAACTGAAAGGACACTTTAACTGTAAAACACTTTATAAATGGTATAGTTTTATAGCCATCGCTTGCGCCTCTTTCGTGGCAATAACTTCAAGGTCCTGAGAAAGCTATCATTTTGAAACTTTGTTCTACGAACTACAAAATAAAGGATGCCCTCCAGATATTAAATATTCATCATAGTTTTACATCGGTGAATAGATAACACACACACACACACACACACATATATATATATATATATATATATATATATATATATATATATATATATATATATATATATATATGAATATTCCTGATGATGTTGGTACTGTTAGCCAACGAAAAACTGTAAATTTTAAATTCAATTATAATTCTTATATTTGTATTTTGACTTAGTTCTTTATTAATACACAAGAATACATATTGCGATATATATATATATATATATATATATATATATATATATATATATATATATATAAATTCATATTGATACCATTTAAAAAATTAAACAAACACATTCTTAATAAACCCTTTTTAATAGTTCATACCTGGTGTAACACTATTTATTATCCTGTGCTTCTAGCTTGCTACTAAAACGTTGAATCGAATTCATTTTCTAGCAAAAGTGCATATAACTTATGCTTTGAATAACGCATATTCTGACCTAAATACGACATTATAACGTTATAACATGTTGTAGCAAATTAAGGTAATAGGAGAACTATATTTTGATTGATTAAATTAATGTAGTTGACCTTTTTGAGAAATGAAACAAGTTTGGAAATCTTAAGAATTTTGACGGTTTGGGCATTTATTTAAAAAATAGGTTTTGAATATATAGGTACTGAATTTCAAAGCTTTTATTTACCTAAACAAAATCTAATTTTGATACAACCAGTTGCAATGGAATTTAAAAAGCCTTAAGGTAAACACGTCTACGTGAATTGTTTACTTTCAATAAAAATCTCTTCTGCTTCTACCTAGAAGGTATTCCTTTATATTGTGCCATATCTTCTAAATTTATTTATTTTTCAAATAAATACCTGTTACAAAATACTCTCTTGTTTAATTCATCAGACTACATGAATTTAGTTTTTTTTCAGGAATCTGCTTCTACCTCATGGCTGCATTTATATTAGTATCTATCATTGCGGTATTGTACAGATTTTTCAAGAAACCTGCAGCACAGCCACCTGAAAGGCGCCGTAGAGCTACAGATCCTGCTGTAATGTCAACGTTTTTTCCCGTCACACTCTAGATGTTGGCTTTATACACCACACTAAACCATTTGTATTTTATAGATTTCCAAGTGTGAATTGATTGATAATTACATTTGTACCGCCTCCCTCGGGTACAAAGAGCAATTTATGCATTTTTGTTCAACAAAATACAACTCATTTTACAGTTTTTTGACTAGTCCTAATTTGAATTCATAAGATAGACTTTTATTCTGTGTAAACAAGTGTTTATAGTACATGAATATGATTTGTTCATTGGACTGAATTATTCGTTCTCTCAACATAATAGGCTATGTAAGTAATCTAATTACAACTTGTGTTTGAATTTTTTAAACTCTCACCATATCCAAGGTAAAGATAAACTTATTTACTTTGTATTGTTTTGATTGTATTGTATTTAGATGTTGTTACCGTAAGCGAGAGGGAGTTTGTGACACGTTTGGGAGATTTCTTTAGTGTAATCGATTAAAAACTATCCAGTCTCAGATGTATTGATTGCTTTATGTAATTAAGCGCTTTGTTTATGCAATAACGTAGACAAACAAACTAAACATTAAGGTTTGACATAATTATAAATAATAATACTTGTCACAAAGTCACGCCAAATTGCCGTTAGAGTGGAAAAGATTACTCTATCCTCACAAAACGTCACTTTAATATCTGCAACTAAAAAAAACTTATTATAATTAATTTTAATTGCTATAATCTAAATTTTTTTAATTGCTTGATGCGTAGCATTTCAACCTTACCCTTATCTGAATAATCTAAACCAACCACTTGAAATAAACCTCTGTTGCTTATTTGTTTGGGGGGGGGGGGTTATTGCAATACAAAATAAACCTTATGTTATAAAAAATGGCATCTAGATTTGTCGTCCATTCCCAAGTCTTTAGTTCGTTCCATAACTCAACAATGTAAACAGCTGTCTTTTTCTCGACGATATTCTCTGAGAACAAATTGCCTTCGAGATAACAAAAGTTCGATGATTTTCATCATTTCATCCTTTAAAACAGTTGTCTTAATTTGAATCAGACATCTGTTCATTTAAAACGTTAACATCCCTTGCATCGGAATTTTGTGAAGAAAACATGTCACTGATTTTAGATTCATTATTCAACTAACTAATCTTTCTTTTCTGATCTTTCGGTGTCTTACCTTTTTTGTCTTTGTAAATTATCAGGTATCCCTAAGTTTTTCTTGCCTTCGTCATATAAAACATCTGATTCTTCAATCCTCTTCCCTGCTGGAATGTTTAACATATTCTGTCTTTTCTCCTCTCTGGGCTTTGTCTCATACTGCCTTCTTTAACTCAAAAAAAGAAAAGATTCTCATATGAGGTTTATCATATGGCCCAAAGTTTTACCTAAGCTAGTATTATGAAGCATCGATAAACTTGTTTGTTTAGTGGACAAATTCTTGTTCTGCGGAAACCAGAATTCACATTTTTCTGTATTCATTTCCATGGCTTCTTCCATAGACCAGGACACTCATCCTTTGGAATAGAAGAGCATCGGCTTCTCGAAGGTGTCATCTTGCATTAAGAAGGTATTTCCCTCAAATGAGTTTCAATGGCTGGAATAATAGAATGTCAAGCAGTATTAATCTATAATTAAAGAATAAAAATATGGTACAACTCACAAATATACAATTTTTTATTTCATACGCGTTTCAACGACTAATTTGTCGTCACCCTCAGTGAAGATACACAAATCAAATTAACTAAAATATATATATATATATTATATATATAAATATATATATATATTAAACATAACCTATAAAGTTTCAACAAAACTAAAAACAAAAGTAAAAATCAGATCTGGGCATTGTCAAATTTATTGCCACAGCTACTAATATAATTACATTAAATAACATATGTTAATTATAAATATTTAATTTTGATGAGCCTATATTACTAGGAAAACATAATAATAACAAAATTATTTCAATAATTAAAACAATTTAAAAAGATAGTATTTAACAATTAATTAATTTAAAATAATATTGAATTTTGAATTGGTCCTAATTCATTATTAACAATTTTATTTTTATTTCTATTTATCAATAAAGTTTCCCATGCATCTAATTCATTAAAATTTATCACATTTTTTTAAAGGGCAATATTTTTACTTTTAAATTCGTGTTTTTTGTCCAAACAATATTTTGCCATAACTGATTTTTCAGGCCTATTAAATTTAACATGGGAAAAATGTTCTTTTGCTCTAACTAGTATGTCTCTTTTTGTTTGTCCAATATATTTCATCTGGCACATACTACACTGCAAACTATAAATTCCCGATTAATTTTCATTTTTTATTATATCTTTTTGGTTTCCTAATAGATTTTTTAGGTTAGTTCTTGTAACTAACGTTACTTTCACATTACTGTTCTTCTCCAAATCTTTTTTAGCCAAATTAGATAAAGGTGGATGGCAAGCTAATCTAATCCATTTTCTTTCCTCTCTATTAATCTAATTTAATTTTCTTGACACTATCGTAGCACTTTCGGGTTGGTGTAGGAGCTCAAATTGTAGAGTTGATGTAGTTTTATCGAAATAGGCAATATGAGAGAAATAAACTCATCTTAAAAAATCTGGTGATCAAACCAAATAGATTTGGTTCTGATATATCTAGATTCGCTCGGCCTATTTTCAGTCCGCTTTGTGCTTTATAGTCCATATAACATCGTGTCAGATTTTCTGCGGCATTCCCACAAAACATCAAAGATAGGTTTTTGTACTAAGATGATAAGGGTGTTGTAGAACCCTTAGATGAGTGTTGAATTTGCTCTGGCTATTTGCATCGTTGCACTTTCGTTTCCTGTGTCATCGACAAGATTCGTCTCATCAAAGTTCCAAATTATTTGTTTTGAAGGTACATCAGCAATTTCCTCAAGGTTTGAAGGTAAATCATTAATAAATTCTTCACCATTTGAAGCCCTTGAATAAGTAATATTTTTAGCTGTTCTTTGTGAAATGGAGTCTCTGTGTCGTTTCACAAAGGACTTGGCCCAATCTCAGCCAGGAAAAGCATTAAAAAAAAAAACATTTACTTTACGCCCGGACTTTAAATGTGTACTATATGATGTTAATTTATATACGATAATAATGATTTTAATAATTATTTAAATAATTGAATATACATAATAATTGTATATATATATATATATATATATATATATATATATATATATATATATATATATATATATATATATATATATATATATATATATATATATACTAGTTAACAAATAATTTGAGTAGTTTAATGAAGATTAAAATCAAATAATGCACAATCAGGGAAAAGTAATTTGTAAAGAAGTTGATGGTTTCTACCATGGAATTCTTTAGTACCCAAAATGTTTGATAAATTAGATGAAAATAAATAAAGGCTATAAGTTTAAAATATGCAAAAGATTACTAAATACGAACAAATTTTATAAAATTTTGTCAAAAATTTGGATAACTTTTATAATTATTTGTGTAAATTAGTGCTAATCAAGGTAAACTAAAATAATTAGTTTGTCATTCATTTAAATAAATATAATTAATTCATTTTATATTAATAATACAAAATGTTCTATTATATATATATATATATGTGTGTGTGTGTGTGTGTGTGTGTGTGTGTGTGTGTGTGTGTGTGTGTGTGTGTGTGTGTGTGTGTGTGTGTGTGTGTGTGTAAGTGTGTGTGTGTGTGTGTGTGTGTGTGTGAGTGTTTGTGTTTGTATGTGGGTGTGTGTGTGTGTGTGTGTGTGTGTGTGTGTGTGTGTGAGTGAGTGTGTGTGTGAGTGAGTGTGTGTGTGTGTGTGTGTGTGTGTGTGTGTGAATGCTATTTTATACAGTAGCGATCATGAAATGGAGAAAATGAAGCACGATTTTGCATTAGTTAATCATTATATGTATGTTATGAGTATTTTATACGTACAATTGCCAACAATACGTATCGATAATCCTAAATATTGGCTTTCGCTTTCAAAGCATTTCAGGCGTCGAATGCGGTAATTGCCTGAAGTTGAACACTTACAGCTTTGTCCGCTAGGCTGCGTGAGTGCATAGTACAGAGTGAGGGGCAGAGGTGTGAGGAATGGGCCGAATTAACAAGTGGCCGATGAAGCTAACTTGTACTATCCTGTTAAACGAGGAAATGCGAGTGAACCCAACGAATGCCACACTTAAAAACAGAAAACAAAAGAAAGGAAGTGACACGTTTCGTCATATTGATGCCTGTTATATTGTGCAGATGTAAATGCTTACATTAATATAATTGTGTACAAATTTAAATCAATTATTAATGTAGGTATAAAAAAAACTCCAGCGCGCCAGTGTTTTGTTTGCTCCCAGTGGCAGAGAGCATTATTAAAGGTCTTATAGACATTTACTTCAACTTTTTGAAAAACGAACGGGAGGGTAGGACTACTGCAGACTTGCAAAGAGGTGAAGAGTTGACCCGGTATTGAACTCATATAAAAATGACTGCTTAGCGATTATTACAGAGACGTACAGAGACGCTCAAGATGTTTTACGGGTGAAGTGTTTATAGTATCGAAAATATAGAAATGCCAGTTAGCCTAAAAGAATAAAAACCTATTAAAGAATTACCACTGGTAACAGA
Organism: Prosapia bicincta; assembly: GCA_036971475.1. NCBI lineage: Eukaryota > Metazoa > Arthropoda > Insecta > Hemiptera > Cercopidae > Prosapia > Prosapia bicincta. The sequence continues at coordinate 338,088,925 of JBAIZL010000001.1, read as the reverse complement.
CGCTCTCACACACAGGTTTCGTATTCATAGATTGTAGACTATTGGTAAAATACAAATAGGAACAAACGTATGAGATTCAAATGTAATATTTGGACTATTAAACAATTACCACTGTTAACAGACGCTCTCACACACAGGTTTCGTATTCATAGATTGTAGACTATTGGTAAAATACAAATAGGAACAAACGTATGAGATTCAAATGTAATCTTTGGACTATTAAACAATTACCACTGTTAACTGACGCTCTCACACACAGGTTTCGTATTCATAGATTGTAGACTATTGGTAAAATACAAATAGGAACAAACGTATGAGATTCAAATGTAATCTTTGGACTATTAAACAATTACCACTGTTAACTGACGCTCTCACACACAGGTTTCGTATTCATAGATTGTAGACTATTGGTAAAATACAAATAGGAACAAACGTATGAGATTCAAATGTAATCTTTGGACTATTAAACAATTACCACTGTTAACTGACTCTCACACACAGGTTTCGTATTCATAGATTGTAGACTATTGGTAAAATACAAATAGGAACAAAAGTATGAGATTCAAATGCAATCTTTGGACTACTAAACAGTATTCCCTTCTAATACGTAATACAAGCAGAGAAAATAAATGGGATATTTAAATAAATTTTCAATATATTTATAATAAAATTAAACTGTACTTCCTGTTTTAGCCTTTGTCTTGTAATAAAAAGAAATACAATAAGAATAACAATAGCCAAGGAATACCAACATAATGTTTGTTAAGACTGGTAAAGATGAAAATAAAAACAACACAGTTTAGTTGCCACAGAAGAGCTCTTTAATAAATTTAGTTCGAAAAGGTTTAGAACCTCGAGTCTTCTATACATGGTGAGCCTATTTTATACAGTGTCTCTAGTCATGTATGTAATTTCCAGACCACTATTTATAAATTGCTAGAACTTAAATTAAATGCTCCTCTAAACGATGGCTCTCACGTGAATGGTCTCTCAGTAGCTTAATGTTTATTCAGGACAACGTGCGTATTCAGGAGCAAGATTTATTTACGTAGACTAAAGTAATTTATATTTGCAAGAGTGAAGCTATTTGTACAAAGATATAGATAAGGAAACATCAAGTCAATGGCATCACCTGTTTTACTTTTAAATTCCTTTTAAAAAGAACAGCTATTAGTTCCATATTTATTTCTGTGTTGCCAACTATTTTTTTTAATAAACGTATGAACTTTTAAAAGTATAAAATATGTTTAACAAAGAGTTTTTTAGACAAACAGACCGACAATTTGTTTAAAATTCTAGTTATTTTCAAAAAGAAAATATTCAGGGAATCTTACTACTCTCTAATAGAATTGTTAGACATCAAAGACAGCCATTCAGGTTTATCTATTCAAATAAAACTCTTCCGATTGAAAAATTTAACTTAACTTTACATTATGAAAATACTACTACAGATTTCTGCTTCATATCGTGGGTATACAGGCGTAAATTCTTTTTTGGTTTGATTGATTCTTTTTCCTTATTATCTTAAATGAACTTGGTAATTTGGAGTTAATTTGTTCACGTTAGAAGTCAACTCATAAACTATATTGAAAAGGAAGAATTTTACTGATAAGCAAAATAATATTTTAGCTTTTGATGTTTACAATTCTCTTTTTACTTTCGAAGCCACCTGATACAATCTAAATGCGTTTATTTTTAACATTTAATCATTTAGCTTTTCTAATATTTCAGGAAATTGTATGATGAAGACACTTTACACAATTCATTATGCATAGTGAGCATTTTTCGTATTTAAAACTAAAAGCTTTCGTTTATAAAAATTTGACTTATACCTTAAAATTCGCCACTGACATAGATTTATAATCTATATCAAAATTAAAATAATTAAATTTTTGAAATCCAAGACACAAAAAGGCAAACAAATTTTGTTTCTGTAATTTTTAGTTTGCTGTTTATATATTAGTAAAAAGAATTTATATAGTATATAGATGTTATGCTATATATCTATATTATAATATATGAATTTATAATATCTATATTATTATTAGTGACCTCTAATGTACTTAACAAGACTGTAATAACTAGTATTTATTTAATTTTCATTCCGTTTATCGTTGATGTTTTGGACATTTACAGAATCTTATGACCATTCTAAGGACTAAAACAATGACAAATAACTAACAACTTGTTGATTATATGTTATCACTTTAGTTTTACGTATGGCCATAAGAATAGATGTCCGGATGAAACTTAGACGATAAATAAAATGTAAGTTAAATAAATATTGGTTATTATAGAATTGTCAATTTCATTAGAACCTGAACTTAAATGTTGTTGTTTATATTTCCAGAAAATTAGTGTTTCTTTAAAAATTAATAATCAATGCTTTAAATTTAACGTTAAACTTAATTCATTAAGCAAAAAGCATTCCAACTACACAAGCAATGATAAATTTATTTTCTATTACGTTTAAAGTTGCAGAAAAATAAGCGATCATAAAAATATTAAAATGGAATTTAAGAAACACAAGTAATAAATATAAAACAACCTCCTCTTTAATGCAAGTCTTCAGGAGGTTTTGTTATCGAGAGTGAACATCAAATTACAAGAATAATTTATAACCAACTTTACCCAAACATGAGCTCCCCCACTAGAACAAAACGTTCTACTGCATCTCAAAGGGTGTTTGTTTACAAAAATATGAGAAAAACTGAACATTCCAATACATTATGTAATGTTTGGATTTAATATATTATTTTGCCTGTCAAAATCCTTGAACTAAACTGAAAATATATTGCTCGATAACTTTTACATGTCAAAGAAAAAACACTGGAGTAAACAAACAAACACTGGAATAATTGTGCACTTATCCAAAGATTGTTTAAATGCTGTTTATATGTTACGAAAAATATTAATTCATAAAAGTTTTAAATTGGTATATCATGAAACATTTTTCAGGTTTTTGTTTACAATAAATAAAAACAAATTACCAGACTAAACAATAGCATGTAAATAGTGCATATTACACAGAAATTATATTGTTTTTTCTATATTATTTCTTACTCTCCATAACATAAAATATTGAGTCTACAATTGTCTTTCCCACTACTAGAACCATGCAAAAGAAAGGGGCATTTCCTTCTCTATACGATGGCAAAGTATGAAGGTAAATATTATACAGTCTAGGGTCCTGAGCAATTATTCGGTCTGGAACAGATGTATGTGGGAGGACTCAGTACAACCGAAGGGTGGGGGCTACATAAAACAAAACCTTGTCTCATGTCAAGGCACTTGTGTAAGGCAACGTGACTGAGTTTGCAAAAACTCGTGGAGAATAAATGTTACAGATAGGAATAAATAATCCAGTAAAAATAATTTTATATGTTCAATGAATGCTTTAACAATCATGTGGCTGTACTTAGTTATATGTAACCTATAATATATAGCGGTTTATGATTGTGATATATAACTATCGATGCTTATAAAATGTTTTTTCCGAGGTAAAAATTATTTCAGTATTCTAAATTTATTTATTTAAAAAAGAATTTATTATACCTTAATATCGCCTTACTATTTTTACCACTATTTTACTTTTAATTTTTTTATATTATTGATGTACATTTTTTTAAATTATCCTCAATTTTTTTAAAATTATACTTATAATGTGTAATATACTTACGTGGATGTACTCAATAACGTCATCTTTTATTGAAAATTTTAATTTCAAATTGTTTAAAATTTTAATGCTATAGTTTGCAAATAGTTTATCATTTTTCATACTTTTTACTTACATTTTTTCCTTCTGTATTTAAATTGCTAAATTTAATTTGAATTGAATATAAAACTATTGAATAATTTTCGTTATTGACAAAGCTTGTGCAAAATATACCGTCTTAGGTGTATGATAACACAAGTGAATCAATTTGTATTTTGTATCTTTCCTAAATAGGAGAGTTTCTTTTCGTTACATAGATATTTTCCACTTTTCAATTTTACCCAAGGAGTGTAAAGGCAAATCCTAAATAAGGACTGCAAAGCCAAATCCTACCTAAGGGGTGTAAAGGCAAATCCTACGTAAGGAACGTAAAGGCAAATCTAACTTAAATATTGTATAGGCAAATTCTACCAATTAAGCCTCAAAAATAAACTCTAATTGCTCTAACTAAGAAAAAAAAATATTGCTTTAAAAATTAATATGTTGAAACCTAAAAACATTCAAGATGTAATTCGATGTTTTCTAAACTCTGACCAAAGAAATCTACGAAAATTAGTGAAATAAACGTATAAAAAACAGTCATACAAACAACCAATGCCTGGTAAACTTAAAATGTAAGGAAACAATAGATAACAACTAGAAGATGAAACTCACTGGAGAGTGAACACAAGAAGAAAATTATTTCCAACACGTATGATAAAAACACGCGCCTTCAGTAAAAAGCAAAAATCAAGGGTTCAGACAATTAGCAAGTCTTCTAGACCCATCAAAAGTTACGTCAGATGCAATTAATAACTGCTTCCGTATTCAGATGTAAATACATAGGGAATGACCCATTAGTAAAATAATGGTTTGTTTTATGAAGAACACCCTCCCGCACATTAGCATGCAAATGCCTTTTATGATATATTAAATTTCAAATGCCGTTTCTATATAATACCAGTGTTACGTATTTAAATTAATATAGACTCATTTCTTTTATTTTAAACCCACCGCCAAAGTCAGACAAAGCTCACCTGTGATAAGGTTTGTTCTGCCGTTTGAACGGCAGAGCAAGTTAGACCTTTCCGGAGTGTAGACCGATACCCCTACGTTCTAGTATATTATTATACTTTTCAATCTCCGTACCTTCGGTACTAGCATACGTGAATGCTAATAGTTTATTAATTTTTATACCGAATGTGACCAGTCGTGGAATACGAACACGTTTTCTGACCATAAATCGCTTATTTAATACGCGAGTGTGATAAGTGTGTATTCCATGGTCCACGTAAGTACAAACTATTAATTTATATAATTATAATAATTATTGGTCCTCCGAAACTATTGTTATCAAACAAATTTGGTCCCTCGGGCCGGATCTTAAGCCTTAAGACCTATATACAAAAAAAAAACTACAATTCATTATATATGTTCATTCTACAATTTCTACAAGTTTTTTCAAACTTTGTCTGTGCATGCAAACACTGGAAAACTAGTTAATGTCGCAGTATATGAAACAGCTGATACCTCTCTCATCTTTGTTTGACTTTGGCGTGCATATGTTGGTTTAAATTAATTGTAAAAGTTTATGAAAAGTGATTTCAGTTGTTTATCTAACAAAAAAAACATCTGATAAGTCAATCCTGCAAAAATTGTTGGTGCGCGCTAATTCTATAAATAGGCTTCGTGAAGTATTTTCTGATATTTTAGACATTTATCATGAACTAGAAATACAGGCTAACCCGAATTTTCAACCCAACTACGCTCCCCTTAAGAGCATCAACGAGTTAGTCGATTATGTTAATTCTACCGTATATTCCATAGAAAGTAAGATGTCATCAACAAGGCCTAAATGTGAAATATTTACTCCTCAGTTACGTATACGACTGCCTAAACTCTTGAACTCAAGCATTTCGATGGTGAATTTCTCGAATGGATGTCATTCATTAATATATTTAACGCTAGCATTCATGAAAATGCATCGTTACCAGCAGTTTCTAAACTTCAATATTTATTGAGCGTTATCTCAGGAGAACCGCTAAATTTAATTAAATCTCTCCCTATTTCTGACGCTAACTATAAAGTGGCCTATGACTTATTAAAAGAAAGATATCACTCGCCAAGGCGAATAGTTACTTTACACCTCAATCAAATTTTAGATTTGCCCTCTGTAAACAACACGCCTAAACAAATGAGAAATTTTGTAAATTTATACTCAGAAAATATACAAGCTCTTAAATGTCTTGACATCGATGTCACTAGTAAAACGCCTTTGCTATCTGCTATGCTTTTACGAAAAATGGATAGTGAACTTAGGAACCGTTTTGAAAACTTCCGTTCATCAAATGTTACTCAAGAGAGAGTTGACTCCACTACAATACCTGATGCAGCGGAAATTATTAAGTTTTTAAGTAAAGAATGTAATGAAGTTGAAGATGCCAATCTTCATTCTCCTTTCACCTCGAAACCCTCCTCGTCTGGATCACGCACCCCCTCTGGTTCCCAAAATAAATACTTTAAACAAAAAGTATCACTGATGTCCTACAATTATGGAGAAGGATCCTCCATTAAAGTTAAACCTCATCCATGCTTTATATGCAATAAAATTGACCATAAGGTATATTCGTGTCCGGACTTCAAGAGTCAGGACGCCAAATCCCATCTCAAAATTGAAAAGGAAAAGGGGCGTTGTACCTCATGCTTAGGTACTCACCTTCTTAACGACTGTAGGTCAAAGTTTAGTTGCTACAAATGCCACAAAAACCATCATACATTATTACATTTTTAACATTACTCTACGCTGCAACGGACCACACCTCAAACTTCGCGTCAAGACTCTCCGACACTTCAACAGGAAATAACCCCTTCTCCAATCACTATGACCTGTCAAGAAAAGCAGAATACGTCTCAAATCTCTAATACTGTTCTCTTAGGCACTCTACTTGTTAAGCTTACCTCGTCTAACGGTATTACTCATGTATTTCGTGCTATTGTTGACTCTGGCAGTCAATCTTGTTTTTTCACCGAGCGTGCTGCTCAATTATTGTGTGCTTCTCGTACTAAGACCACTCATAGTGTGGTAGGATTGTCTCAGGTATACTTACGCTCAAAAGGTCTCACCTCAGTTGCTGTTGAAACTCTTGGGGGCAAGGTTATTTCAATTAATGAAAGATTTTTAATATTGGAAAACATATGTGTTAACCTACCAAGCACACAAGTAGACTCTGAAGTTCTTTCCAAGGTTCGTCCTTATGTTTTGGCAGACCCTATGTTTCACTTGCCAGGAGGCATAGACGTTCTTCTTGGTGGTGCTTTATTTCCACTCATACTTACTCAAGAATCTTATAACCTCAGACCTGGTTTACCCAGGCTAATAGGCACACACTTTGGCTTTTTAGTAATGGGTAACGCACCATGTCTATCTGGCAATGAACTTAATAGTAACTCCAGCTCTCAATTATCAACTACACTTTTAGTTGTCAACGACATTGACCTTCACTACTCACTACAAAGGTTTTGGCAACAGGAAGAACCCCCTGCTGTGTCTAAGCTTTCTCAAAAAGATACATTATGTGAAGATCACTTTTTCGCCACTCATACTCGGGACCAATCTGGCCGATATTGCGTCCGACTACCATTCAAGACTGAACATCCTCCTCTGGGTCAATCTCGTTTAAATGCAGAAAAAAGACTGCACTCTCTAGAGAAGAAATTTAGTGCTCAACCTCAATTTAAATCCCTATATACTGATTTTATGGCTGACTACTTAGCCTCTGGTCACATGATATACGGTCATAATACTGATCTAACTGTACCTCATTACTTCCTTCCTCACCATGGTGTTTTAAAGGAGTCTAGCAGCACAACTCGTTTACGTACTGTATTTGATGCTAGTTCTGAAACCTCTAACGGTATTTCTCTTAATAATATTTTATTAACAGGGAAAAAGATGCAAACGAATATTTGTGATTTATTACTAAATTTTCGGATTCATAACGTTGTTTTATCTTGTGACGTTCGTCAAATGTATAGACAGGTAAAAATGCACCCTGAAGACCAGTGCTATCAGATGATCTTATGGCGTGAAAGTCCAGATCAGCCCTCTTTAATCTACAAGCTCACGACAGTGACTTACGGAGTGAATTATTCACCGTATCTTGCCATTAGAACCTTACATCAGCTCGCTGCAGACGAAGGTGACCCCTATCCTGAAGCTGCAAATATTCTACGCACGCAGACGTTCGTAGATGACATCATCTCTGGAGCTGACTCGGAAGTAAAGGCTTTGAGCCTCCGTAAGCAACTCATCTCGCTCCTGGCTCGCGGAGGCTTTGAACTACGCAAATGGACATCTAACTCCAGTCAACTGCTGCAAGATCTTCCTGATGCTCATTTAGAGACCCCTGTATTCCTTCAAGGCAGTAAACAACCACATTTCACTATATTAGGTCCCACTGGTCACCCTCTACCGATACGTTTACCTATAATTTGAATTTTCCTCACAATTCTAGGACTAAACGTCAAATTCTCGGTATCATTGCCCAGATTTACGACCCTTGTGGCTTTCACCCATTGTTATGTGGGCCAAACGTTTTATGCAACTACTCTGGATCAAAGGATTGAACTGGGATGAACCACTTCCATCTGAACAATTGAAATTATGGCAAACCTTTACAGACTCGGCTAATACTCTACGAGAAATTGTAATTCCTCGTGCATTACGAATAACTCACTCGAGAAACTTTGAGTTACACGGTTTCTCAGATGCTTCTGAGAACGGTTATGCCGCCGTCGTTTACTTGAGATGCCAACTTAGCGACGACTCTGTGTTAATTCGGCAAGTGATATCGAAGACTCGGGTAGCCCCTCTGAAAAGGCTCACGGTACCTCGATTAGAGCTAAGTGTAACTCATTTACTCGCCCAACTAGTGGGATATGTTATCTCTCTTTTTGAAAAAAGGTGGAATTTTCTTCTGTATTTCTATGGTTGAGATTCGACAGTAACACTGATATGGTTACAAACACCTCTTCATCGATTGAAGACGTTTGTCGCCAACCGGGTAGCCCAGATACAAGAATTAGTGCCTTCTCATTACTGGAGACACGTAGCGAGTGAAGATAATCCTGCGGGTTAATTCCTAAAGATTTACCACAGCACTCATTAAGGTGGTACGGCCCCTTTTGGCTACAAAAATCTAATGATAACTTGCCTGTATCTCATTTTATGCCTGCAAAACTTACTGACACAGGAGAAGAGAAACCCATTTCACCTATATCTCTCATATCAACTGCTCCTCATGAATAGGAGCTCCTCACTCAGTTTGTAACACACTTTAGATGGTGTTTCATATTAAATTGGAAATTTCAGAAAACAAACGAGAATGTATTCAAAATTGTAACAATATACAACTGTATCAAAAAATTGTGATTTATTAGAAATATTTTTAATGAGATCTCTGGTTGATAGTGACATCTGTCGGAAGAGTTTACAAACAAGTAATTAAAGTAGGGATGCGCCCACGCTGATGCGCAGTAGGTAGGAAGGTTGCTTGCAACCATAGTTTTAACTCTCTTTTAACCAAAATGTGAAAGGCAACGGACGTATCCGAGAGCGAGGAACTTTCCTTTAGTTTTCAAAATTTAATGTAATATTCATTTTCTTAAATATGTTATAATCATGGTGTAGAAGACAGCCTACGTAGCCAAGTACAAAGATGGGACGCTGAAGGTATTTCGTGAGACTTTTCCACTAGAAGGATGCGAGGCTACGACATGTGAATACAGCTAAGTGGACGATTTCAAACTTTAGAGATTTATTGCAAAATTCAAAATGTTAGACAGTTTAACTCAAATTAATGAACCTAGAACGTTTCAACAAGAATATAAATGTAATTTATGCATCATTTTGTGCACTTGTGTTCACCTCGAATTGTAAGATTTTATTATAACAAAAAGCAAGTAAACTCGAGTACAGATCCATTTTCAGCCATTGATTGATTCATTGATTGATTCATTGATTGATTGCTATACGTAAAAATTCATAAGTAAAATATTAAATGTTCAATAATCCGTAACTGAAGCAATGTCTAGAAATTTGTATCATGATTATAATTTATTTTTTTTTTGTTAAAAAAAATGAGTGTAATTTGCTTTAATTGAATTCAGGGTGCTGGTAGCTATTTAACCATTATTAAAACTCATTCAAAACTTAAAACTAAATAAACACGTGAACGTTACAAATGCGCAACTCTGCTGTAAGGCTAAAATTCTTCTTAAACCTTGTCGATATTAAATCAGCTTAATTTTAAATGTAAATTTGTGTGTTGGCTGAAAGAAAATTAAAAATGGCTGAAAATAACAGAATTAATTAAGTATATTCAAAAAGGTAAAATTTTATTCAATAATCATTTAACAGTAGAAGTTATTTTAAAATATATAATTTGAACGTAAAACAATTTGGCTTGTGGATTGTGTAAACAGTTTTGGAAGATAGGGGAGACACCAGTTATAACCTGTTTTTACTTGTATTGTACAGAGTTTCAAGGTCAGAGACTCTTGTGGTTTAAAATATGAATCGTAATGTGCGTAGTAAAAGTTTAGATATTTTTTGTAAGTTTGAGCATGGGCTAAAAGCCGGTTATCGAGTACAATGTTTACACAGGTGCAAGTCCAATGTTTGCGTAAAGCGTGTTTAAACGTTTCGAGTTTGCTTGACTTTTCTGTATGAAGAATAACATTCCGTTAGTTTTCTGAAATCAGTTCTATTAAACAAAATGGCTTTAAAAATAGACCTTTTGTCAAAAGAGGAATTAAAATATTAAAAAAAAAAATTATAATTGAAGTTAACAGTGATAGGATTTTAAAAATAATGTTTAATAAAAAAAAATAAATTTATGAGTTAATTTTAAAGGTATTTAAATTTAAATGTATAAGTTGTGTTATAGGCATGTAAAAATATTTCAAGCGAAATTTATCTTTTGAAATAATTGAAATTTTTTTAAAAATTTTAAATTTGGAAATAGGCAAGCTTTATTTTTAAAAAGAGGAATAAATTAACAAGGAAAATAGGAATGTGCCTTTGTACAGAATTTACAATCCACGACAACACTCACATTGTATGTCAAAGTGCACGTTGACATGCTATTCACATTCTAAATGAGATAGACATAGACAACAATCTCAAAACACACAATACTACACCGATTCAATGACATGTGGAGAATCAACAGACTATACACTTGACCAAAATTGTGTATAAATGTGCAAGTATAGGTTCCGTTTAATTTCAATTGTTATTTGTAAATACTAAGAGCTTAGCAAAAAATTAAATCAATTTGTTTACAGAAATATTTGAAAGAAGTTTTAAGATGTAACAAAATACATATAGTCCTTTGTGTGTCAACATGCTAGCTATATGATTTTTAAATTAAAGTATGGGTTTTAATTTAAGAATAATGTAATCGGATTTTCAAAGTATGGGTTTTGAAATCCAAAAGAGGTATAAGATGTACGAAATATTGTAGAGATAACGAAAGGTTATGAGGCAATGGTACATGCTTAAAAGTTGTGAAATGGAGAGGAGAATATATAGATAAATAGCGTCGATAATGTTGAAATTTTTGGCTTACAGGAAGTAAGCGGTATTCACAAATCCCAGAGATTGGATTGTGAAGAATATAGCTAGGGCATATATAAGGTAATGTTGACAAACAAAGAGCAATTTTGAACGAGTTAATTTTTAACAAAGAGTAATTGGAATAAATAGTAATTTAAAAGAGTTAATTTAAATAAAGAGTAAATTTATTAGGAGTAAATAATGTTATTTTGAAATTAGAAGAGATATATAATTGTGTGCTTATGAAATAAAAATGTTTACAAGAAGTTTGATTTTTGAAGTAAAATTTTATATTGTAAAATAAATCAATTGAGAATTTATAAGACAAGTTTCTAAGAGTTAATTTAAAATAAGAAATATTTATTAAAGGATTTTTAAATCTAAATTAAATTTATTATAATATATGTATGTCAAAGATAAAATGTCAATAGAGATAATAAGTGAATTGTAGGTCTACATGGAAATTTGAATTTTTGCTAAAAGGGTTTTAAATCAAAAGCAGACTAAATATTGTTTATGTTATGTTAATGTCCTATAGAAAAACTGTTTTAAGTTAAACTAAGTTTGTTCTAATTATGGAAATGAAAGTAATAATAAAAGGGTTTATGATATGTTTCTTTTAAAGGAGAATAGTTTGGTTGCTGAGTTAAGAGTCATTAATAAATTATTAAATTAAATTTAAAAAATTAGTAAAAAGAAATAACACAATTTTTATTCAAAAGGGGGGAAAATATGTAACACACTTTGGATGGTGTTACATATTAAATTGGAAATTTCAGAAAACAAACGAGAATGTATTCAAAATTGTAACAATATACAACTGTATCAAAAAATTGTGATTTATTAGAAATATTTTTAATGAGATCTCTGGTTGATAGTGACATCTGTCGGAAGAGTTTACAAACAAGTAATTAAAGTAGGGATGCGCCCAACCTGATGCGCAGTAGGTAGGAAGGTTGCTTGCAACCATAGTTTTAACTCTCTTTTAGCCAAAATGTGAAAGGCAACGGACGTATCCGAGAGCGAGGAATTTTTCTTTAGTTTTCAAAATTTAATGTAATATTCATTTTCTTAAATATGTTATAATCATGGTGTAAAAGACAGCGTACGTAGCCAAGTACAAAGATGGGACGCTGATGGTGTTTCGTGAGACTTTTCCACTAGAAGGATGCGAGGCTACGACATGTGAATACAGCTAAGTGGACGATTTCAAACTTCAGAGATTTATTACAAAATTTAAAATGTTAGACAGTTTAACTCAAATTAATGAACCTAGAACGTTTTAACAAGTATATAAATGTAATTTATGCATCATTTGGTGCACTTGTGTTCACCTTGAATTGTAAGATTTTATTATTAAAAAAAAGCAAGTAAACTCGAGTACAGATCCATTTTCAGCCATTGATTGATTTATTGATTGATTCATTGATTGATTCATTGGTTGATTGCTATACGTAAAAATTCATAAGTCAAATATTAATTGAATTCAGGGTGCTGGTAGTTATTTAACCAGAACACAATTCCATGCATTTCAAGTTAATAAGCCTTAAAAATTAATTTAATGAGACTCTGCTAGTTTAAATGATTTAACTTTGTATTTTAAAGTATTTTAATGTAACGTAGTTCTACCTTCAAGATTTGAAGAGCGTTACAGACAGACGGTCAGTATTACGGCTGAACTGTAAGCTAGAACTTAAAACTAAAACTTAAAACTAATTCTAAACTTAAAACTAAATAAACACGTGAACGTTACAAGTTTTCTTACTTTATCCGACTCCAGCGTGTGATGGCTTATATTTTGCCATTTACTCATAACGCTCGTCATTCAAGAAAGCTCGATGGTCCTCTCAACACTCTGGAAATGAGAGCGTCAAGACTGGCAATTTTCAAGATGGTTCAAGAGTCATCGTTCAGAGACTACATCGTTGCCATGAAGAAGGATCCAACTACACCTGCGTCGTCACAACTCCGCCGACTATCTCCTTTTCTCGACAAGGATGATCTGACGAGTGGGAGGACGTCTCAACGCTTTAAATCTTCCTACGGATGTGCAACATCCTCTGATTTTGCCCAAACGACATCATGTCGTCAACCTTCTTTATGATTTTTATCATGGAAAATACTTACACTCGGGCGCTCAATTGACTCAATCACTGCTTGCACAGGATGTGTGGATACTCTCGGCCCGAAGTGTAATACGCTCTCGTATTTTTCAGTGTGTTGTATGTTTTCGACACAAGCCTCACAAAAAATCTCCGCTCATGGGTGATTTACCAAAAGCAATATTAACTCCTTCTCGTCCGGAATTGACTACGGAGGTCCTTAAACATCAAAATGCACAATTTGCACACGATTCGCTTGACCAAAGCATATATTTGTATCTTTGTTTGTCTTGTGACAAAGGCTGTACACATTGAAGTAGTATCGGACCTGTCGACAGAGGGTTTATTGCCGCTCTCACCCGATTTGTGTCTAGCGCGGTCTTTGCGCAAATATTTATTCTGACTGTGGAGCGAATTTCGATGGAGCGAATAATGCTTTACAAAATCTCATCATCTCTTCAAGCCGAACCACTCTTGCTGAATTCTCATCACAACACAATATCAACTTTCATTTCAACCCGCCTGCAGCTCCTCATCAAGGTGGTCTTTGGGAAGCAGCAATCAAGAGTGCAAAACATCACCTCCGACGTGTCATCGGTGAACATATTTTAACTCTATGTGAATTTTCCACTCTCACAACTCAAGTAGAGACTATTTTGAATTCGAGACCTCTCACACCTCTGTCAAACGACGCCTCAGACCTCAATGCACTCACCCCGGGTCACTTCTTAATAGGATCATCATTGGTTTCAGTTCCAGAAGAGGATCTTTTCAACGTTCCTGCCAACAGACTCAAGCACTGTCAGCTAATCAAGGCCTTTCACCAGCGTATTTGGAAGAGATGGCATCTAGAATATATCCATACTCTTCAGCAACGGGGAAGTGGAACGTGCCAACTGTCAACCTGCGCGTCGGCGACCTCGTGTTAGTGCATCAACCTGCACCACCTCTCGCATGGCCTCTGGCTAGGATAAGTAGTGTTTCTCCAGGAAAGGATGGTGTAGTAAGACAAAGGTTCATTTGAAGACAAAGCAGGGAACCTTGACAAGACCTGCTCACAAGGTTTTCCCTCTACCTCTACGCTCATAATGAACTTGCGCCATAGTGCGCTCAATTTTTGTAAAAGAGATATTTTTATTTTCCTTTATGAACTCTTTATTTTTATAAACTCTTAAGATATTATATTTGTGTTAGTTCTCTTTGGATCCTAGAAGGATTCAAGGCCCCCGGTATGTTACGTATTTAAATTAATATAGACTCATTTCTTTTATTTTAAACCCGCCGCCAAAGTCAGACAAAGCTCACCTGTGATAAGGTTTGTTCTGCCGTTTGAACGGCAGAGCAAGTTACACCTTTCGGGAGTGTAGACCGATACCCCTACATTCCAGTATATTATTATACTTTTCAATCTCCGTACCTTAGGTACTAGCATACGTGAATGCTAATAGTTTATTAATTTTTATACAATTGTGACCAGTGCGTGGAATACGAACAAGTTTTCTGGCCAGAAATCGCTTATTTAATACGCGAGTGTGATAAGTGTGTATTCCATGGTGCACGTAAGTACAAACTATTAATTTATATAATTATAATAATTATTGGTCCTCCGAAACTATTGTTATCAAACAACCAGTAAATTATAATGGAGTACTATTAGGGGAAACTCTTTAATGTGACAGTCGAAATGATTCCTTTAGCTGATATTTAACAAGCAAAATTCAAAAAATCATTTTTATTTATCAATTATCTTTCCCTTGTCTTAGGTATTTGTAAGGGAGGTGTGTTTCTAAAAGATGGTGGATTGTAAGTTCCAGATACATTTTTAACAATTTTTCTACAGATTTCTCAGGATCCCGAAATACTTTTCTAGCTTAGTTTCACGTTGGTTTGTTAGAATATACCAGTAATACGAATATTTGGGCACATCAATACAAAAATAGAAAAAAAACAATATGGAAAATAAACAGTTGTGCCATCAACAGATATCCCAGGAGCGTAGCTACCTGAATTAGAAAGAAACCAAAAACAAAACATCTACTAGGGTATCTGGGAAAGATATAAAATGGAAATAGTCACTAAATTAGAAATACGAAACTGATGAAGAACTTTAAAAGATTTCTTTACAACAATCTCATCGACTTGACACAAAATATTCATAATGTTATTACTACTATATATTTTTGATATAAGTTCGATACCATTTTACCTTCTTTTTGATTTGATCGAGAATTTTTTATACACATTATCGATATAAAAATCCCGTTTTTTAAAAATACCATTTTCCTTCCATTTTATATACTCATTTTTTCATCTATGTATCTAGAAAATTGAAGAATATTGGAAATGTTTCCTAAATTTCTTTATATTCAACTATATTTAGTATAACTGCGACTATATTCAGCCTATTTGAATCTAAGGATGAAGGACTGTCGGTTTTTGTATCACCAGAATATAAGTTTGAAACATTTAAGTAATAGCCATCCAAACCGGGGATAATTTAACTGGATTGCTCATCTACTACTGCTGCATGTTGCATTGCTTAGGTCCTATATAGCTTGTCGACTACAAACAACAAGAAAAGTGACGCAAGTATTTTGTAAGTTTTATACTGAAAAACAACCATTGACCAAATGTATCAAACAATAAATATCTAAGAACTTCATAAGATATGCAACTCCACTGAATATGTTTTGATATTTAAAATCAAAATAAAGGGCTCGATCTAGCGTAAATCTAGCAGAGTTAACGATGTAACCCCTAAACACTGCCATGCTTTATAAGAAGGTCCCAATGAAAAGCGTAAATGGGGAAGACATATTACCGGAAGTTGGACAATCACGTCACGTACAAAGGGCGTGTGTCTGAACTTATATAGGACGTCTATATCTGCGTTTAATATAAAAATACTCTTGGAACGAAGAAGTATATTTGCTAAAGTTAATAACAATAATCCTTTCTATTTGAGTGTAACATTGGCTTTTGTATGGGAAATAATAAACGTGATTTTACGAAGACATTCTGTTTAAGACTTAAGTCGTTGGATCAAGTTACTGAAAAAAGCAAGTAATAATTTTAGTAAAGTTCCTCGTAAAGTGGGATTTTTACTGAGGTTGAACTTTTCCATTTGTTGCTTATTCCTTGATTTTCTTTTCGATTTTGCTCAGACTATTGTGCGTCTTCAACAAATCTTTTCATCAAACAGTAATTTAAACTTTGATTTTTTATAGGGTGATATTGTATAATAATATTTGTAACCTATTTCGTTATTTCAAAAATACATGAAATCAATACATTTAAGTTACAAAATAGTTATTGTTTCGAGAGATTGTTTGTTGTTATGAGATATTGTTTCTTTTCTCATCCAAAGAAAGTAAAGAATACCTTTTCTTCTTAAGTAATATATATTTATTTTTTAGTGAAAATCTTTTCATAATAAAATCGGTACAAAATTCAATTATAATTCCAGAAATTTTAGTTCATTCAAAGAGAAATTCAATTGTTTTAAAATTACAAATTATACAATTTTTTCAATTTAGAAAAAAAGCTGTCATTAGGATATAAACATATATATATATATATATATATATATATATATATATATATATATATATATATATATATATTTAATTAAAAATATCGTGAAACAATGTGATAATATTTACTGATTTCAATAAATTAATTCTTAGAATTATGTAATTGAAACATCTAAGACTGCAATGTATTATACAATAATAATATCTAAAAAAATAATTTCAAATGTGATATTATGTGATGTTATATACAATGCATGTAAACAGAAGATACAGTATATGTACACAAACTATCTATATGAAATCTTTGTACTAATGATTAGATGTTTCTAAATGATTTTTAGTCGGTTAAACCACCGAAAGAAAACCTCCTCTCAGTATGTGATAAGTCATTAGGTGCGAGTATTTGGTTACCTCTATCAAGGCAATTGATTTTCTAAATGAAATAATGGAAGGAAGTCTTTCTGCTATTCCTTTTTGTAGCTGGAGTTTCAAGTAGAGCCTCTATAATCACGCTTCTTGCACTACATTGCTGATTTAAATACTCACACATTTCCCAAGGGTAAACAGTCGGCTACCACTTCATACCTCAAAATGCCAGATTTTCTGGAAATACTATGGGATGCCACTAGTACAAATTGTAACAAAATATAAATTGACAGAATGCAGTTAATACTGTAACATGGATATCTAAAACTCAACTTTTGACATAGTGGTAGCCAAATGTCTCAAATTTGCGTTTAAAAAATTAGTTATTGAAACCATACAAATTCCCTTAAATTTTAAATTTGTTTGACATCGTGTGACAATAGTTCACATAATTTATATTTAGAAAACACTTCTAATTACACACATATTATAACTAAATGAAACAAGTAATTTATTCCACCTCATTGTATGAAATACAAGATGGGGTAAGGGTTACATCTTTCGTTTTTAATTCTTCAACATACATTATTTATAATATATATAAAATTATAATTATTTTATCATTCATAATTTTTTAAAGTTCAAATTAGGTTTTATTTTAATTTACCTCTGGTTGCAATATTTAAATACGGAGCATAAACTTTAGGGAGATAAAATCTTCTGATTATTAAGCACTTAATACTAAAGCGCCTTTGCCCTTAATCTCACGTTTTGATTCCACGACCCGAATTCTCTTTCCTACGCCGCGGCTGTGCTTAAGGGATGATTACATTTTTAACGATTCAGGTTTCGTAATGGGCTCGCAATGCTTCAGAACAGGATTTCCAAGCTCTCTGGTTAACTAAACCCATGAATGTACTATTATAAAGATTATATATTATCAGTGTATGTAGTGTCAGATTCATACAACTGCTGTATATTATAAATGTTATTTGGGAAATAACTAATTTCTGTTAGGTCGCTTTCATGTGTGGCTATTTCAGACAACCTTTGTTTATTTCATATCTACAGCGAGACTACTAATTACAGTACTGTTTTATTCGCTAATGTCATAAATTTCAATCACAGCCTCCATCAATAAGAGAGAGCCAAAACGTTGCCGCCGTGTGGTACAGCATATCGACTAAGGGAATAGGGTGGATAAAACCCTTCTATATAATCAAACGTTCGGGTCGTTGTAACGATGACCTTAGAAAATTATTAGGTTAAAATATATACGATTCTAAGTTGTAAAGCAACACAAGGTTTTCTTTACATACAATATTTTAAAATATAAACCATGAATGTTAGAATTAATAAATTAGTTAAAACTATCGAACGTTCCACTGTACTCAACGTCCAGTGTTTGAACTGAAGATTTTACTGCCTAACTAATCTTGTTGGAATGTTATTTGACTATTAGGAACTATTAGGATTGACTCTAAAAGCTCCTGTCTTGTTTGTTGTTTAGCTTTGTATAATATCCCATCTATTTATCTTAACAGTTACTTCCTGCCCGCTACCATTTTACCGTTTTTTACCCAGGTAATCATGATAGGACATTTTAGGGGTTGACGGTGAGACATTACTCTTAATTCAGGAGTAAGAGTCCTACTATATGGAAGCGATACTTCCATATACTTCGTTGGAGCAAACAGTGCCACCTTAACAATTTTTCAGATCAAGTTGATATAACTTTGTTAACAACAGCTGCAGCTGACGTCATCACATTCGCACTTTTACAACCCTAAGTCTATAGTCTGCAATACTTCTTTATGGAACTCTAATACTTTTACTTTCATGGCATCTTTTATTGATTCATAAGAACATATTTTTATTAAATTTTCAATACTTAATACGTTTGCCCTTGTGAATTTGATATTTCAAGGTTAAATTGAATGTGTACGAGTATGTGTATAGGCCTATATGTAGGTTGGATGATGCAAACAATGTATGACAAACAAAGTGTAAATTTTGTGTCAAGAAGTTCAGTGAAAAACTGTAGAAATAATTATAAACAAGTCATAAGAATTTTTTTAAAGTTAGTTCCTACTCGTTGTTTAAGAAAAAAATTATTTGTTTTTTTATAAATTTTATAATTACACCCTATATAAATATGTGTATACATATGTCAGAATAACAATCTTAAGTGGCAAAATAAAAGAGAATTTCCTTGCAATTTTCTATTTCCCTTTCTATATGTGACGTTCGACTATTATTTTTGTTTTGTATTATTTATACGCTTTCTCTTTTTGTGCCTAGCATTGGGTTGTAGTTTCTATTCGCTTTCCTTTCGGATTGTCAGTATGTGAAGCAAGGTTCGATACTGTACTCATATACATTGTATTATATTCGTATTATATATGTATTATATATGGTATAATACACTGTATTATACCGTACGTATATATGTATATGTATATGTATATAATATAAGTATTCTTGTGAATAGCCGAAAAAATAAGAGTAGGTACAAACACAAGAATAATTTATTGAACCATACATTTTTATGAATTTCAATAAATTGAATGAAATTTAATGACAGAAATATACAAAGCTAGACTTTCATATCTACAGCTAGACTACTAATTACAGTACAGTTTTATTCGCTAACGTCACGTATTTTCACTTTCAATCACAGCCTCCATCAATAAGAGAAAGCCAAAACGTTGCCGACATTCTCTGGTATATCATATCGACTAAGGGAATATGATAGAAACAAAAAACCTGGTATTTAATCAAAAGTTGGGGTCATCTTAATTATATACCTTCTAAATATTCGGTGACCTTCTAATTATTAGGTTATAATATATAAGATTCTAAATTGTAAAGCAATGTAAAGTTTTCTTTTCATTTTACATAAAATATAAACCATGAATGTTAGAATTAATAAATGAATTATAATTATCGAAAGTTTTACTGTACGGAACGTTCAGTGTTTGAACTGAAGATTTCTCTCCCTAGTTAGTCGTGTTGGAATGTTATTTATTTTTCGTGTACTGCTATTATGATGGACTCTAAGAACTCCTGTGTTGTTTGTGGTTTAGTACTATCTAATTTCCCTTTTATATATCTTAACCGGATACTTCATGTCGCCCAGGTAATCATGATAGGAAATTTTAGGGGTTGACGGCGAGGAATTACTCTTTCACAGCACTGACTAAATAAAGTGTGACAACTTAATTCAGAAGTAAGAATCCTACTATATTATGGAATTGCCATTTTGATACTTCGCTGAAGCTAAAAGTGCTACCTTAACAATGTTTCAAATCAAGATGGTATAACTTTGTTAACAACAGCTGTAGCTGACGTCATCTATTCACTTTTACAACCCTAAGTCTAGAGTCCGCTGTACTTCTTCATAACACTGTAATACTTCTACTTTCACAAAAACGTTTTATTCATTCTAAGAACATAACTTTTATTAAATTTTCGATATTTGTCTTTGAAACCTTGGAATTTGGAAGATTTGGTTGAACTTGTGTAGGCCTAATTTAAGTATTGAAACAATTTATAACAAACAAAATATAAATTTCGTATCAGGAAGCTCAGTATGAAATAATAACCCAATCGAAATAATTATATACAATCGGCAAATTGCATTTCAACAATATATTTTTACAATTGCTAATTTAAAAATTTATAAATTACGCGTAAATTACTTAATCAAGTTTATTATGAAATATTATATTATAATATAAAAGAGCAGGATTTTTTTTTCAATGCAATAACCAAACACCTAGCATAGAAAATCCAGTATTCCTGTTACTTCTATATGAGAAAAGTGGTAAACTATTATATTTTCATTATAAACCTAAGAGTAACACTGGAAAAGTTAACTTTCTGTCTTAGTGAAATTTTGATTAAACTGAAAGCAAATTACTTAAATTAATTGGCTTTAATTGTTTTCAATGATCTATTTACCTAGACTTGTAAAAGCGGCGAGATACCCCTTCTATAAGGATGAAGCAATAGTACTTTACTTTACATTACTTTATTCAACGCCCCCTCTTGGCATTTCAGCCATTCGGTGCCGCGCAGTCCAGTAGAGGGTTGCGAGATGCTCAAAGTCGGAGCCATATGCTTCATCGCGGACCAGTCCTTGGCATGCGAACAGATGTTGGGCGTTCAAAATTGCTTCAGGGGCTATGCAGAGCGGGCAGTCTGCTGAGAAGAGTACTCCTATTCTGGTCAGATGAGCAGGGAGGTAATCGTGTCCTGTCAGAGTTCGAAATACGGTCACACCAACTGGACGTGACAGCATTTGGTTAAGTGGGTTGTCTTTGACGATAGATTCTCAGCTCTTCCCTTCCGCGGCGTACCTGTGTCTGGCAGATGTTCTTGCCCTCGCCGCTTGACCAATCCTTGTCTTGGAGGAGGTCAAGGACAGCGGCATCATTGGCTGAAGGAGGGATAGGCCTGATTTCGCTAATTCGTCCGCCTTTTCATTCCCTGGAATTCCAACGTGGCTTGGAATCCACTGCAAAGTAAGTTGCCAACCCCTTTCAGAGAGATCACTTAGTAGAGCGCGACAGTTGAAAGTTAGCTTGCAATTGGTGTCAGTGTTGGTGGAGAGGGCCGTAATTGCAGGTTGAGAGTCAACAAAGAACACAGCTTTTCGGTAATCTCTCAAATTGAAGAAATAGTGACAGAGGGAAGTGTCTAAATAAAATATTTTCATTTTAACGAAGAATTCGTCAATCAAGAACATATATAAAACTGGCTTTAACTTCTATTAAACTATTCTTTAGAATCTTTATGTATTAAAATTTATATAAATATATATATATATATATATATATATATATATATTAAACTATTCTTTAGAATCTTTATGTATTAAAATTTAGATATATATATATATATATATATATATATATATATATATATATATATACAGTAAACTCCCGATTATCCGTGGACGGATTAACCGGTTTGCGGATTTTCCGTGGTCTGCCATTCTTTTACTAATATCCAATTTTTATTCCAATCAGATTCATGTGTTTAAATTTCCAAACGGTGAATTACGACGTAAATACATATAAGGCTTAATAGAAGTTAAGATGAAGGGAATAGATAAGTAAATATGTACGTACTAATTTTTACATTGAAAGGGAAGCATCCCAACGCGGGCCAGCAAAATAAAAGGGGCGAGCAGACTACTGTATATAAGAGACAGTGACAAAATCCTTGGATGCCCGAAAACCTAAAACTCGCTACATACGTCCCGACCTTACCACCCGACACGACTTAACTCCCCGAACATTTCTGTTGGGTTGAGCTCTACACACGTTCCGACCATGACTATCGTTAGTATCCAACTTGTTCTCGTGAAGTGAAGTTGTGTCTCCAAGTGCTCTAGATTTGTTTGCCAATGGCACCACATTTATCAAAAAAGCAAAAAATTGGTTTAGCTTTAGCCGTTATGGTTATTGCTGATGAAAAGAAGGAGAAAAAAGAAGTTTATGGACGAAGAAGTGGTTAATGGAGCGGGAAAAAATTTCCCACATGAACCTACTTCGGGAACTTGAAGAAAATTATTTCCGAAATTATTTGAGAATGGATGAGGATTGTTTCCTACAGTTGCTAGCTAAAGTGAAACCTTTCATTGAAAGAACAAATACAGTCATGAGGGAAAGCGTAAATGCTGAAGAACGGCTTATTGTGACACTCCGATATTTAGCATCTGGGAGGTCGTTGGAAGATTTAAAGTTTAGTGCTGCCATAAATCCGCAACTGTTGTCATCAATTATACCAGAAACTTGTGAAGCGCTTCTCCAGTAAAGCTTCGATCATAGTTTTCTCATCCACCGGAACTTGAGACATTTTTGGTACTTCAGACACAATAACACTGAATGGCTACCTAAAGTTAACTGATTCGTCGTGTCGGTTGACCGACAACGCTACACACGTGCCGGGTCCAATATTGTTGGACACGACAGTTGGGTAGTTTTGTCGGGACGTGTGTAGCGGGTTTAAAGTGTATCATAAGATTGTAAACAAATGTCAGCTAATCTCGGCTATAAATAGTCTAGGACGTGACATATGCATTATCCATGTCTGTCATATACATTATCGATCTTGGTTCTCAGATTAAATCTTGGTTATCGACAAAATGGTTCTCAAGAAACTTAGATCGCACATTAAAGCTAAATCAATGCTCACAAAAAAACAAACGAAAGTGGCAGATTTTTTTGTTAAAAAGTGAAAGTATTATGAGTAAAGGAAATTACATATGTACATATATACTTACTTTTGACATATACTTATGTACGTATTGTAAATAGTTAGACATATAAATGTTCATGTTATAATCCGCCAAATACATCAAAATTTTAAATTATTTTCTGTATTTATTTTGCCCTCTGAAGATTATTTGTGAATTGCATTAACCGGGGTCATTATTTGTGTAACTTATGGTATAATAATCGATCGTTTTGCGTATTCTTTGTTCATAGCGGATTATCCGGGGAATTCGTTATCCGGCGTTGCCAAGCCACTCTATTCCACGGATAATCGGGAGTTTAATATATATATATACATAATTGAGTCACCTGATGATATTATTCCATGTTAAACAATTCTATCGTCTACTGGGGTTTTATGTTCCTGGGTACATTCAGAGTATTTTCTTATCTCTCGAGTCATTAGAGCTAAAATAGTCGTTAAAAATAGGATTACTAAAGAATATTCTCCATCAAAAGTGATTTATTTTTCAAGATTTTATTTTATTTTGGTACAATGACACTATCTTGTTACAGTCGTTTTCGGAAACATATTAGTTTACCCAACCCCCCCCCCCCCCACTGTAATAGAAATATATTCTTGAAGTTGTGATTTTTTAAGATAATCTCTAATTTATATACGTTGGTCATGCCTAAATAAAATGGTCATATATAAATAAAGATTATAGTCTTAAACGTCCTTAAAGGGGAATGTTAAATGACCTCTGGAGAAAAGTTCTTGCTGTAAAACAAACGAAAGTTTTATCTGCCCTGTTTAGCTTCGGAGACCTTTACAAGATTCCCACATGCCTAACCTTTCGTTATTTTTGCCTAGAAAGCATTGCCCATTTAAATGATTGATAACACTCTCAGAACCGTTATCGATGGGCAGTCTAGAAGCTTTCAAGCCTTAAGAGTTGGATTTATAGTTAAAATAATATTTTGTGTAGCTATTACATAGTTAAAAGGAAATATATAATGGAAAATGAAATGCCCAGTCCAATAATGTTTCTTATAATTATAAGAATTATAAGCAATTGCTAAGAATGAATCAGAATAGATCTATTTAATTTGAAATGTTATAATTTGGTATATTTCGGAAACAAATTACTTCATGAAAAATGTTTTTGAAAGCAGTTTGATCAACATAATCATTAGGAAACCAAACAATGATACATAACAGATTTTTAAATTCAAATTTAGCACTGAAATTCCAGTTGCAAAGGATATATATTACTGTAAAACAAAGCTATAAAAGAATATACAAAATTATGTTAATCTAATAGGAATTATTAATCTTATGTCGTTTATACTTAATAGATGTATAATTTTACACAATTACAACAGTCTAATATATTTAATCGTTAAGGACGAAAATAAAAGACTATATTTTAGCAAAAAAAATGAGTAAAACAATATCGGCCTTTAAATTCAGAGACACTTCTACTATACTCCATTTCGTATAGTTTCATCAATTAAGAACAGGTTGTAGAATAAAACCATGATAGCAATGTATCCCCTCCCCCCCGATTAAATGTTTTACAGTACAGTAATTACATTCGCAGATGTGTCGGGAATGTGGATCAATGACTCTAACAAAACGATTCTCGTAGATTAGAGGATCTGTGTCTGTTACTAATGTGAAGTGGGATTTTTTCACGTAATGCCTCTGGTTCGTGTTTCTACAGTTTGCTGCATCCTCATTAAAATATATTGTCTATTAAACGTTTCATGACTATGTTATAATCGGATCGTTTGAAAAATATAGTTTAAAGTCTAGACAACTAAAATTAAATTAGTAAACGATAATGCTTCAAAAACCTCTATTAATTCCTCTTTCCTAAAACGACCACTCTGTTTTTTGAAGAAAAGTATCTCTGTATATGAATTAAATTGTGTACAGCCTGGTAGTGAGTATTTACAATTATCTGCTTCACCTCCCTATACTTTGCCAAGACCATGTGCAATACTGCATTCAATAAGGGGGATAGTTGTTCATCCGGTGGTGTGTGGACTGTCCCTTCAGTCCTGCAAGGCGTCGCTAGTCAATTGCTTTCACTCAGAGTTGCAGCTCCTGTTGCAGGTCAAATACTTGTGAAAAAGTCTGGCATTAAGTTAACGCAGCTTAACTAAACTCTAGCTAAAAGAAGTTTAGTTACATTCGAGATGAAATTGTTACAATTATCACAAGACGGCTGCCCTCCCATGACAATAACGTAGTGCTTACGACAAAGTGTAACATTTTGAATTTATAAAAAAAATTACATTTTCTTAGCTGATGTCCTTCGGAAATTTGTTATAATTGGATTTATTATTTAGGAGTTAAAAGTTTTATTGATTTCTCACGATTGTGAATGTTTATAACGGATACTCAGAATTTCACACATACTGATTTATCTATCTTTTCTCTCTCTCTATCAACTTTCTATCTCTCTTTCCCCTTCTCTCTTTCTTTTAATATATATATATATATATATATATATATATATATATATATATATATGTATATATATATATGTATGTGTGTGTGTGTGTGTGAGATAGAGTGTGTATGTGTGTGTGTGTGGGTGTGTGTGGGTGTGTGTGTGTGTGTGTGTGTGTGTGTGTGTTTGTGTGTGTGTGTGTGTGTGTGTGTGTGTGTTTGTGTGTGTGTGTGTGTGTGTGTGTGTATGTATATATAATAACTAGCAACAGTGTTTATTTGTACTCAGTTATCACTAAACTGTTATGTACAAGAATCTTATTTGGTTTAGTGTCTATTTCGAGATCTTAATAATTAAATTTCCCTCATTTTCGAGTGCTAGAACACTTCTAAAGTCTTTAGAAATGTTTAGTTTGCAGACTATATGGTTCTTCATGGCTCGAAACACACACACACACACACATACACACACACACACACACACACACACACACACACACACACACACACACACATACACGATACACGATCTATGTGTAGATTATGTCACCCTTGAAGCCAAAAATACAATTTTAAATCAATTACAAATGCACCTCTAAATAAATTATAGGTCTTTTAACAATTTTTGTTTTGTTTTTCCGACTTCCGCAACATTTGTGTGAGTAACTTTAACATTTAATAAAAGCTTAAAGGTTAAAGTTTAAAAGCTTTGTTTTGCTTCGACAGTATGAATACATCAAATGTTCGTAACACACGGCTTTATTTCAGTTGTAGGCAACGTGTTGACCTTGAACAGAGAAAAATAGTCTTTGTGGAATCGTTTCTCCTTGTTTAACTCGGTAACGTTTTACAAAATGTATTACATAAACTCCCAAACTACAAATATAACAATAACTTACTTAGCATCTATGCTTCCCTTAGTCGCCTATATTTTTTTCTGATTATTATCGATTATAATAATAACAGCACAAGACACTCAAGTTTGTTTTAAAATACAAATAACTTTTTTTCTTTCTAAAATAATTTAATTCCTTGACTATTTCATGAAGTTGGTGTATTGAATTATACTTTTAAATACAATTTTGTCTCAATTGGTATTTAAAAAATGAGATTTTTATTATTTCTTTTAATAATCTCCCCTCCAATATCGATAAACCTGCAGCGACAATAAACTAGAGTATTTTCCCCATGTATTCTACCAACTTTACAAAACGTTAAATGAATCTGACGGTTCCAAATCATGTACTGTACTGAGGATCAGATAGTATTTCCAGCCCAATTTATAATGGGTTTTTCACTCTGCTGGTTGTTGTGAGGGTTTTATAGTGGAGCAAGAACACGTCTTTTCTTTAAGATCCAAGACGTTTCTATTTAATTGCTGGTTTTACCTTAATCATCAGCACATGAAGACAGTGGTTAGCCTAGACTGATCTCCGGAATAATTGCCAAAGAGGTTACTTTGTGAATCTAATAAAACGACCAAGGTAGCTTTTTTGGTGATGTTTTATATTTGAATTTCGTTTTTACAGATACACTGGTAGCGTCTATTACATGATTTGTCTTTTCGGTATTAGTTAAAAAAAAAAATTAAAAAAAACTGTTTGGTCTATTTTCCCCTTCAGAAGGGCAAAACCTGGTTAGAAACCTTGTTGAACTAACGTAACTGTTTCAGGCGAATACGTGATTTTTACGCTGCTTTGGAAAACAGCTGCTAAATACCCTCAGCTGATCCTAGTGTAGCCATCCGAAAGTCATAAAAGTCCGAACTTCCAACTGTCTGTATCATTCATACATCCATTTCTGTATTTAATTATTGAATGTCACTTGTATTATTTGAATAAAGAACAATGTATTAATATTAGGATGTAACAGTTGAGCCCTTTTTCCTGGGGTAAGTATTTATTAGAATTTTATTAAAAATGTGTGTTAAATACTAATTAACAAATTAATTAACCTTACTTACCAGGGGCTCCTAGTTCTCCGTTTCAGCCAGGCATAATAATGTCTTTCTGTAAACGATCTTCTGATATCTTCAGAAAGTAGAACTAGGTTACTTGAAATGAAAATTGAAAGTTTGTAACGTTCTAGGTTACTTGTGAAATAAGAATTTAAATTTTTAAAATACAATGTTATACAATTTATTAATCAGTGACAAATTACAAAAGAACAAATGACAGCAATGTGTCGAGTAATTTACTTTTAATTACTGCTAATTATTCCATACTTTTTAACTACTTATTAACCTTTAAAATTTATATATATCGAGAAGGTAATAACTTAAGATTTCCAATTAAATTTTTAGAAATGAATATTCAAAGGACAATTTCTACCGTTCATGTGTTAACCGTTTATCAATTAAAATTCAACTTAGTTAACATTAAAATACATTTTCTTTATTATTATCTAAAACGTACCTGCTTGTGCACATTACTTATAAAACACTTCAACACATATTCAACATTGCCCATGGCTTTTGGAATCATTAATCACTGCACATCGCTCCTGGAATCACAGCGCTCTTATAGAAAATGATATAAACTTTTACTTATTGAAAACACATAAATAATCGATTCTGACTTCTTCTTTTGTTGCGTTTATAAAATTTGGTACCGGCCTTGACATCTTAAATTTTGAATACTGGAAGCTTGTAAATTTCTAGGTTACGTCCGAAAATGCCATCACGTCCGTCTCGTTCGGAGACGTTTTGAGAAGTGGGGTCGTTGCAAGGACGCGCTAACTGAAATTTCCCACCCTTGGTTATTATTTTGAATTTTTTGATTGGTGCATTGGATCAGGCGATATCAGACCATGCTTACGTCACATGAGGTGATGTGGGTTAGTTACCCTTAGTTACTAACTCGTACGATATTTTACATTTTTACCCGCTAGGGGCGCTACTATCTATGCTAGCTTCACAATGTGCGCCAAGAAAAAGTTTTCTTTTATATTGGGAAGATATAATTATTAAATAAAAATTAAATATATAAATGAATTTATATGTAACACCTTATTTTTAAGAGTGTTACAAGGAAAGGCAGAAGCGGCCACGCAAATGTATTTATATGCTATTCGTTGAATAATAGATAAATCCACTAAAATACTCTTCAATACGGAACTGGCACATTGAGACGTAACTCCTTCCTAAGTATTCCTACATGTGTAAGGATAGAGATCATTCACAAAACTCTTTCAGATGTTCTTTGTTAGGTGACGTGTAGATAGTTATTATCTATTATTATATTATCTAAAGTAATTCTATGGCAAACATTACTATAAATATAAATTTTGTTACAGGCTTTTCTTTACCTCACTAAAGTTGAACCTGTGTTACCAATAAGACGTTAAATGGCCTATATATCACCTAATTGAGTCTGTTCGCGTCTGTACGTAAGCTTATATAGGCCTACATCTTAGTCCACTTTTACCACTATGCTAAATAATCACTGATTTTCTTATAGTGAATACTTACTTCAAATATACGATTAAAATATACATATAATCTATAATTATAATATATATAAAAATATTTATATAATAACTATTATTAAATTAATATAATATTCTGTATACGATATTTTATGTTATATTAATATTATATACAATTACACTTATACCATTGTATAAATAAAACAACTTGTATGTATATATTTATATTCGTAATATTTAAAAACATTAATAAAATATCAATTATCTTCTCTAAATATACACTTGTATCGACGTTTCCATTATTTAAAATTACAATTTCTTAACTAATAAAAACACAACACATAACATGATAAATTGAACAATAGAACAAACTTACAAAGAAACCATAAAGTATTACAAAACATAGACATAGAGGAATAGAAAATTAATGCTAGGTCATCTTTCAAACTCACAGTGTGGTTTACTATATGTATGTAAATATATATTTGTAAACATACGTGTTATTATAGTTTGATAATGTTAAAATAAACCAGTAATAGAAATCTGTGGTACCCACATTATTAGAACTTAGCGAACTTTAAGAGTTATAATAACTTATAAGCTTTATAGTGTCTACGATTCATAGAGTTTAAGCTTTATAAGTAAATAGTTATATATCCTGGACAATTTATTAGTGTTTCCTTAAGTTTGATTGAATTTATTGTATTTTTATATGAAGAATTTCTGAAGAAATTCGTCTACTACAAATGCTTTCCGTATCTGAAATCATAGAATTTTTTAAATCAAAAGAGTGAATCTGTTGGTTGATGTAAATGTAAGAAACAGTTTGGATATAAAGATATTTCTTTTTATTCTTGTTTTCATATTCTAGAAAACGAGCAAGCAATTCATGTTTGGTTTCATCAACATATGAAGCATCACAGTATTCACAAATAACCTTATATACAACATTATCTGTATTAAAAATATCGGTCTTATCTTAACCACTTTTATTAATACCAGATAGATCATTTGAAATAAACGGAACTCTGATAACATTATATCTTGTTAGCTTTCTAGAAATCCTCTCAAAGCACCCTTCACATAAAGAGACCTATGTGTTAGCCTCATCACATTTATTTTGGTTATTGTCAGCAGACGGGGATGAATTGAGTTTTGGTTATATTCTTTTAGAATGCGATAAGTCAAGAACTCTTGGAATTAGTGTAGAATCTTTGTCTCAGTGTCACATATAAGTACAATTTAGAAGAAACATAATCGTCTTGTATTTATAAGAATAGGTTTTTGTGTCTCCTGAAAACAGTACTAAGTGGACAGATCCCTTTTAAAAATAAACTATTCAATTGCAAAACCTGTTATAAATGTAATGTTTCGGCACTGATGTTAGGCTGACGTTTTGTTGGTTCTCTAGGACAATCCGATTACTTATTAACCTTCAATAGTTGCTATAAATTATTTCGATATCCAATAATAGCACTAAACGCAAGTACATTGGTTTGTAAATAAATGGTAATTTCATATATTCGTAGTTCAAAGTTTGGTTATAACTGTATTGCTTAATATCTGTAATTACTAGGTTTTGAAAGTCAAGTTTTATTATTTAGCCGTATTTCTGTGAACCTTATATAGATGTTGTATCGATTACTAGATGTATATAGATGTATCGAACCCTATATAAGTGGTATATTTATGTATCGATATAAATGCTCAGCGAATACGATCGCTGTCATACGTAAGAGATTATCCACACTTTGACTTACATTTGATAAATGAAATTCGCACTCCCGTAACGAATGTTAACTCGGTTATTTTGGCAAAAGTAAAATATTCTTTAATGCTAACATTTTAAAACTAAGTTTAAAAAAACATATTTACAAAAACAAGTATCTTACCAAGAACTTACAATATAAAGCGCAAAAATTGTTTATGACCTGATTATTTCATTCAACTATTTCTCTAACTTTTTTGTGAAAGGGGAAAATATTTTCTGTAGCGTCGTTTTGATAAGTCGTATATTGTGTTTTAAGGCGCTGTTTGAGGCCCATTAAACCTTCGCCACAGGAATAATTCTGTTACAGCTCTAACTTATAGCCTAACTTTGTACTTTAGGTTATTGATTAGTCCAGCTTGGTTCCTATCACAACAATAGAGTACGATAAACATAGAGCCATCTTGTGTACATTTTTAGAACTAACACACAAGTAACTTATCATACATTGACATGCTATTGTATCTAATGAATAGAAACGTTCATAAATCAGAAAGCTAAACGAACAAAAATAAAAGATATATTGGACATTCGGATTTAGTTACAAACGGATTTGTGTAAAGTGTATTATTTATTCAGTCAGGGATCAGTAACACAAATATAATCACCCTGGTGCATGTTTTTAAAATTTTTCTAGAGTGCATCATGTATTTTAATCTATAATTGACAAAAAGCTATTGTTATAAAAAAATTTTTATTTTATTTTTTTAACCTTTTCCCTTTTTATTAAAAGTAGGTATCCGTAACCGGTGGCTGGATGGCCTACTTCTCTATCTAGTAGAGTAACTGAAAAAAACACATTTTGGGTTCAATATCAGGAAACGCAAAAACAAACTTTTTCACTCGTATTGTGTGAAATAAGTGCTTAGTGTCAAACCTTGGGTAATTATGCCACCTCTACACTGCTTCTTCTAATCTATATTAATGGTATAAAAGCAGTCAAATAAAGGTATGTAAATTTATTTTCCCAAACCTTTGTCGAATATAACCAATCTCTCTCTCCTCTCTCTCTCTCTCTCACGCACACACAGACACAAACACATACACAAACACACACACACACACACACACACACACACTCACATAAACAAAAACACACACATACTCTCTCTCTCACCACACACAAACACACACACACACAAACACACACACACACATTATAACCAATATAACCAATTTCACTAAAGATGTTTCTCTGAACCTAAACACAAATTGTTCTATTAGCGATTTTCACTTGGAATGGATCTTCTACTTACAAACGTTTATAATTATAAAAATATACAATTTTATTACTATTATTATTATTATTATTATTGGGTCACTAAGTTAGATGTTTTTTGTAATATGAAGCGGTTACAGTTGGTTTTAGCAAAAATGTAAATCCTTCTAGCAAGAAAATGAATATTGTAGTGGTTTGACTGACTCACAATCCATAATAAATGGAATGCTAAGACTTTCCATGTCAAGTTTGACAACGTTGAAGTCTTAGAGTATTCGTTCAAATTCTTCATGAATAAATATCACCCTTTTCTCATAGCTCTCAAATTTGTCTTCCCTGACTGCAATAGTTTTTGGTCTTGGAAAATGTGTCTTTCTTGACTAGTGGTTATATTATAGAGAATGGTATCTGGACCCGGTACCAAGCAGGTATATTAAAAAAACCTGCCATGACTAGACGAAGACATATTACATAGACATATTGTCCTCTATCCCAAGTCCCCTCTATAACGGCATGATCAATATTAGTTATATTTGTTTATATTTGTAAACTCAACTTTATGGAGAACAATGCTCAACAACTCAACTTAGAGCCTATCCTTGTTTCCGTCTCTTTCATACAACATATGATTTATTTCTTTGAATGCTCTATATAATATTTTCCAAAATCTTTCAGATGACCGTTATACAGTTTTGGTCAATATATTGACCAATCGTGGTTTGAACTGTGAATATATTTCATTTAATCTTTCTGATAGTAAAATTGTCGTTAATTAGAATTAAGAATATGTGCTTTTTTTCCTTTGTCACTTTCAGGAATCATTCCTCATAGGACACTTTACTTAAAATACGTAACTAGTTACATTTTTAATCCATTTTCCAAAGTGCCAAATCATTTCTTTTAATAATTTTCTTTTAATTTTACGATCTGACTTTATTCACGGGAATTTGTGAATAAACATTTCATTAGATTAACAGTCTTCTTAATTTGTATTTTCAATTTCTTTACGCCAGTAACTGATAATAATAATTTCTTTTGCATTAATTTTTATCAAATACGCCAAAATGAGCCATTAACTATCTTCTACATGGCATCTGAAATCTCAATGTTTTCTGCCAGTATTGCAATTATCAACTATTATACACCAAAAGTCCAATATACAAAAATACGAGTATACATAGCCTATATAATAATTAGGCCTATACACACAAACGTATTATACATTAAAATTTAATACCCTACATAATAGGTTAGGTACATATTACTTGGTTCTATAAAGACGGGTTGGAGTCTATCACTGCCTCCTCCCATTCAGAACATTTACTGAAAACAGGATATTCAATTAACATTACAACATTGAGCGCTTTAATTATAATTAAATCTAAACAAATCCCTGTAATACAATATCCCTATAATAAATAGCCTTATAATAAAATATCCCATTCCACATAAACAAATAAATTATATTTACACAATAAGAGTTCGCAGGAGAAACATAGCTGTTCCCGCTTGTGAGCAGATCTGCTTCAGGGGAGCGGCTCTGCCCACATTACGTCATTACTTATCCTTTCCACTCGAGCATTCCAGACCAGCGGCTTTATGTCCCTACGCCACCCTACTATTATTCCCCCCCCCCCTTTGCTATTCCTTATAAGTAAGAATAATGATTTTGTCTTATCGCTTCAAGCCACACAATAAAACGAAAACTCGATAATTTGTCGCAGTAACGGAAACGAGGGATGATTATTTAGAAGAATAGGTAAACCAGATAAAAACGAACATTATGTCTAAATATAAACAAACATAACAAAATGATACTTTTTCTAAAGAATGATCTTCGGAGACAAACGATGGATGGAAAAAAATTGAACGGAAAAGGGAACAACGTTTGCTAGTGGCAAGATATTGTCATCTGTATTAAGTCACTTACACTTGGTTAACGTGTAAATGTACAATAACAAGAACACAGTGATACAATATATTACAATGAAAATATTGGAAAGAACCCCAATACCACAAAAAATAACAAATAAAACAAGTTACTTAAGATAACTTGAGTAGCTTGTTTTATTTGTTATTTTTGTGGTATTGGGGTTCTTTCCAATATTTTCATTATAACGTTTAAATGTTTCAGTGACATTGTAACATATTGATATATATCTGAATACTAATCATGATTCTTTTATAATTGCTTCGTGTCTATAACGAATTATTCCTACTTAACTGTTGACTATTGTAAAAAATAAACCATTCCGAGACGATATCTGGCTTTACGAGTGGCTTCCATTGAAAAAAACGCGAGGTCGACTAGAACTACGCTCCCTGCTGTATCTGATAGAAATAAAACATAACATAGTAAGAGTTGCTTTCGAGCATCAAATATA
Source organism: Prosapia bicincta (assembly GCA_036971475.1). Taxonomy (NCBI): domain Eukaryota; kingdom Metazoa; phylum Arthropoda; class Insecta; order Hemiptera; family Cercopidae; genus Prosapia; species Prosapia bicincta. The sequence goes on along the minus strand of JBAIZL010000001.1, from coordinate 338,054,130 downwards.
CGGGCTGTTTATTATTTCTGTTGTTAGTTAGTACTTTCAATTAATTTATGTTGAATAGAGATGCTTTAGAGCTAATTAAGGCCTTTCTGGGGGAACAATATTAGAGTATAAATAGGCCATTTACTATCTTAGTGTGTAGATTCTAAAACTTGGCTCAAAAAATCTCGTTAGGGAAATATATTAAAAAATCTTAAAATAACTAAGTTATTATTAAAAGCTATTTGTAAATAATTATTACGTTATTTATTTATAATAGTGAACAGATATAATCTACTTATAAAGTAAAGGTAAAATACAAGTCACTAAATATTCTCTATAATGCATTATATAATACTAACTAATGTATATAAATATTTGTTGAATTGAATTGAATTTATATACGAGTTTTATTATTTAAAGTTTTTTTTGATAGATTGAAGAACTAAGAAATTTTATCTCACCAATATACCAGATTGGTTTAGGTTCAGACACACACACACACACACACACACACACACACACACACACACACACACACACACACACACACACACACACATATTTATGTGTGTGTGTGTATGTTAGTGTGTGTGTGTGTGTGTGTGTGTGTGTGTGTGTGTGTGTGTGTGTGTGTGTGTGTGTGTGTGTGTGTGTGTGTGTGTGTGTGTGTGTGTGTGTGTGTGTGTGTGTGTGTGTGTGTGTGTGTGTGTGTGTGTGTGTGTGTGTGTGTGTGTGTGTGTGTGTGTGTGTGTGTGTGTGTGTGTGTGTGTGTGTGTGTGTGTGTGTGTGTGTGTGTGTGTGTGTGTGTGTGTGTGTGTGTGTGTGTGTGTGTGTGTGTGTGTGTGTGTGTGTGTGTGTGTGTGTGTGTGTGTGTGTGTGTGTGTGTGTGTGTGTGTGTGTGTGTGTGTGTGTGTGTGTGTGTGTGTGTGTGTGTGTGTGTGTGTGTGTAACCAAGTAAGATTCATGTAGAAGTACATACAGTGAAAGTGATAAGTGAATACAAGAAAACAGTGTTGTAAAGTTAAATATATATATATTAAAACAACATAGGTTATTCAAATACAAGAATATTTATTAATTTATATCGGCAAATATTCTTGTATTTGAACAACCTATGTGTTTTAAATTATTAAACAAGAAAAAGTATTTTATACACAATATTGTTATTAATGTTGCTCAATTTCATGACTTGATTTATTTATAATAATCGAATATATCTTTCTTCACACAAATCTTATAGTAATAAAATATAACATAATCTTTTAATTATGCCAAGAGTGAAAAATACTTTTTGTAAGAAAATTCTATTTAAATTCACTGCCAGAAATTAAATAAATTCATGTGCAAATAATAGTTTCTCAGTTTCCATAGCAACTAATATTCTCTTCACAAATTCTTATTGTTTAAACATCTTTACCCTATGTATCAACTAATTATTCAGAGATTATAATATAGTAATATAATAGGTGTAAGTATTTTAATTTTTTATTAGGTCAAATATTTAATAAAAAAATAGGTTGTCTGTTTACTACCAGATTTTTGTTTAGCATATTCATACTTAAATTATTGTAATATATATAAGATTTAATTGATATAATTTTGTATCGTATAGTTATTAAATTATTTTATGTTAAAGGAGGTTTTAATATGGTGAGTTATTTCGAATCTATTTATCGGTAAGTTCAATACACTGTAGAGAAATATATTGTTGGGAAAACCAGTTAAAGGGCTATAATTTCGGATGAAAGTAGATGATACTTTTGTAGGATATTATATTAAATTATCTTATCTCCCTTCCAAATCATGTCTATATTAACTATTCGAACAATTGTGTGACAAAAATAATACATTACGTTAAGACTCAGTACATAGTTTATATACCGTTTATCCAGAAAACAGTTTTAAATTATCAAAATAATTTAAATTGAATAAAAATAATCTTAATTTGGGGTATTGTTGCTTTGAATATTTGTGAGTCGCCTAAATCTTTGTGCTTAGCACAAGCCATTATTGTTAGGCATATTATTCTGTTATAATACGTGTTGTATACTTTTCAACGACTCTTTCCACAACACATTATAAATCTGTGGTTTCTTAGTTGGAGGATATCATGCCCCACCTGCTGTTTATCGTTAGGCAAAAGAGACTTTTGCATTCAGTTTTAGAAAGATCAAAACTTTACTAAATTTTTAACAATTAGGTGCAAGTTTTTAAGGTGAGTTTATTTCTATTTGTTTTCTTTAAAAGCGTTACAACAATCTGACTAGATTGTTAACGCCAACGTTAAAAGAAATTTAAAAACTTAAATTAGTTTTTCCGTAGCATTTGTAATTCGGAGTGAAACTAGAGATTTAGATAATAATTAAATAATAAAAATATATACAACTCACAAATATACAATTTTTTATTTCAAACGCGTTTCGACGACTACTTTGTCGTCATCTTCAGTGAAAATACACAAATGAAATTAACTAAAAAATATGTATATAATAAACATAACCTATAAAGTTTTAGCAAAGGTAAAAACAAAAGTTTTTATTAAATTTTTATTATTTAATTATAACTTTCACTCACAAGCCAGCTCGAATATTATTTATAGAGATTTAGATGTTACAAAAACCGTCTACAATGGAAATCCAAAGCTTCTGAGACCGAGTAGAAACTATTATTTGCAAAACCTTTGTAATTTTTTAGATATTAAACTGAAATAAAAACCATTATAAATGAAATATATTACATACTTAAATTTTTATATTAAGACTAAGTATTTTATCGTATAAAATGAGCCAAATATTTTTTAAAAATTAATGGTAATGTGTTACTATGTATATATATATATATATGTATATATATATATATATATATATATATATATATATATATATATATATATATACATATATATAAAGAACATAGGTCAAAATACAAATTCAAGAATTATAATTGAATTTACAATTCAAAGCTTTTCGTTGGCTAACAGTACAACATCATCAGAAATATTAAAAAATTGATAATAAACACAAGTTCTTTATTAATACACAAGAATACATATTGCGATATTTATATATATATATATATATATATATATATTTGTATACTAGCGCCCCGTAGCGGCTTCGCCCGCACTTGTTTAATATTGTCACTTTATATGTTAATTTATAAAATTTAGAAACAACTAATTGATAATGATTATAGAATGGCTGTTTTCTCATAAGAAGGTTTATTAATTATAGAACAGGCATCTTCTCTGAAATTATACTTTCTCTAACCATCTCATATAGGACTTGTATACTTTCCACTGAATTTTGCAGTTTTTAGCCTTTAATATTGGCACTATGCAAAAGCGTTTCTTAGTGTGCTTTTATTAGTATGGATACGTATGAACTGAACGTATCCTGAAAATTTCAAGTCTCTTCCTTTTATAGTTTTGACTACGTCGAGTCTCAGTCAGTCGGTCAGGACAAGAATTCTTACATATGTAGAGGATGGAACACTATGTAAAAAATACTATTTTTAACAAATTGTTTTTGTGGTCTGGATGTAGTTCCGCCCATCAAATGTTTTTATATTATGTACATGCATGGATTAGTGTAAAAGTCAACCAACCTAATCTACCTGCCTGACTGACAAGAACTGTTATTTGCAGATCTTGAAATACTCGCTAAATAAGGTACCGTTGTAAATAACTCGTGAAAAAAATTATGTTATTATTGTCTGCAATATAAAAAAGCGCATTATTTCCTAAAATAATGTAAAAATAAAATTTTACTTTTTATTTTGTTTATATTATGCTAATTTCTAATTCTATTACAGATATTCCTTGTAAAAACTAATGTAAAGGTAATAATAAAATATTACACGAGATGATTATATAATAAAGAATTGTAACAACTAGAATATTAAATGTTAGGCATTTTTTTATTCTTGCAGTTTAATATCTATAAACCCTAATGTAATCACCTCAAATTATTTCTTCCGATGTTTAATAGAGTCATGATTATTTCAATCATGGTGGTTTAGTTGTTTAGTAGAAATAGACAATCTCATAATAAAATTAAGAATACAGTAGAACCTCTCTCATTCGTCACTCTTTAATTCATCACCTTCTGTAATTTATCACCATATTCCGTATTCGTCACAGTAATGACAAACATTATCCGCACGGTCACGTCGTATAGGTGCAATCAGAAAAGAATTCTTTATTATTAAAAAATAATGCCAGACTTCTTAAAAACGTAAATACAGAAGATTTAATATACCGTATTTCTTCTTGCTAGTGTTATTGATTTTATTATAATATGTTGCTAGTATTGAGGTACTTTAATATGTTGTTTTATGTCTTATAAAATGGGTTACTAGTGTTTTTATGCTGTTGAGTTTTTCGCTCGACATAAATAATGTAAGTACAACATTAATTACATTACATACCTATTTACGTATTTATGTGACATATTTATCCACAATTAAATGTTAATTTCACGTCTTTCGTAGTTCGTCTTTTTTTAGAATTCGTCACCTTCTCGGTCCCGAGCGTGACGAGTTACAAACGTTCTACTATATATCATAATTGTATATAATAAATGTATATAGATATAAATAATACTTACGAGCCTATATGCGAACTAAAAAGACACAAATCATAGACCTCGATAATCCTAAAATCGATGAACTGGAAAATAATTCTATAAAATTACACTCCAGGAAATGTCTATGTTTTTACGTTTTTACAGTTGAGAGAATCATTAGCGATTGTTGGACTGAAGGGTTATCGGTAGGTATCTCGCTCGTATCCACTTGTTACAAAATCAGAACAAACTGGGTAGAATATTGCTCAGTGAACTGTACCATTGCTCAACTTGAATCTGTATCAAGGATTTATTGGACACATTGGAAATAGGATACAGCGAGGTAAAAACGGGAAAACAATTAAGGCATGAAATTAATATATTATGGGAGTTAAGGAATTGTGAAGAGAATAAAACAGGCTGTCATTAAATTATTTTTGTTATTACAGAGAACACACATACTCTATATTATTATAGAAACTAAGTAAAAGTCAAATAACTTCGTACAAATGCATTTAATAACGTAAATACATCTACTTTATTTAAATAACAGTATAGTTAAGTACCGTAAACGTTCCAAAGTTATTAAATTAGTTTTTCTAAGTAATGTTTAGAATTAGAAATGTAGTCCACGTTGTTTGGGTCAACAATAACAACAATTACATGAAAATATTGAAAAGACCTTGCAGCGTGATTGACGGTTCTTTTTGTAGGTATGAAGCTACGATTGAGGTCCTGCAGAGTCAGTTGCTGCAAAGCTACCTTGTCAGTAGTTCTTTCCCCCTTAGAATCAGGTAAATACTTTTATATTTTCGCGAGTGGACAATTATTCTGCGTAATATTATTGTTAATTTCCATATTTATCACACTTTCTTTTTTACTTAGATAGTCTAGTATAAAATATATTGTCACTTTCACTATATGTACTTAAACCAGAATCTTACTTGGTATTTATGCGAGTTAGCTGTCAAAGATTGGTAGTATCTCCATCATCAAGCATCACTGACCGGGGGTTGTAGTAGAGTGAATACAAGTGAATACAAAAAAACAGTGTTGCAAAGCTTAATATTAATATAGTTTTAAATATATATATTTGACAAACTTAATTATAATATTTTTAATAAACAAAATAATAATTTAAAATGCAATAGTAATAATAATACAATATGGACTTCTTTTTTATTTATAGGCCATGAAATAAAAAATCTCCAAATTATTTAAAAATACAAATATCAAAATTGCATACAAAACTAATAACAAAATAATAAACATAATAAATAACAATAATAAAACAAATAATATGCATGAAAAAGGTGGTGTTTATAAATTAGAAAGCGAAAACTGTTATAAAGCTTATATAGGTCAAACCAAGAAAAAATTAAAAGAAAGATATAAAGAACATTTGAATGCCTATATTAATCCAGAAATATATAAATCAAATTTTGCAAATCATTGTATTAATAACAAGCACCAATTTCCATATATTGAAAATATGAAACTTATAAAAAAAATTAATAAGGGATTAAGAATGATTATTTATGAAGCATTCGAAATATATAAATACAATAATATTAACAAATTAATAAAAGAACAAATACAAATACATTCTAAATTTGATTCTATAATCAATGTCTATAATGTTACAGCAACAAAATAAACTTGGCAATTTGTATAAAAAGCAACAATTGTATTTTAACATATGTTTTAGGCCTATAGCTTGTATTATTGTAATTTTCATTCCTGATGATGTTGGTACTGTTTACAAACGAAAAGCTTTGAATATAAATTAATAAATATATTTGTATTTGAATAACCTATGTTGTTTTAAATTATTAAACAAGAAAACGTATTTTATATATATACTTTATATCCATTATTTCTAAATTTCTAAAACAAAAATACTTTCTTTTCACTATGGAGAGTTTTCGATAAATACTTTTTTTTAAACATAATAATATATACAGTTGTCGATGAACTAGGTTTTCACACGATTGGAGTACTATTGAGAACCACTGTTGTAGTGTCTGTATATTATTACTGGGATCATAATCATACTGATTAAAAATTATTCGCAAAGTCTTGAAAACCTGTACACTGGGTTTGTATATTTATAATTATATAATTCAAATACATTGTGTAAACATGTCAAAGTTTTAAAAATAAATGTAAATACTTTCAGTCAATGTAAGAAAGAAACGGTTAATTTAAAATTGTCAATTGTGAAACATAACCTCAATCCAGAAAGAAAAAGCAATTAGAAAGAAAAGTGATGACAATTCAATATACGTAGAAAGTATTAAGTTAGGATTGTTATAGAAAATTATTACCTCGACTAATAAAAAAGGCCGAACTCGGGATATGGTTACTCACGTGTTAAACGGTAGAGGTTTAAGTCCAATAGCGCCCGGAACATTGTTGTCTGAATGCTAACACATTTCATGAACTGAATATGGAGCAGTAATGTGCGTTAGTTAAGACCTCCAAAATATACCATTTAGTTATTGTGTTAAATAGCGTAATGAATTACTATGTAAAATTTGTGTATAATTGTGTAACATAGAAGTTGATTTATATTTATTACTTTTTTACAATATTTAAAGATTGTTTCGTGTTTCTTTAGTTTGTGTTTTCCTTTTGGAAACTTACTATTTTCATCTAACACATTTTCAGCAGTATTTGTGTTTGCGTCAACCAAATTCGACTTTTTCTTGTTTATATCGCATTCTTGAGTAATATTTGTGATAATAAAAAAGTTTTAAATTGATCGTCACGTCGTTTTGTCACCTTAATTCCTTTGCTTAGACCAGAAATTATCTTCCCAAAAATGGTTGTTTGGCCACGACGAGTAGTGCATGTATCACTTTGAAAAGTAGTCCATATCAAGGAATTATTGTTTTTGCACATAATGTATGGAGTGGTAATACCTGCCTGATAATTCAGATAAGAAAACATAATTTGATATTTTATTAAGAAACTTATAAAAAATATAACCGTACAAACATTTAGAGACACAGTATTCTAGTTATAAAGATCAAACCATCACACCATTGAAACCATTCTACGGCTTTAAAACAAATGAACAATAGTGTCTGGACAAAAATTTAAGTTTGTGCTTGTCAGTTATGAATGTGATACTATTTCGTTTACACTTCCTAAATCCCATTGTATTAGTCAATGTAAACACGAGGGAAACAAATAGCCCTGGAATATAGGGCGGTGGTTCTACTACGAGGAAAAGCAATTTGTTTACAATAAAATTCAAAGTTACAAAACTAGCTTTTGTATTTAACAACCCAGAAAAACATAGTTGGCTTAAAACACAAACAACTTGAATGCGGTAAGGTAACTTTAAGCCTCTTAAGTGTATGAATATATATAATATGTTTTCTTGGATAATAATTAAAAACAGCTGAGTTCATTCAAGGACAAGAAAAAATTATTAATTTGTATTAATAGTTTTCATCATCAGGAATGAATAATACAATAATGCAAGATGTTAAACAAGAAATAGCATGTTTGCAAAATTTATAAATAATATGATTTGTATATGTCTGGGTTTTTATAAGCATTTAAGTATTCTTTATATTTTACATTTATTTTTTCTTGGTTTGACCTATATACGTTTTACTACAGCTTTCATATTCTAATTTATAAATACCACTTTCTTCATACATATTGTTTAATTTATTATTGTTATTCGTTATGCTAGTTATTAGTTTTGCATGTAATTTTGATATTTGTATTTTTTAACAATTTCGTGATTTCTAAATAAAAAATGATATTTCTAATTTACCATATGATTTATGTTTTCAATTATTGTATTTTTTATTTCTGATGAGGTTGGTACTGTTTATCAACGAAAAGCTTTGAATAAAAATTAATAAATAATTATTGTATTTGAATAACAATCACTAGTGTTTGATACACACACACACACACACACACTGAAACGGTCTGAATTAACGTTTCAATTAAGAAATTCATAATTTCTTATTTTTTAAATAATTTTAATATTTAAATAATATGGTTTTAATTTATGGTATAATAAACATAGTAAAGAGTCAAGAAGTCAGTAAAATTTTGAATAAGTATTATTAAGACAAATTAAAAGTTATAATAGCATGAAACTGTAATAACTAACTAAATTTGACAAAAGAGAGTGAAGTGAAACATTTTCTAAGTGCCGAAAAATGCTAACTTGAGAACTAGGCCACGTAGAACTATCATTGACATTTTGAAATGACCAGAAAAATCCATAATAAACAGTAGTGAAAACAGAATTTAAGAAACTCAAATAACAAAACGTTACAGCCAATTAAAAATAATAGACATTTTTCAGTGTTCTAAAACAGATAACAAAATTATGCAGGTTAAAACTAATACGTTGTCCAACCCGCCCGTACAAGAAACAAGCACGGAGATAGCGACGAGAGGAGAGTAGAGGGGAAGGGTGACATAGCCGCAATAAATACAGGAACTTAAGGACCTGTAAGGCAGTTTGTAAAAATTTTTTAATACGAGGTGCTAACGGTCGTTATGTCGGTCAGCGCCTAGGACAATCATCACCAGGCCAGATGGGACCAAAATAGCCACGTTCCTGCCGTCTACTTTCATCCATGGACGAGGGCTCCAGACTCAGCCTCCAGGACGCGGGAATGGGAAAAGACTTCCATCGACTGACCAGGGATGGCAACTTCCGATGTCCAGGGACCAGGGAATCCAGACGAGAGGACTCCAGGACCGGCTGGGAAATCCTTGGCAAGTCATTTTCTCTATAATATACGAATTAACGTCAAATTTAGTCAGTTAAATTTATTAAATTCAAATTACCAGTTAAACTTAAACAATGACTTCATTATATGTTGAATAATTAAATAAATCTTAAAAGCAATAAAATTAATTAGTATAACAAAATTGTTGAAATAATGAATAATAAATATTAAATTTACAAAGTGGTCTTGGCCATAAGCCAATCATTTTCAAGAAGACCAGATTTATTCGTATATAGTTTAAAATTATTTATAATAAAATGTGAATTTACCAATTCAATCTTGAAATAAGAAGATAAAGTATTTTATTATGTTAAATTTGGAAATAATTGTATTTAAGAATGTTTAAATGTAATTAATGAATTATATATGAAATGTAGGATATAAATATGTGAAAAATAACGAACTTTTAATTAATAATTTGTGGAGATAAAGAGAGAGTTAAATGTATTTTTTTTAAAGATAATTATTTTAAATCAGTAATTAAATGCATTATAAAAACTTACAGTATTTGAATTTATCCTGTGTTGAACAACCAATAATTATAAACTTTTGGTTTTTTCCAACTGATAAATAATGATTATAAAATCAAAGTAGAGTTTTAGTTAAATTTCATTAATTAATAAATGTATAAAATTCAGAACCTTATGCTTTTTCAAACGAGTTCTCTCCTGAGAACAATTTTATTCAGTTATTCTAAAAATTAATTGGTTTTTTGCATTGAAGCCCATAGACGATGTCTACTGGCAGATCATGTTTAAAGAACACAGGAGCCTTTTAAAAAAGCTATTTTAAACATGATCATATTTTGCACGTCCCCTTGCTGTGCCTGCAGATCTCATGAAGTGGTAAGATTCTTTGAAAATTTTGTGTGTTCATATAAATGTTGTTTCTTTCCAGCTGACTATTTTACTGACATGTGTGACTAAATACAGACCTAACAAACCTGCCAACCAACTTATTGGAGGTTATACAATCGTTAAGGTAGATGTCAGCGGGAATAGACTTGCATTTGGGCCTGGTACTTTACGCGGGAACACAAGACAAAATTTGGGGATCCTAACACGGTACACAAAACGGTGTGAGCAGCAGATGTATAAATATATAATAAATATATTATTCTGCAAAGGAGGGGAGGGACGTTGCAACACACACACACACACACACACACACACACACATATATATATATATAATTATATATATATATATATATATATATATATATATATATATATATGTATGTATACATATATATTTCCAATATATAAAACAAGTATATTACATTATTAAAAACAATAATTCTATATATAATTATCTACGTGGAATAACACACAGCTTGATAAAACTACTTGAAGTATAGGACTAAATGTAGGTAAGTTGTTTTCTAGTTTCGAAGTTAATTAATTAGTTCACAATTAAAATCTTCTTCGGTCTTTGGCTTAAGAAAGAATAATATTTATTTGTACAAATTTGTTCAAACCTCCCTTAATAAATTTATGTAAAAGACCACTACATCTGTAAAAATGAACTAATATTCTTAGCGCAAAATATGTTGGGTGTTCTTGCATTTGTTAGAACCTTACTTTCAGTATTTAATTTTGCTTTTATCTGTTAGAAACAATGTAAAGGTTTTCCTAAGATTAAGTATATTAGGTTTAAACGAAAACATTACAATATTTGTATACGAAAATGTAGTTTAGATGTGCAAATATCCAACCCACGGAAACTCTTATGTATAGAAAGGGATAGATAGAAAACTCCATTTCAGGGGTGTATGTTTTTATTTTGAGGGCGACCTTTGCCCCTCTTTTGACCACAAAAATAAAGTTTGTCTCTCTTTTAGGCAAATCCTCACTTAGCTTGTCCATAAACATGAATCTCACATAGTTTAGCTAAAGCTGTGCTTTTTCTTCCTTAGGTTTGACTTTATAACGTTATTTATTATTATTGAACTTTATTCCCCATATTTGGTAAGTCTATGTTTTTAAAGTATGTCTTGTAACATTCTGATGATTGTAAACCAGTTAGCGAAATGTTTATCAAGGGTGTTTAAATATTTGTAGCAAGGGTTATTGTTGTTTATTTATTGTAAACATATGCTGTTACTACCAGAGTACTCCTTTAATGTGATCTTAATATTTTTAAAAGTTTTAGAACTATCAACCGTTTTTATTAAATTATGTTTATTTCTTTTTTTTCTACAAAGCAAATTATGTTGTAAGTTTATTCATTTGACAATTTACTACACCCTAAATATTACCTTTTGTTGGGATTTTAATTAAAATAGTAGTTTAATGAAATTAATTTATTTACAATCTTCAATTTAAAAATGTTTTCCTTGTTTTTAAGAGGTTTAGTAAGTTTTTTCCTGTAGCTGGTAGACAACACTGCACCAGGAGCTAATTAAACTGTATATTAGCAGTGGCAGCTATAGTATTATTGTGCAGCTGAGTTCTATAAATTTCTTCCAGTATCACAGCACAAAAATTCGAATAAAATCTAGATAAAAATTAAAGAATTAACCTCTAGAAATCAAGTAATAAAAATTTTTAACAGAACTGACTTCTAAAGAAATAACCCATATATATGACTTTATTTACTAAAAACAAAGAGGTAATTTTCCAATAACAAAAAAATTATTTATCGTAAGGTAATAGGTCTTGACAATTTTTCCCTTTAACCCACAAAATGTTGAAGTCTGCGCTGTAATAATTCTAATCATTGTATTTGATAATCCATCAAATCAATTCTAAACATTTCCGAAACAATGAACTTTTTGATTGCTTGATTTCCCATGATTAGTTATAACAAACAATAGAGTCTTCGGGAAAATAATTGGTCTTTGTTCGGAAAATACCATACAACATCAGACTGTCCGATACAAAATATGTGATTGCATATTTTTCGTTCAGATATACAGATTACTGAGAGTGCAACTTCTTTGAATGATTTACAAAGGATGTGATCAATGTAAATGGTAATAAATATAAGAGATAACATCTCCTTCAAACTTTCAAAACATAAATTTAAAAATTGCTTATATCTATAAAATAAGTCAATGTATGAAATGCTTGAAAAGCCTATGTTTATGTCATAATTAGTTATTCTATATGCCAAGATGCTCCAACATCATGCAAAATCTCTTTATTTGTCTCTTGCCGTATGTTAAATAAAATTCAATTAGTTTCAATAAAAAAAACATCTTCCAAATCATCCTTCTTGGTTAAATGCAGTCCAAAGACTATTTCTATAAGTGCTACTTTGTATAGGTGGCACCTAAAGACGAACTTTATATTTCCTACCACAGACACTCTGTGCAAATTTTATTGAAGTATACAAATACAAATTCTGTTTTTATGCCTTGTCCCTTTACCTGGACTTTGCTCTTAAATAGTACAAACAATCTTCGTTTGTTTATATATACAGATTTATTTATATATAATATATATTTATAATAATATATAATATATAAAATATATTTATAATTTATATATATATATATATAATATATATTTATATATATATATATATATATATATATATATATATATATATATAATTAATACATTAGAAATATTTCATAAACAAGATTACTTTTAAGGAATATATTTATTCAAAGCTTTTCGCCAATAAAATAGTACTAGCATCTTCAGGAAAATAATTATCTAATAAAATATTTTTACAAAATTCGTAAATTTGTAATTCGTAAATTCGTAAATTCGGAATTTTGTAAAAATATTTTATTAGATAATTATTTTCCTGAAGATGCTGGTACTATTTTATCGGCGAAAAGATTTGAATAAGTATATTCATTAAAAGTATTCTTGTTTTTGAAATATTTTTAATTTATTAACTATATTACAAGAAAACATATCACCATATTTAATATAAATATATATATATATATATATATATATATATATATATATATACATATATTTCTTTTCGAAATATATCTCAACATTTCAGACAATAAACACTGAGACCCGCCTCTTCGGAAAGATGGGGCTACGGCTCTTCCTCTATGGACCGTGGTCAGTAGCACAATTCTTACAAAATTATGAATTATCCCACAAGTTATAATAGTAATACTAACACTTTACCTTAAGGATCCTGTTTAGATCGACCTATCCGTGGTGTTACAGGAGCTTAAGTAGAATAACGTTTATACACACTGGACCAAATATCTGAGTAAATATATTTCCTATTTTTACAGTGCAAGTGCACAACATGATTTTAATAATCAAACATGTGTCTCTGATTTAAGTTGAAAATATATTACGGTACAATTGATTTGGCATAATATAAAATTTCAAATATATATATATATTTATATATATAATTATATAATTATGATTAAAATATATTAGCTGGGTTGTCTCGACAGAGGGTGGTCTGTAGGACCTTCTCTGCACTAGTTTTGGATCCAATTCGACCAAAAAGAAAATTAGAAATATAATTTTTACCGGGTCAATAATATTTAAAGGGCCAATACGGATTATTTTATTTCAATTTCTTATAAATTCACACAATTATAAAACGTTATATAATGGAGAAACAAATAGAGTTCCTCTGGATCATATAAGTTGTCATATTAACAATCAAGCTCCAGGTCTTGGTTTTTACAGTCCTTAACTCCGTCCGTACATTTGATTTTACTCCGCCCGTATCTTGGACTCAGACTTACTGAGTTTAGCTGATCATTCCGTTTTTTTTTTTTTTTTTTTGTTAAAATAATACTTTAACTGGTATATATATATATATATATATATATATATATATATATATATATACATATATATATATATATATATATATACAGTATATATATCCCAATATGTATTCTTGTGTATTAATAAAGAGCTAAGTCAAAACACAAATACAAGAATTATAATTGAATTTACAATTCAAAGCTTTTTGTTGGCTAACAGTACCAACATCATCAGGAATATTAAACTCATATTCCGTTTAATATTCCTGACGATGATGGTACTGTTAGCCAACGATAAGCTTTGAATTGTAAATTCAATTATAATTCTTGTATTTGTATTTTGACTTAGTTCTCTCTCTCTCTCTCTCTCTCTCTCTCTCTCTCTCTCTCTCTCTCTCTTTATATATATTTATATATATATATATATATATATATATATAAAAGTTTTAGAACTTTTCAATAAAAAAAATTCTGGGCGCCTATGTACGTGGGACACAGCCTGTCCATTCAGAAGTTCACTTGGATATGTCCGTTCGTGAATCTATTATCTGCAATGTGGACTCAATTAGTTATCTCGCGACATGCTGCGCTCTATCGTAGCTATCCGAAATAGATCTAATCTTTATTATTACTTTAAATCCTGATAATATTTTTTCCTACCAAAAATAAATCGAAAGGATAATATTTATAACATATACATATTCAGTTTAAAGGCTTCATATAAATTATTAGTACGTAATATATAAAAGTGAAGAACAAACGTTGAATAAATTTAGGCCAAATTTGCTTCACTGATGTATGGCCCCCATTTTGTTTTTTTTTTAGAGAAATAATCTCATAGTGTTATCTCGTTATCCAAATCAATACTAATCTTCTTTTTTATGTCAAATTTCAAAATGTTGCCCATTTTTTAAAAATATATATTTGTATAGCCAGAGTATATTTAGAAAATCTCTTTCATATACCAGCTCACAACAGCCTCCAAAGGATATCAATTTGCTTTGAAAATGTGTTTCATGTATTATCAAAAGTCCGTTCTCAAACTTCCCTTAATCCTTTCTCAATTTGACTGAGTGGGTTGTTGCTCCCAAACGAAGCTTTTGATTGATCTTACTGCTTTCCTGTCAATGTAACCTGATACATTTCACCATTATTAGATGAATTTTCATCTAATTTCTTAGGAAATTATTTAATACTATTTCCCTTCTAAACAAATGTACATTAAGTACTGTACATTGTGTTCAAATATGTTTTCTATTGTAGCTGGCATTTAGAGTTTTCATACAAAGTGTGTTAGCGGAATACGTTTAAAGAGATGCATATTATATCGACTGAATCTGTAATGGATTTTAAGAATTTGAAAAATTAAACAACAATTAACATCAGTTGACAATAACGTTTTATGTTTCTATGGTTTCACAAATCATCTAAGTCTCAACCTACATTGCGAATGTTGAAGTGCTAAACAATTTTTTTTTAAATGTACATGTATTTTGTCTTTAAATATCACGTACATGGTTCGCTATAAGTACCCCCAGTTACAAATAAAATTAAACCTTTAAAACTACTTATGTAGTTTATTAAAAGGTTTTGTGAACATTTAAAAACTACATGATTGTTTTGCAACTGTAAACTTTAAAAGGCCCCCCCTTTAATTTCCTTATTGAACACAATTTACCTAAAATATTGTGGTAATTCCATTATTATCTATTACCTATCATTTTATGTATCACGCTATTGTTGACCTTATAGCTCCTATATTTAAAGTTCTGTTCTATTTTGGGAACTAGCTACTTAATCTCTTTAACCTATTCGACCAAAGTTACAATGTTTACTCCCCTAATTATTTTACGTTTATCCTTACACATTTACAATATTCCTCGACTAATAGGCGATATCTGGATCTACAGATATTTCGTCATTGTCTCCTGCGATGCGAGACTAAATAGATGTTCACTTTTAAGTAAGATTATATTTGTATTTACTTCTAAAAGAAAGGGTTTTTATTATAAGGCATGCAAAATATTTCATCATTGTCTCCTGCGATGCGAGACTAAATAGATGTTTACTTTTAAGTAAGATTATATTTGTATTTACTTCTAAAAGGAAGGGTTTTTATTATAAGGCATGCAAAATATTTCATTATTGTCTCCTGCGATGCGAGAATAAATAGATGTTCACTTTTAAGTAAGATTATATTTGTATTTACTTCTAAAAGAAAGGGTTTTTATTATAAGGCATGCAAAATATTTCGTCATTGTCTCCTGCGATGCGAGACTAAATAGATGTTCACTTTTAAGTAAGATTATATTTGTATTTACTTCTAAAGGGAAGGGTTTTTATTATAAGGCATGCAAAATATTTCGTCATTGTCTCCTGCGATGCGAGGCTAAATGGATGTTCACTTTTAAGTAAGATTATATTTGTATTTACTTCTAAAAGGAAGGGTTTTTATTATAAGGCATGCAAAATATTTCGTCATTGTCTCCTGCGATGCGAGACTAAATAGATGTTCACTTTTAAGTAAGATTATATTTGTATTTACTTCTAAAAGGAGGGGTTTTTATTATAAGGCATGCAAAATATTTCATCATTGTCTCCTGCGATGCGAGACTAAATAGATGTTCACTTTTAAGTAAAATTATATTTGTATTTACTTCTAAAAGGAAGGGTTTTTATTATAAGGCATACAAAATATTTCATAATTGTCTCCTGCGATGCGAGTCTAAATAGATGTTCACTTTCAAGTAAGATTATATTTGTATTTACTTCTAAACGGAAGGGTTTTTATTATAAGGCATGCAAAATATTTCATCATTGTCTCCTGCAATGCGAGACTAAATAGATGTTCACTTTTAAGTAAGATTATATTTGTATTTACTTCTAAAAGGAAGGGTTTTTATTATAAGGCATGCAAAATATTTCATCATTGTCTCCTGCGATGCGAGACTAAATAGGTGTTCACTTTTAAATAAAATTATAATTGTATTTACTTCTAAAAGGAAGGGTTTTTATTATAAGGCATGCAAAATATTTCATAATTGTCTCCTGCGATGCGAGTCTAAATAGATGTTCACTTTTAAGTAAGATTATATTTGTATTTACTTCTAAAAGGAAGGGTTTTTATTATAAGGCATGCAAAATATTTCATTATTGTCTCCTGCGATGCGAGACTAAATAGATGTTCACTTTTAAGTAAGATTATATTTATATTTACTTCTAAAAGGAAGGGTTTTTATTATAAGGCATGCAAAATATTTCATCATTGTCTCCTGCGATGCGAGACTAAATAGATGTTCACTTTTAAGTAAGATTATATTTGTATTTACTTCTAAAAGGAAGGGTTTTTATTATAAGGCATGCAAAATATTTCGTCATTGTCTCCTGCGATGCGAGACTAAATAGATGTTCACTTTTAAGTAAGATTATGTTTGTATTTACTTCTAAACGGAAGGGTTTTTATTATAAGACATGCAAAATATTTCATTATTGTCTCCTGCGATGCGAGACTAAATAGATGTTCACTTTTAGGTAAAATTATATTTGTATTTACTTCTAAAAGGAAGGGTTTTTATTATAAAGCATGCAAAATATTTCCTTATTGTCTCCTGCGATGCGAGACTAAATAGATGTTCACTTTTAAGTAAGATTATATTTGTATTTACTTCTAAAAGGAAGGGTTTTTATTATAAGGCATGCAAAATATTTCCTTATTGTCTCCTGCGATGCGAGACTAAATAGATGTTCACTTTTAAGTAAGATTATATTTGTATTTACTTCTAAAAGGAAGGGTTTTTATTATAAGGCATGCAAAATATTTCATCATTGTCTCCTGCGATGCGAGACTAAATAGATGTTCACTTTTAAGTAAGATTATATTTGTATTTACTTCTAAAGGGAAGGGTTTTTATTATAAGGCATGCAAAATATTTCTTTATTGTCTCCTGCGATGCGAGACTAAATAGATGTTCACTTTTAAGTAAGAATATATTTGTATTTACTTCTAAAAGGAAGGGTTTTTATTATAAGGCATGCAAAATATTTCCTTATTGTCTCCTGCGATGCGAGACTAAATAGATGTTCACTTTTAAGTAAGATTATATTTGTATTTACTTCTAAAAGGAAGGGTTTTTATTATAAGGCATGCAAAATATTTCATCATTGTCTCCTGCGATGCGAGACTAAATAGATGTTCACTTTTAAGTAAGATTATATTTGTATTTACTTCTAAAAGGAAGGGTTTTTATTATAAGGCATGCAAAATATTTCGTCATTGTCTCCTGCGATGCGAGACTAAATAGATGTTCACTTTTAAGTAAGATTATGTTTGTATTTACTTCTAAACGGAAGGGTTTTTATTATAAGACATGCAAAATATTTCATTATTGTCTCCTGCGATGCGAGACTAAATAGATGTTCACTTTTAAGTAAAATTATATTTGTATTTACTTCTAAAAGGAAGGGTTTTTATTATAAGGCATGCAAAATATTTCCTTATTGTCTCCTGCGATGCGAGACTAAATAGATGTTCACTTTTAAGTAAGATTATATTTGTATTTACTTCTAAAAGGAAGGGTTTTTATTATAAGGCATGCAAAATATTTCCTTATTGTCTCCTGCGATGCGAGACTAAATAGATGTTCACTTTTAAGTAAGATTATATTTGTATTTACTTCTAAAAGGAAGGGTTTTTATTATAAGGCATGCAAAATATTTCATCATTGTCTCCTGCGATGCGAGACTAAATAGATGTTCACTTTTAAGTAAGTTTATATTTGTATTTACTTCTAAAGGGAAGGGTTTTTATTATAAGGCATGCAAAATATTTCGTCATTGTCTCCTGCGATGCGAGGCTAAATAGATGTTCACTTTTAAGTAAGATTATATTTGTATTTACTTCTAAAAGGAAGGGTTTTTATTATAAGGCATGCAAAATATTTCGTCATTGTCTCCTGCGATGCGAGACTAAATAGATGTTCACTTTTAAGTAAGATTATATTTGTATTTACTTCTAAAAGGAGGGGTTTTTATTATAAGGCATGCAAAATATTTCATCATTGTCTCCTGCGATGCGAGACTAAATAGATGTTCACTTTTAAGTAAAATTATATTTGTATTTACTTCTAAAAGGAAGGGTTTTTATTATAAGGCATGCAAAATATTTCATAATTGTCTCCTGCGATGCGAGTCTAAATAGATGTTCACTTTCAAGTAAGATTATATTTGTATTTACTTCTAAACGGAAGGGTTTTTATTATAAGGCATGCAAAATATTTCATCATTGTCTCCTGCGATGCGAGACTAAATAGATGTTCACTTTTAAGTAAGATTATATTTGTATTTACTTCTAAAAGGAAGGGTTTTTATTATAAGGCATGCAAAATATTTCATCATTGTCTCCTGCGATGCGAGACTAAATAGGTGTTCACTTTTAAATAAAATTATAATTGTATTTACTTCTAAAAGGAAGGGTTTTTATTATAAGGCATGCAAAATATTTCATAATTGTCTCCTGCGATGCGAGTCTAAATAGATGTTCACTTTTAAGTAAGATTATATTTGTATTTACTTCTAAACGGAAGGGTTTTTATTATAAGACATGCAAAATATTTCATCATTGTCTCCTGCGATGCGAGACTAAATAGATGTTCACTTTTAAGTAAAATTATATTTGTATTTACTTCTAAAAGGAAGGGTTTTTATTATAAGGCATGCAAAATATTTCCTTATTGTCTCCTGCGATGCGAGACTAAATAGATGTTCACTTTTAAGTAAGATTATATTTGTATTTACTTCTAAAAGGAAGGGTTTTTATTATAAGGCATGCAAAATATTTCCTTATTGTCTCCTGCGATGCGAGACTAAATAGATGTTCACTTTTAAGTAAGATTATATTTGTATTTACTTCTAAAAGGAAGGGTTTTTATTATAAGGCATGCAAAATATTTCATCATTGTCTCCTGCGATAGGAGAACTAAATAGATGTTCACTTTTAAGTAAGATTATATTTGTATTTACTTCTAAAAGGAAGGGTTTTTATTATAAGGCATGCAAAATATCTCGCCATTGTCTCCTGCGATGCGAGTCTAAATAGATGTTCACTTTCAAGTAAGATTATATTTGTATTTACTTCTAAACGGAAGGGTTTTTATTATAAGGCATGCAAAATATTTCATCATTGTCTCCTGCGATGCGAGACTAAATAGATGTTCACTTTTAAGTAAGATTATATTTGTATTTACTTCTAAAAGGAAGGGTTTTTATTATAAGGCATGCAAAATATTTCATCATTGTCTCCTGCGATGCGAGACTAAATAGGTGTTCACTTTTAAATAAAATTATAATTGTATTTACTTCTAAAAGGAAGGGTTTTTATTATAAGGCATGCAAAATATTTCATAATTGTCTCCTGCGATGCGAGTCTAAATAGATGTTCACTTTTAAGTAAGATTATATTTGTATTTACTTCTAAACGGAAGGGTTTTTATTATAAGACATGCAAAATATTTCATCATTGTCTCCTGCGATGCGAGACTAAATAGATGTTCACTTTTAAGTAAAATTATATTTGTATTTACTTCTAAAAGGAAGGGTTTTTATTATAAGGCATGCAAAATATTTCCTTATTGTCTCCTGCGATGCGAGACTAAATAGATGTTCACTTTTAAGTAAGATTATATTTGTATTTACTTCTAAAAGGAAGGGTTTTTATTATAAGGCATGCAAAATATTTCCTTATTGTCTCCTGCGATGCGAGACTAAATAGATGTTCACTTTTAAGTAAGATTATATTTGTATTTACTTCTAAAAGGAAGGGTTTTTATTATAAGGCATGCAAAATATTTCATCATTGTCTCCTGCGATAGGAGAACTAAATAGATGTTCACTTTTAAGTAAGATTATATTTGTATTTACTTCTAAAAGGAAGGGTTTTTATTATAAGGCATGCAAAATATCTCGCCATTGTCTCCTGCGATGCGAGTCTAAATAGATGTTCACTTTCAAGTAAGATTATATTTGTATTTACTTCTAAACGGAAGGGTTTTTATTATAAGGCATGCAAAATATTTCATCATTGTCTCCTGCGATGCGAGACTAAATAGATGTTCACTTTTAAGTAAGATTATATTTGTATTTACTTCTAAAAGGAAGGGTTTTTATTATAAGGCATGCAAAATATTTCATCATTGTCTCCTGCGATGCGAGACTAAATAGGTGTTCACTTTTAAATAAAATTATAATTGTATTTACTTCTAAAAGGAAGGGTTTTTATTATAAGGCATGCAAAATATTTCCTTATTGTCTCCTGCGATGCGAGACTAAATAGATGTTCACTTTTAAGTAAGATTATATTTGTATTTACTTCTAAAAGGAAGGGTTTTTATTATAAGGCATGCAAAATATTTCATCATTGTCTCCTGCGATAGGAGAACTAAATAGATGTTCACTTTTAAGTAAGATTATATTTGTATTTACTTCTAAAAGGAAGGGTTTTTATTATAAGGCATGCAAAATATCTCGCCATTGTCTCCTGCGATGCGAGACTAAATAGATGTTCACTTTTAAGTAAGATTATGTTTGTATTTACTTCTAAACGGAAGGGTTTTTATTATAAGACATGCAAAATATTTCATTATTGTCTCCTGCGATGCGAGACTAAATAGATGTTCACTTTTAAGTAAAATTATATTTGTATTTACTTCTAAAAGGAAGGGTTTTTATTATAAGGCATGCAAAATATTTCCTTATTGTCTCCTGCGATGCGAGACTAAATAGATGTTCACTTTTAAGTAAGATTATATTTGTATTTACTTCTAAAAGGAAGGGTTTTTATTATAAGGCATGCAAAATATTTCCTTATTGTCTCCTGCGATGCGAGACTAAATAGATGTTCACTTTTAAGTAAGATTATATTTGTATTTACTTCTAAAAGGAAGGGTTTTTATTATAAGGCATGCAAAATATTTCATCATTGTCTCCTGCGATGCGAGACTAAATAGATGTTCACTTTTAAGTAAGATTATATTTGTATTTACTTCTAAAAGGAAGGGTTTTTATTATAAGGCATGCAAAATATTTCGTCATTGTCTTTTGCGATGCGAGACTAAATAGATGTTCACTTTTAAGTAAGATTATGTTTGTATTTACTTCTAAAAGGAGGGGTTTTTATTATAAGGCATGCAAAATATTTCATCATTGTCTCCTGCGATGCGAGACTAAATAGATGTTCACTTTTAAGTAAAATTATATTTGTATTTACTTCTAAAAGGAAGGGTTTTTATTATAAGGCATGCAAAATATTTCATCATTGTCTCCTGCGATGCGAGTCTAAAT
The DNA here is from genome assembly GCA_036971475.1 of Prosapia bicincta. Taxonomy (NCBI): domain Eukaryota; kingdom Metazoa; phylum Arthropoda; class Insecta; order Hemiptera; family Cercopidae; genus Prosapia; species Prosapia bicincta. Next base: position 338,031,770 of record JBAIZL010000001.1, on the reverse strand, counting down.
AGATGTTCACTTTTAAGTAAGATTATATTTGTATTTACTTCTAAACGGAAGGGTTTTTATTATAAGGCATGCAAAATATTTCATCATTGTCTCCTGCGATGCGAGACTAAATAGATGTTCACTTTTAAGTAAAATTATATTTGTATTTACTTCTAAAAGGAAGGGTTTTTATTATAAGGCATGCAAAATATTTCATCATTGTCTCCCGGCTGATATCTAAAAGCTCCCTTTGACAATCTTTTTAGGATTATATTGCAATAATAATAATCCATTAATGTGAATAATCGATCACAATCAAAAATTGTTGGTCAAAAAGATTGAATCGGGTGAAAAGCTCTAGTTGCATGATTTTCCAGAAGGTATGAGACTAAAGAAATATATGGCAGTCAATTGCCAAGAAAAGCACTGATCAATTTCATAAGATAAAATATTTCCAAGCCTATGTTTTCATTGGTCAAGTTATTATTATAATTCTTCTGTACATATATTTGCCTTTACAGTCAGTCGTATTGTTTTTCACACATAATGATATGTATGTCTACATACAATTTATAAGTTTGTAAAAATGTAAATCCGTTTCACCTTAAATTGTATACAAGTAAATATTATTTAGCAACAGTTTTATATTTACCACTCATCTTTAAACTACAAGATGATATTCTGTTTACATTAAATATTTTTTTATAAACAAGGGGGCATTTTGATTTAATTGCATGATTTGTATTGGGTCCCATTTATTATTTGTTAAATTTAAATAGTTGGCAGTTTGAGGGTGTGGTCGTCTGCTGTGGTGAGTGGGAAACTCGCTACTGTAAACTTAACCTAATTAGGGAGTTTAAAATAGAGCCTAGACCTCTCTTTGAAAATATCATTAAAATAGTACAAACTGATAATCGGTTTCACGATGTGTTTCAGGTAACAGGCGCACATCCCGAGGGTCGTACTTACACCCAAGCAGTAACATTTTTGCATTTGCATGCGCATTCAAATTACTAGTAGGCAGCAGTAGGAGTGCATGTTCCTCCCTCACATAGCTTTCCCAACAAGAAACTAAATTAATGGTAACTCGACGAGCAATTTTGTTATAAGAAAAAAGCAATAGAGGGAAAATATTGTGGTAAAGAAATCTTATGACGAGCAAACAAAACTATATAAGAACATAAATTGTTTCAATTTTAGACTCTAAAAACCAAAACAGCCCTAATGCTAGAGTAAAGCTGATAAAGCAATAGACGTGGTATATCTGCGGCGGGGGATTATTCCCGTATCTCAGTTGGGATTAGGGCGGTAATGAAAATGTTGAAAGTTTCATAGAACTGAAAACGCCTCTTTTGATTTATTATTTGTTAAATTTAAATAGTTGGCAGTTTGAGGGTGTGGTCGTCTGCTGTGGTGAGTGGGAAACTCGCTACTGTAAACTTAACCTAATTAGGGAGTTTAAAGTAGAGCCTAGACCTCTCTTTGAAAATATCATTAAAATAGTACAAACTGATAATCGGTTTCACGATGTGTTTCAGGTAACAGGCGCACATCCCGAGGGTCGTACTTACACCCAAGCAGTAACATTTTTGCATTTGCATGCGCATTCAAATTACTAGTAGGCAGCAGTAGGAGTGCATGTTCCTCCCTCACATAGCTTTCCCAACAAGAAACTAAATTAATGGTAACTCGACGAGCAATTTTGTTATAAGAAAAAAGCAATAGAGGGAAAATATTGTGGTAAAGAAATCTTATGACGAGCAAACAAAACTATATAAGAACATAAATTGTTTCAATTTTAGACTCTAAAAACCAAAACAGCCCTAATGCTAGAGTAAAGCTGATAAAGCAATAGACGTGGTATATCTGCGGCGGGAGATTATTCCCGTATCTCAGTTGGGATTAGGGCGGTAATGAAAATGTTGAAAGTTTCATAGAACTGAAAACGCCTCTTTTGATTTATTATTTGTTAAATTTAAATAGTTGGCAGTTTGAGGGTGTGGTCGTCTGCTGTGGTGAGTGGGAAGCTCGCTACTGTAAACTTAACCTAATTAGGGAGTTTAAAGTAGAGCCTAGATCTCTCTTTGAAAATATCATTAGAATAGTATAAACTTATAATCGGTTTCACGGTCTGTTTCAGGCAACAGGCGCACATCCCAAGGGTTGTACTTACACCCAAGCAGTAAAATTTTTGCATTTGCATGCGCATTCAAATTACTAGTAGGGAGCAGTAAGAGTGCATGTCGCTCCTTCACATAGCCTCCCTAACAAGAAACCAAACTAATGGTAACTCGAAGATCAATTTCAGTATGTTCAAAAAAACGCAATAGAGGAAAAATATTGTGGTAAAGAAATCGTATGACGAGCAAACAAAACTATAAAAGAACATAAATTGTTTCAATTCTAAACTCTAAAAACCAAAACAGCCCTAATGCTAGAGTAAAGCTGATAAAGTAATAGACGTGGTATATCTGCGGCGGGGGATTATTCACGTATCTCAGATAGGGTTAAGGCGGTTATAAAAAAGTTGAAAGTTTCATTGAACTGATAACGCCTCTTTTGATTTCATAAAAATAAAGCTTCGCATCACAGAGCAAATTAATTTTGGGATAATGGGTGAAGTCTGTAAAGGTATCTGTGGGCTTGTCAATCCCAGATTAGCCATCTTTATACTCTGGAGTTGGGCCGGAACGTCATAGTGATAATAATCATAGTTAATATTCATGAAATATTGCATTTCATGGATACTTTCCTTGTATTTCAAGAGATTTGCTGCTCAAGAGACAACTACTGCAACTGACAATAAGCGAGAACAAATATAATCTAATTTTCTTTGGGGTAGATTTACAACATAACCTAATCCCCTATACGTCTTGATGTACATTAAAGTATCGAATCGTAAGCCATCGTATGACAAATGCGGAAACTGAAGTAATTGAAAGTGTGTGTAGAGAGAGAGAGAGAGGGAAAGAGAGAGAGATAAAGAGCACGCAGGCTTAATGACGTAATCACAGATAATACATAACCAAGTACTTCAAACTTCCGTTTCTCTCCTATGACGTATGATCCCTCACACCCACAAACCACTGATTTAACATCCCCCACATTTACACCAAGGCTATTCGCACTTAAGCATCGGAATGACAACCAAATACAATTTATTTCGATTCTTTGTGCTGAAGCCGCAGGGCACAGAAGTAGGAACGGCAACTAATAAAGTTATATTATGTCACCAAAACGTATCTGGGTCAAACAAGGTGAAATAACCTAACAAGAATCAAAAAGGTTAATGCTAGAAGTGGTCCAGTTAACAAACACTCCAAACAAACAGTGTAAAACTAATTACAGATGTTTCCAGATGAGGGATGCTTTGGAGCATATCGCCAGATAAAAGTAATTTGTTAAAGAATCCGGAAAATGTTTAAGATGACATTCTCTGTACTTTCCTTACTCAAGAAGTATCATATAATGTCACTTTTATTAATTTAACAGTTGGTTTTAATAAAGATTAAAACATTTTGAAACCACTTAACATTTTCCTTAGTAATTGTTTGAAACTTGAATTTTTGTTTTCTTGCAAATAAATTGTAACCAATCCCTAGGTTTGCCAATGTAACGTTTACAACGCAGCGAAGCATGTTACTTGTACGTAAACACTTCCAACAAACAAGTAATGCAATTATCACTAAAGCTAGAGACAACAAACTATGTTACAAACTGTTCATGTAATCTCAAGCAACGCTTCATTTAATAAGCGCAACATTACTCAACATACCTCTACTACTAAGTCTCGGGTTGAGATAAGTTGGAATGTACAAGATTTAATTGTGCTTCTGCAAATCCTTAAAGGTCATTAGCAATACCTCTGCACGTAAATAACTGTCTACGAATACCAGTCTACCTCATATAGGGTACCCATATTGTAGGTAGACACATCACTATGAAATACTTGCTAACTTATATAGGGTATCCATAATTCGGGTAGAAGCCTCCCTATGAATACCAATAGGGTACCCATATTGTAGGTAGATACATATCTATGGCATACTTGTCCAACTTATTTAGGGTATCCATAATGCGGGTAAAAGCCTCTCTATGAATAGCAGTCTACCACGTATAGGGTACCCATATTGTAGGTAGACACATCTCTATGACATACTTATCTAACTCATATAGGGTATGCATAATGGGGATAGAAGCCTCTCTATGAGTACCAGTCAACCTCATATAGGGCAAACATAATCCTCTACAGTGTAGACAGCTCTCTATGAAAACATGTGTACCTCAGGCAAAGCACTTATGATTTAGAAAGATGACTGCAGCCTATGATACCTTATGACTGCAGATGTATTTTCAGGTAGAAATTCTGCTTGGACAATGTCATAGTTTCTCTTGGTCCTATCACAAGGATATTATTGGGTTTTCCACAATTTCTTCGCTTATTCTTCCTTCTTTGTCACCCGTGTTGGTTAGTAATTAAACCCAACCTATTCCTATAATCGTTCCATAATAATTAAACTATATAAATTACAATTATTGTTTCACGCTAATTAAAAACAAATTAGCTGTTGAAAAATCAAACCATCACATCTATTAGCTATTTCCAATAGTAACAACAACTAACAATTTTATAATGATAACTCTTGTAATCTGTTGCAGTGATATAAATGATTTCTATATAATTAGCTCCACTCACTCTTCTGATGGTACCTGTAGTTCCCTCGTTCTCTTTTAGCTGTATTATATAATTTTAATCCGAATTATCTATAAATAAACCTAAAATAGTTCTCAAAATTTTATATTATGAAATAATTAGAATATACTTGCGTTATCATTACAGTGCAATCTCGGTAATCCGAACCTCAATACTCCGAAACCGAGAGGCGAGAATAAGCTATGTTTTGTATAGTGCTTGAGGTTAGTGGAAAGACAGAGGGAGAAAGGAATTATATGAAAAACATGCAGCTGAGCAATTGGATCTCCCGGAATTGCTTTCTGTTGTTCTCTTGGATAGTTTTCAGATGAATCCCCCTCCATTCAATAAATAGATTCGGATGCCTAACAGGGAATTTAGTCAGTCTAATTTTTCCTTTTCATTTGCTCAGGGGCGTGTTACAATGAGGGAAAAGTGAAAACGTAAATCACTGTCTTTGAGTGACAATTGCATGTTATTACGTATCGACAATGCAGATACCTTTTCCAATCTGGTACGTGAGTTGTTGGTAAGGCCAGAGTCACTGGTTTGAATAAAAATCATGCAAACGTTCTCTCATATACATGAGCTTCTGAGGAAGGTACACATTAAAGACTGACAACGCAAACAAGTAGTTATCCACCTCTTGATGACGCTATTTATGAGTAGTTATTACGGGAACATTCGCGTCACTGTTTCGGCATTTTTTTTGTAAATACATATGTAGGTACTTTCTGTAATCCGAACATTTCAGTAATCCGAACAATCCCCTGATGCAATTAATTCGGATTGCCGAGAGTGATCTGTATTATGTGTTCCTCTTTAAGAGTTTGATGTTAATTAAAATGTAAGTTAAAACAAGGTTATTTATGACATTTAACCTTTCCATTCTATAATTATTGATATCTTCGTAGAATTTAAAAGCTTTTTGGGTTTATTTATTTTAAAAGTTACAAAATACCTCTATCTTACTATTTATCTACTGTAATAAATATCGTATTTGTATATTTTACTATTTTAGCATTTGTATATGTCATTATTTATAATTTTATTATTATTATATTTCTGTTACCTCGGTTGAGACCGGGTTTACTACATGTATGCGACCCTGTCACGAGATGGTAATATTCTTTATTCCCAATACCTTACAAAGATTATTATATTTGTCCCTCTAGACTTACCTATTTCCTTGTGCCCTTCTAAACTCTTCTGTTGGCAAGGGTGTGTAACTGTAAGACACCTCTTTACGTCTCCCGATAGAACGTATATCTTCATTCACTTATTATATGTCTACTATGAGGTTGTTCTAGATAACTACATGCTCAATTGTTTTCTATCCTTTTAGATGATAATAGTCCCACTAGCAATTCGTCTTAAAACTAAAAGTAAAATATTTTTACATTCAACTTCTCAAATTGTTATACAACTTAATATTCTATTTACGTAGTGAATGATGAAGCTAATTCAGACTTGTTCCTTTTGGTTTTTTTTATTAAACTATACCCTTTTAATTTCTATGAAATGTATTCAATTTAAGGCCAAACCGTTTCAGTTTGTGACCTAATGTTATCGTTGAAGAAACTTTACTCAAAACCCACGGCACGAACTTCACGAGTGCATGTGACACATTAATTTGCGGGAATAGTTTCTCACAATACACTCAGCAATACACTGAAAATACATTAACCTCTCCACTCTAAAAACCTTTTGTTCACCACTGTGTCCAGGAATATAGGGTGTGTTTCAATCGGTATCAAATTTTTCAGTTAAAAACGCAAAATACTATGTAATCGTCTTGAACACAATTTATGTAATAGAAAAGAATCCCAATGTGCAGACTTTACTCGGTGTAAATGGTGTACGGTTTTTGTACAGTTATCACTGAAGATTACAACATGTTTTGTCAAAACATGTGTGAATACTAAATAAAGTTTATATATTGCTCATAAAGAAGTACATCATTATATTTATCTCATAAGTTTTTTAACAAATTTTAACTAAAATATACTTCCATATGACTTGCACTTCTATAATATTGAAATAAACCAAAAAATGTAACATGTTCATGCAAATACTGTTAAATTTAACACTAGATTCATAATCTACGATTTAAATAGAAGTTCAAACTATAAGTGTGTCTAACTAACGTGGAGAAAATTTGCAACGTTTTAAAGGTAACAGCATTTCACATTTTGAATTTTAAAAAATTATTACATTGAAATTAATATATTGTAACACTCTTAAAAATAAGGTGTTACATATAAATTCATTTATATATTTAATTTTTATTTAATAATTATATCTTCCCAATATAAAAGAAAATTTGTGTTTTATTGGTGTACATTGTGAAGCTAGCATAGATAGTACCGCCCCTAGCGGGTAAAAATGTAAAATATCGTACGAGTTAGTAACTTAGGGTAATTAATTGACATCACCCCATGTGACGTAAGCATGGTCTGATATCGCCTCATCCAATGCACCAATCAAAAAATTTAAAATAATAACCAAGGGTGGGAAATTCCGTTGGCGTGCCCTTGCAGAAGGTCCACTTCTCAAAACGTCTCCTAACGAGACGGACGTGATGGCATTTTCGGACGTAACCTAGAAATTTATAAGCTTCCAGTATTCAAAATTTAAGATGTCAATGCCGGTACCAAATTAATTTAACGCAGCTAAAGAAGAAGCGATTATTTACGTGTTTCAAATAAATAAAAGTTTATATAATTTTTGTGTAAGAGCGCTGATTCCAGGATCGATGTGCAGTGCTTAGTGATTCCAAAAGCCATGGGTAATGTTTAATATGTGTTAAAGTGTTTAACAAGTAATGTGCACAACCAGTTACGTTTTAGATATTAATAAAGAAAATGTATTTTAATGTTAACTAAGTTGAATTTTAATTGATAAACGGTTAACACATGAACGGTAGAAATTGTCCTTTGAATATTCATTTCTAAAAATTTAATTGGAAATCTTAAGTTACTATCTTCTCAATAAATATAATTTTAAAGGTTAATAAGTAATTAAAATGTATGGAATAATTAGCAGTAATTAAAATATAATTACTCGACACATTGCTGTCTTTTGTTCTACTGTAATTTGTCACTGATTAATAAATTGTATGACTTGGTATTTTAAAAATATAAATTCTTATTTCACAAGTAAAATAGAACGTTACAAACTTTATATTTCCATTTCCCAAGTAACCTAGTTCTACCTTCCGAAGATATCAGAAGATCGTTTACAGAAAGACATTATTATGCCTGGCTGAAACGGAGAACTAGGAGCCCCGTATAACGCTATAACTTGTAACACGCAAAACAAGACCAATTTAAATAAACGAAACGGAATTCATTTATAGATTCTTGAAATATACAAGTATTTTGTAGTCATAATTAATAAAATGCGTTGCGTTTAACTAAGTACACATAAACTCAAGTATGTATATATTTTCTATATCACATAAACTCTTTCTCTCTCCTTTCCCTCATTCTTCCTCTCTTCCAAATGTCTATCCGCTCTTTCCCCCCTTCTGTGTGTGTGTGTGTGTGTGTGTGTGTGTGTGTGTGTGTGTGTGTGTGTGCGTGTGTAATGCTGCAAGTAGTTATGTTCTGTCAGATAATAACAAAATTTAACTATTATATGAATTAGGACTAAATAATTAGTTAGCTACAGGATTTCTAAGCAATAATTTTCAATAATACCTTTTCCGTACTCTATGGATTAACGTAATTACAATGCAATGGTTAGGCCAGATTCACGAAAAACAGTAAGGAAAGTGGTATAGCGTAGCATTCTTGCATAGCATAGCTTGACTAGCTACAGTCTTAACCAAGAAAAGTTGAATTATTTTATAAATAGTCCTAAAACCATGACCATTAGTTCCTTATCAATCGCAGTCTAGATGTAGATTTAATGTACAATATCAAGAGCACAGTGGTACAATATATTATAATGAAAATATTGGAAAGAACAATTTTTGATAATTTTTGTGGTATTGGGGTTCTTTCCAATACGGTAAACTGAATGGCGTTGTGCGGGACTGCAGCAGTGAGACGAGGAAGGAGCAAACACTCATTAGGGAAAATGTTGAACCAGAGAATACGAAACGTTTCTATGAGAGAAGCATAATGCGGAATGAATAACTTGAGTTTTCAACGTAAGACTGAAGCGCCCCCAGACAGCCCCAATCAGGTTACAGTTGGATTCACCGCGCCTATCCGTGTCGGCTCTCTAAGGGAGGATTAGACCCTACTCATGACTTACTTATACGGCCTGCACCGATTAAAGAAAACTAAGCAATGTTGTCTCCGGAGAGGGCTATTCACAATATACGTTAGATCTGAGACAACAGAGGAAAGACAAGTTGCTAAGCAATGTTTTAGATATTGTTGCTAATATATTGTTCAAATTTATATACATTAATTTCAAAAACTTTATAATTAATTTTTTTTTTAATTTTAAATTTTGTTTAACTGCGACAAACGTTTGCGTGCAACGTAAATGTAGAGCTACTAAAGCAAGCACTTAATGTGTGCAATGTTTGAGTGATTTATTGCTATCAAAGGTATGCCATTCATTTGCTATATATATTTATTTATTTCCGTTTGAAAAGCTTCCATAAAGTAAATAACTACTATCAGTAGATTGTTCGGCACCCTGGCGCGCACTACCCCTAACTCGGCCTGTACGTAACCTAGGACTATAGGGGTAGTTCTGGATGATGCTGGAGGTCGTCGCGACCTTGATCCTAGCCTTGGGGGTGGTTTCGACCACGTTTAGAGGGGTAGGGGGTAGTTTTTCGAAAAAAATAAATTCTAACCTACTGACCTAAGGCCGGTAAATTGCATCTAACCTAACCTACGTATTGGGGGTGACCTCAGCTACGTTCAGGACCATCTCCGGGGGTAGCTCCGGGGGTGGATCAGGGGGTGGGGGTAGTTTTCGAAAAAATTTTGGAAAAACGTGCCTTGACCGATAGGGTGAGTTTAGAGTGTATTATTGCGTCGGTAGGGGTAATTTCACCTAGGGGTAGTTTTTAAATAAAATATGAAATTGCCGAAAATCGATCGGTTGGATCAACAGACAGTACTGGATATGTCTAGAGTCCATTATGGACGGCTGTGGGGGTGGTTTCACCAAGGGGTAGTTTTTAAATAAAATATGAAAATGCCGAAAATCGATCGGTTGGATCAAATGACCGTAAGGGATATGTCTAGAGTACAGTACGGTAGGCTGTATTCAGATTGCCAAAATTAATCGGTGTCCAAGGTAAAAGTCACTCCCGAACCCGTCAGAACATGATCATACGACATGGCACAAGTATGTAACTGGCCTTTACTGTATATCCTTGACCCTGAATTAACTTGTAGATGGAATGAGACGATACTACATCTAGGGGCAAAAGATGAATTTTATTAAAAATTTGTTGTAACGAGAAACTCATGACTAGCGTCAGAACATGATCATAGGCACAGGTATGTAACTGCCCTAAGGCTCTGCCCTGCAGATAGCAAATATAGGTGGCAGGCAACAGTTAATCCTATACAGATGACTTACCAATGGTCCGGACGCCATCTTGACCAACATTTTGTTTGACGTCATTTGCTGCGGTTATGCTGATATGTCCAGAGTGTGCTATCGCGGTCGTAACAGTATTAATGTATAGGTTTTAAACAAGCATTTATTTGTCGAACTCTGTGAGTATGATCTACACCTGCAATGAAACGTAATAATACTGTTTATTGACTTGTAGGCCTATGTACCGTATCATGCATATTGGGTTAATACAGGATGTGTGTAGATTTACAGGTATATTGATTTAGCACAATATGTAGGCCTATGTAGGTTAACAGCCATATATACTTATTACAGGTTTACGTGCATATTGGATTAACAGAGCATGTGTTGCTGTGTAGCTTTACGTACATATTGGCTTAATACCTTAGGAATGTAGCTTTACATGGATATTGGCCTAATACAGGATGTATATGGGTTAACACAGTATGTAGGGTAACGCATATTGTCTTATTTCAGGAGGAGTGTAGGTTTACACGCATATTGGTTTAACACAGGATGTAGAGTAACGCACATAACGGTTTAATACAGGATGTATACTATTGTGATTGGTAGCTGTTTTACCACTCCAAGGTGGCTTTACCTAAGACCTGACTCCAAGGTAGCTTTACCTAAGACCTGACTCGACGGTGTCTTTACCTATGGCCTGACTCCAAGGTGGCTTTACCTGGGGCATACCTCAAAGGTAGCTTTACCTAGGGCCTACCTGAAAGGTAGCTTTACTTAGTTAGTATGCTGTAAATGATACAACATACCTAGACAATATGTGTAAAGGCCTTGACGGTTTCTACATAGCTATTTTGGTAAGCGTTGGTAGCTATCTATATACTGTCTAAGACCTAGGGCTTTTGCCGGTGCCTTCACTAACCATAACCCATTAGTTGAAACGTTGATCTAGCCTTCACCAGTCGTGGCCTATTTGAACTTGGTGCCATTGTTGTTCGTTTGAACTTCGTGTATGTTGGTCGGTTAAACTTAGCGTAATGTTGTTTAGTTGAAACGTTGGTTATATGATCTAGCCTACACTGGCCATCACGGTATCAATATAACCGCCATCTTGTTCTCCGCCCTGGATGACGTCATATTCGGTCCTAAGGTCTGCATCGGATATAATGTGTTACCTTATATCACGCCACTCATCAGATGCTATGAGTTAGCCCATAGTCAAGCTATACATCGGGTGCTATACGATGAACATTAGCCAAGCTATGCATTGGATATTATGTGTTACTTTGTATTCAAGCTTCTCATCGGATAATACGAGATAAACCATAGTCAATCTACTCATCGGATACTGTTTGTTAAACCCTAGTCAGACCGTGCATTTTATATTATGTGTTAACTTGTATTTAAACTTCTCATTGGATACGATGTGTTTACCTCTACAAACGGCATCGCCCACCGTGCTGTAATCAACGGTCGTAGTTGTGACGTAATTATGGATCAGTCCAACTCGCTTGGACTCGTCCACTCACCTCTCAAATGGACTCTTCCACAGCTATGTATAATACATTATATACAGGTGGAGATATAGTGCTTTTGCATAGTCTGTGTTTAGAGTGATCTGTGTGTGTTTGCCAGTAAGTAGTAAAATGTCATCATCAGTGTCGGCAAAGTTTTCAACTTTAAATTCTGTAGATTCTATGCTATACGCGGGCTAAAGATAGGTATGGCATATAGAATTGTAAATGCGCGTTTTGTCGAAGCAAAGTATGGTAACGCCGTACTTGTAGACTTAGAGGTAGATGATGAAGACAGACGCGCTGTCTTTCTTCCCAAGCGATACGCTACGGCGTTGACAGCGGAAGATTTGAGATCTATTATAGGCAAATTTTAAACTGTTATCAAACACGTCGGCCAAACTGTGAATTTGGCCATAACAGATTAATATTATTCTTTAAAACATTTCAGCATGTTTATTTTTTTAAAATTTACGTTGATGAAATCTTTTAAAGACTATGTACTGATGAAGCCTTGTGATACATCTGAATCTTTATCTATAGATTTCACTAATTTAGGTTTTTCAGTATTGTTATGGTTGAAGAACCACCGTGGCGCTGTAACTGTGTATGCCTTCGAGAAGACATTTGTCAAATTTATTAAATTTCACTACACCGGTCTGTCTAATAATATTTGCCGGGAGTGTTTGAGTTACTTTGTGCTCCGTCAGGCAGAGAGTTTCGACATCACAAGAGCCGGTTACACGTACTCTATAGCCGAGGTGGGCTGCTTCGAATTTATTGGCGGCTCTGATAACTGGTGCGATATCTGTTTAAACCCGTTATTTAAATTATTTAGTTTTGAAGACTTTCTACAATCAACCCCGGAAGAGAGCTATTCTTTGATCAACTATTGTGATCCGTTAATCTGCAGGTCATACATTCACGAGAGATGGCGTCTACGTCACAACAACCTATAAACACTCGCATTGTAAGTAACTATTCTTTTTTCAAATTATGTTAAGCCTAGATGACACATTGGATGTTTATTTATAGGAGAGAATATTTTCAGACTTCATTTTTCAATTTTTGTAATGCCTAGATCATACACTATATTGAATGAGTAGTGGTGTATTTCATTATCGTTTAATATATATTTTGAACACGAGATATTATATGTTAATGTCAAGTCTTTTTCAATTCTTGTAAAGCTTAGATCACACAGTATATTGAATGAATGGTAGTCTGTTTTCAATAGCGCTTAATATATATTTTTAAATTGAGGCTTGTTTTGGACATGAGGTAGCGTCGTTTCTTTTTCAAATTATCTGAAGCCTAGATCATAGAATATATTGAATGGTAGTTTATTTTCATTAGCGTTTAATATATATTTTAAATTGAAGCTTATTTTGGATACGAAATATTATATGTTAATGTCAGGCCTTTTTCAAATTATGTACAGCCTTAGATCACACAGTATATTGAATGAGTGGTAGTCTATTTTCAATAGCGTTTATTATATTTGTTTAAATTGTAGCATATTTTAGACACGAGGTAGCGTCATGTTCAAATTATATGAAGCCTAGATCACAGAGTATATCGAGTGTTGGTTTATTTAGATTCTTTTTTTCATTTTTATAGGCGTACACTGCGCTTTCAGATTCTTCACTAACCTATTCGTCATCCTATTCGCCTCTACTACTACCTATGGGCTCGTCTCCAGGAGATTTACCTTCCCGACCGCCTGGCATTGATACGGACAGCGATGACGAGGATCATAGACCCTGCTATAGTTGGGATGAATCGTTTTCGTTTCGCCTGCACGATTTCCTGATGGTTTCTCATCCACCGAGGAACCCGCCTTCACCCCGCACATGCATACAGACGCTGGATTACATTTTAATGCAGCTCCAGCTGGCGATTAGGGATCTGCGGACGGTTGCCTCAAAACCTTACTACAAGACAAGCCGGACCTTTGCGTATAACGTTTGGGGTATGACGAGACGGTTCCTACAGGATATTGTGGTGGCTGGAGACTACACTGTCCAGCGTACCAATAATGTAGGTAGATTTTCATATTATTTCAATTGGCTTTTCTTTCAGGATATCTGGACCGATTTACTAATCATATTGTTTCTTACAGGATTTGTATATGCATATACAGTTGTTACTAATTAACTTTTTTTGCCTTCAGCCACGACCGGCGGAGATTAGCTTATGCAATATATGTTGTGAGAACCCTCGCAACGCTGTTGCCACGCCATGCGGACATGTCTTTTGCTTAACCTGTCTCTCAAGATGTATTCGCTGCCCACATTGCAGATCTCGGATCATCGATACATTTAAATTATATATGTAATATTGAGAACAATTTATATCTATGCACTGTAAAATTATTGTTATATGTTAGTTTAATAAATCATCATGCTGAATACCTTTATTGTATATATTATTTCATATACCTGCCCTTTTCGGATCCTTATATCGTTGGCCTTATCCAATATTATATGTTTATACTGGTCTTATATTGCTAAAACACTCTGTTGAATAGATAGTTAGGTTCGTTTTATAGCTTATATTTATTCATGTTATGTGTTTCTCCATAGACCTTTTTATCTAAACTATAACAGCCTACATTTATGTATACCTAATACGATTATATCTAAACACAATCCTGGCTGTAGGGTGTATACATAGCTGATTTTTTATTATATATGTATGCCTTGGTGTGCCGGCAGTACATAGTAAATCGATACAGTCACCTTGATTCAGAACGACACAGCTGTGCGGGTTTTTTGTAGCATAGACAATCATAACCCCTTGCCCTGCATCATCCAATTTGTTTAAGGTAGAACACTCTAGTTAGGGTGAGCCTACTACTTGCCTAGAGTCGCTCGAACGCGGATACGTCATCAAATATATTAAATCTTTACGTGGGCTTGATAGGTTATGTATTGGTAGATGTACCCTATAGTACCTCCCATATTATACGGTTGCCTGCCTGAGGCTCTACCTGATAGAGGAGGTGAAAATAGCTCAGATCATAAGGGTTTGGCCAGTGGTTTACAAACATAGTAGACCTATGTATGTTGGCCTAGCATAGTATGTATGTAGGCTTACATATTTGTTTAACACATTATGTGGGGTATCATATATATTGATTTAACGCGGTATATAAGCCTTCGAGTCTTACAGCGACCGTTTGCGTTGTATTGCATAGACCTACAGGGCCCCTGCGTTGTGATTGGTCGATTCTGCTTGTTGACTATTTGAACTCTATGTATAATTGTTGGTCGGTTAAACTTAGCGTTTGGTGGGAACGTTGGTCATTTGATCCAAACGATCATTTTTGGCAATCAACCCCCACTTGCTCTAGTGTGAATTTGCCTCAGGCCTTTCTCCAGGGTGTCTCTAGCTAGGGCCTGGCTTCGGGGTGGTTTTAACCTAGGCCCATACTCTGTGGGGGCTGAACGCTCACCAAGACTTGGTGGAGGTATTTGTCTTGGTCGAGAGGCTGTATTTGATATAGCATCCATCCTAAGGCCCGACTCTTGGGTAGCTTTACCTAAGGGCTGACTGCTTCACCTAAAGTCTAGCTCCGAGGAGGCTTTACCTAGGCCCCGACTTCGTGGTAGCTTTACCTAAGGTCGGGTTCCCGGATTACTTTACCTAGGGCATAGCTTAGGATTGGCTCTACCTAAGTCCTGGGTGGCATTACCTGTGGCCTTGCTCCATATTGGCTCTACCTAAGTCCTGGGTGGCTTTACCGAGGGGTCGGCCTCGTGATGGCTTTACCTGAGGCCATGCTCCGTGTTAGCTTTACCTAAGGTCAGGACCCTAGCCGGTGTTACCTCAAGCGCGGGTTCGGGAGTGACTTTTACCTTGGACACCGATTAATTTTGGCAATCTGAATACAGCCTACCGTACTGTACTCTAGACATATCCCTTACGGTCATTTGATCCAACCGATCGATTTTCGGCATTTTCATATTTTATTTAAAAACTACCCCTTGGTGAAACCACCCCCACAGCCGTCCATAATGGACTCTAGACATATCCAGTACTGTCTGTTGATCCAACCGATCGATTTTCGGCAATTTCATATTTTATTTAAAAATTACCCCTATGTGAAACTACCCCTACCGACGGAATAATACACTCTAAACTCACCCTATCGGTCAAGGCACGTTTTTCCAAAACTTTTTCGAAAACTACCCCCCACCCCTCAATCCACCCCCGGAGCTACCCCCGGAGATGGTCCTGAACGTAGCTGAGGTCACCCCCCATACGTAGGTTAGGTTAGATGCAATTTACCGGCCTTAGGTCAGTAGGTTAGAATTTATTTTTTTCGAAAAACTACCCCCTACCCCTCTAAACGTGGTCGAAACCACCCCCAAGGCTAGGATCAAGGTCGCGACGACCTCCAGCATCATCCAAAACTACCCCTATAGTCCTAGGTTACGTACAGGCCGAGTTAGGGGTAGTGCGCGCCAGGGTGCCGAACAATCTACTACTATCCACTACGTCACGCTTGGATAAATGTAAAATCTTACGGTGCTGTAAAATATTCTCAGTTTTTACCATATTTCTCATTTTTATAAAAAACGTTGTAAATTAAAATTTACATATAACAAAGGTGAAAAGAAATGTGTTAATTACTTTTTAAAAATAATAATAATACTGGTAAATTAGTTTGCGTTTATATTGTTATTATTAATAAAAAGGCGAATTTTAATGACGAGTTTTGATATCAATTCTCTTCTAGGTCTAGGTATCCCCAGCCAGTGTCGTGGATGTTTGTTTTTTTCATTACGCGGAATAGGTTTCTCAGTGCATCCCTAAATCGCACCTATGTCTTGTACAATGCATGACGATAGGCTGTGGATAGTTTTAGATAACGCTGATGTGTCCTTATCTGTCTGATGTGGCTTCACATGTATTATTACAACTTCGGATCCTAAACGTTTGTAGCAATCTTGTTTACATTATATATACCTTTAAAGTGAATTTTTTTTCAATTTGTAGTTTATGATTTTTAAAGACATTGTAATAAATTGGTAGCTTTTATCAAAGGGCACAAACACTATGCGTTAAAACGTTCTACTGCGGTATTTATAATTTCTATCTTTCCTCAAAGAAAGAACCGTTAACGAAGCAAGTTAATTTAAATGGAATTGCTGCTTTGTTATTGCTTTACTATACCGCCGTTTGTTAATTACAACTTTGCCAAGAACCAGTAGAAGATGAAACGACTAGAGCATGTAAGAAATATTTTGGGAAACATAACTTAGAAAGATTGTCTTCCTTTAAGGTTAAAATGAATCTACAGTTTATAGCCCCTTAGCTATACAAGTTTTACAAACTCGTTACGCATATATCACTACCAGAGATTCCATTATCAGAAGAATACAGCTCAATTTCTTTAGTTTACCCAGGTCAGTTTAACCTTCTAAGGGTACTAACTGTGTTGAACAAAATGAACATTAGAGATTCTAAGGATATTATTTTTGCAGTTTTGTCTATAAATATAGTTCTAAAATTATAATTTAGGTTACTAAACTCTACAGTATAAGTGTTGTTGCATTAGCGTTGAACCTTAGGTTACATATTAGTGTTTTAGATTCATTAAACGGTTTTTGTTTTAAATTTCATTTCATATATGTTTTTATTAAATAAACAGACAACAAAAAACTGTATTGAATATGGTAGTAACAGAAAAAAGATATAATTATACAATTTAAATTTAATATGGCTTTGGTTTAGAAATGCCAAAAACTAAATAGTCAGTTATAATTTTTGTGGTCAATAATCCTAAATACTAATCTAACTAATTATTATAATTATTAAAATATTAGCAGCAATTAAAATATTGTTTTTTTGACATTTTGTATTATCTACATGTATCTGTATTATAAAAAAAAACTCTGTAAGTAATTATTTACTATTTCAAAGGAAAATTAAGTTGAAAATGTAACTACTACAACAAGACGCAAATTATAACTAACACTTATCATATTATTATAGAGTAAAAGAAAATATTTTTATTTATTAACTGATAAATCAACAAAAGTACTAGTTATGTCCTAATATATTTTATTAGATAATAAATAGTTAAATATATTTTTACTTTGTTCTTACTAGTGCTTGGAAGTAAAAAAATGTCTAAATAAAAACTATAAAATATGTAATATTAGATTAAGCAAACCTGATTCTTATCAAGATCTCAACACTTAAATTTTTCTGTTATTATCATATCATTTCTTTTTAACAGAAACACAAGAAGCCTTACATTTTTTAATCAATATAGGATAGAATGGAAAATATTGAAAATCCTAAAGAACTTTGTTCTACCATGAGAAGCTGTACGAGGTAGTCTAAACTATATTGGGTTTGATATTGGATGAAATAAAACTAAAATTATAATAAAGCGATTGTTAGTATAAGAAAATTTACTATTAATTAATTTAAATAATTTTATTGGACAGTAAGATATGTTTTGAAAATAGAATTCCCTTGGATTTTAAATACTAAAGACTTTTCCTAGTCATATATTCCATGTATGAAGATTTGTTATTCATTTCAGAAATTAGTGTATCTCTCAAAATTTCAAATACATTTTTACTTTCACAACAGAATTCGTTTAATAACTTTGAAAATAATTTTCTTAGTAGAGAAGTATTTTTAAAAAAATATTTGTTAGAATAAAATTATAATATTGGCTACTGTTTATTGGCTACTGTAGTTTTAAAATCCGTTCAAATGAATGGGCAGTAGTTTTATTATTTCTATCAGTAGTTACTCGTTCTATTTTGTTCAGACGACGATAAAACAACCCTTCCGTCATATTTCACAAAGTGTTGTAAATTATGTTCCATTTTAAAATATATTTTTGTATTAAATTTGTACAAAATTTACCTATAGCTTGATTCCGTGATATTCTTGCCATCATATATCACAGACCTATTTATCAAATCTTCTTCACTTATAACTCGTAAAAATACTTATTTTACTTTACCAACTTTTCTGTGATATAATAGTCAAAACTCCTAAATATTAACACAAACAAACATTTAAAAACTCTAAAACAATAAGTAACATATCACAAGGAAAGTTATTTTATAAATTTTCTCTGCTATTACCAGACACATTCATATATAATAACGGTGGAATCCTTATATTTTTCGATGGCAGAAGGTCCTAACTGCTAAAATTATGATTTATTTTATAAGAAATAATTTTTTTAGTATTAATCCAGAAAACTTCAATCTTTAATTTGAAAGTTTTATTATTATATATTTTTTTATTTCTAAGAATTAAACGTATTCGTAGTTAAGTATGCTTAAGTTTACATTTAAAAGCAACTCAAATGAAATTACAAGTAAAATTGTCTTATTTGTCACAATGTGTTACGTTTTTGTACGTCTAAAATCTCAGTCTGTAATATAATACTGACTTAAATTATGAAAGTGACTCTTACTGCATCTTTTGTTTTATGTGTTACGATCTTAGTCTGTTCTAATAGATTTTTCAATTTTAAAACTAAATTTGAACTATTTAAAGCTTACATTTTAAAAAAATTATTTTCTTGGCAACATGATATTACACAGTTATAATTAAATTATGAAAATTTACCCAAATGTAACCGTTATCCACAGATCCCGGAAATAACAGTCATTAATACATCATCTCTTCAGAACGGCTCTATCTCTCAAAAATGCTTACGTAGTAAAAATGTTAAAAATCAACAATGCCAAACGTGAGACTTCCGACAGCTGACAGAAGTGTTACGTCATGTAGTATATGTTTTTAAAACATAAACAGGGAAATCTTGAACAAGGCGTAAATAATGGAACCTAAGCTAATAAATATATGCAATAGATTAACATTCCTCAGATGTTTCTTTTAAATTCTGATGGCCTATAGAAAAATATGTATAGCACTTACAATGACACATTATTTATGTTTAGGAATTTAAAAATAACAACATGTAACATTTATGAGAGTTCAAAATTTTACACTTGAATTGCCTCTACTTGAATTGTTTTACCTTTTTTTAAAACTTTTCAATCGCAATAAGTGAAATTGAATGAGAGGATAAAAAAGTACACACCATGGCTTTCAGGCATGAATTTAGTAGCCGCCGAGGAATTTAATAAAGCCTGTCATGGAAACAGAGCGGTCACCATGAGGACAAAACAGGGCTACTCTAAACAGCACATATTTCTTGAGAACGAATTAGTCGCAGTACAGTAGTTCCCAGCAAGCATCTGTCATTTCATAATGTCTTTCCCTCTTAACCAAAACTTCACTTTTATGCAGATGGGCAGGCATTCTAAGTTATAACAAATATTTAAATCTAAATGTGCGTTATATAATATATAACATATTATGATACATACAATATATAATACATTCCTAACAATAACAATAATATATATACAAAGTGATTAATGAAGATATACGGAAACTTTGGGAGATCATTCTACAATTACAAATATTGAAAAAGGGTAATATAAACAAGGGTCTGTAAATGTTTTGTTAGCGTGTTACTGCTAACGAAAGATTTCGCCCGGATTTCAGTTCACCATGTAAAACGAGGTCTTTCTGAAATTCTGGTAGATTAAGGGGTAAATTAAATTATTTTTAATGGTTTTTCACCTGTAAATCGAATAAAACAGGCCCAAGAACTGTAAGTCTAGTATTTTTTGAGAAAACCTGTGTCAAATTTTAAAAAAGGAGTGAAAAAGCACATTTATTCATCATTGGACAACAAAAGCTTTGTTATTTCATCAAGAAACAGCAACCAATTTTAATAAAACCTGTTATGGAAACTTCTTGAAAATTTTGTTCTGAGCAAACATTTGTAAATAAAAAACAAAGAAAGTGAATAGAGGTTTATGTAATGAATTTTTATTCATAACAGCACAAAGCAAAACTAACCGGAAAACATTAATCTAAACCTTTTTAAACATATTACAGTACATTTTCAAAAGTGTCTCCGCCACCTTCAATGCATTTTTCTGGTCGTTTAAGGAGCAAACAATTAAATTCGTGCCTTAATCTACCTTACCATAATTTCAGGAAAACCTCGTTTTACATGGTGAGCTGAAATCTGGGCGAAATCTTTCACTAGCCGTAACTCCCTAACGAAGCATTTCCGGACCAATGTCTACAAATACTTTTTTCATTATTTTTACATACAGAATGAGCTCCCAAATTTTCTGCATTACTTCGTGAAAATCACCCTGTATATATATATATATATATATATATATATATATATATATATATATATATATAATACGTTTTCTTGTTTAATAATTTAAAACAACATAGGTTATTCAGATACAAGAATATTTATAATTTATATCCAAAGCTTTTCCTTGGTAAACAGTACCAACATCATCAGGAATGAAAATTACATTCATTTGTAATTGATGTTGGTACTGTTTACCAACGAAAAGCTTTGGATATAAATTAATAAATATTCTTGTATTTGAATAACATATGTTGTTTTAATATATATATATATATATATATATGTGTGTGTGTGTGTGTGTGTGTGTGTGTGTGTGTGTGTGTGTGTGTGTGTGTGTGTGTGTGTGTGTGTGTGTGTGTGTGTGTGTGTGTGTGTGTGTATGTGTGTGTGTGTGTGTGTGTGTGTGTGTGTGTGTGTGTGTGTGTGTGTGTGTGTGTGTGTGTGTGTGTGTGTGTACACCTTTCAACGTAGGACTGAATTAAAATGGAATCTGTAACGTTATATTCGACATAAATTGAACTAATAATGTGGGTTTAGCGCTAAACAAAGCACTAGTAAAGTGTATAACCAATTTAAGGTCCTTAATTTCCTGCGAAGGAAAACAAATACCTTTTTTATCCTAAGCCTCAATCAAGCTTAATTAATTGAGGTGTGTGATTATACCACCTGGACAGTGTGTATAGAGTGAAATATTCTTGCTATAACACATTTAAGGTTGAACCAGTGTTTCCCAAACATTTTCTGACTATTTCCTACTTGCGAGATTTATAGTTTTATTTCGCCCACCTGATTTCAAAAAAACACACAAATATTAAAATTACTATCATATACAGTTAAATACCTACATATAAGTTGAGAAATAAGTATTTTTAAGGACATTTTTATCTTAATAGGTACATTATGTTTATTTAGGTATAGTTATGTACATTAAAAGTTTGCAAATAGGTCTAAAAAGGAATAACAATCATGAATTACAAACTACATATTTTTTTATATCTAATTATTTTAACAATATAAATACATCATGTCTAATTATTGTAAGGGATGCATTTGATGAGTTTTAAGCAATTTATTGATGTCAGGAGCCATTTTTTGTTAGACAAATTCCAAGATTTCATCGCTTTTCAATTTCTAAAATATTTCTAGACTTCGTGGCAAGATTATTTACCGCACTAAACCCTCTCTCAACCATGAAGAAGAAGGAAAGGCTACAAACAACTTTCCTGTCATGCACCATAATCCTGGACAGAGCTGACGACTTATGTTTTAAAGCCAAAATATAAAGAAGACCTGTTTGAACTTGGACTTTGGTTCTTCATTTGAAACAAGCTTGAAAAAAACAGAACTATTTTCCCACCAATTTTTTCAAATCGCTCATCGAATTCACATTCTATCAGATTCGCCCTCTGGAGTGCAAAAATCGCCCACTGCTGGATGAATTCGCCCAGTTAAGGAATATCTGGGATAGAAGATAGTTTATGCAACTAATTTATCTATCCATAGTTTACTTCAAGTCGCCTACTAACCGCAAATATTATAAAAAAAAGAAAAAAACAACTGAAAATATTTTAGGATAAATATTTATTTATAAAGAGATTGGATATACCCCTTTTCTTACTCCCCGCCTCTTTCACTCTCTGTCACACACACACACACACACACACACACACACACAAACACACACAGACACATACACACACACACACAAACACACACACACACACACACACACACAAACACACACACACACACATACATACACACACACACACACACACACACACACACACACACACACACACACACACACACAGCATAATAATAAAAACACTATTTTACTCTAATAAATGATTAAATTTATTTCTTCCAGGAAGGATTTCCTAGCAGGTTTATAGGGTTGGGTTATTAAATGTCAAGGTCTGTGAGTTGTAGGGGAGGTATAAAAAATAATCGAGGCCATCTCTCTAACGAATAGTGTAGGTGAGTTTTGGAGGTTACACAGCCCGCTTGCGCCCAATGGCATGCACTTTATTCCGAGGAATAGAAAAATTTTAATGTGATACTTGCCCATAGCACTCTATACCCACCTGGCACCTCACACGAGGGGATATTTTCCTGTTTGACTTAACTACAATATTCTATTTCTTAAAAAGTAACTAAATATTTTATGTTGTAATTCTTATTATTATATTAACATGAATATATTTAATTATGACAACTCAAAAATAAAATTTTAAAGTACTAGAGAAAAATTAGTTTTCTTTTACGTGCGAAGTCTTGCTCCATATTTAGCTGCTTAACTTTCCTTATAATAATATATTTTTTCTTTATTTCTCTACAATAGAGATAAGAAAATATTCTTATATTCTTCAAACAAGGTGAGATAAATATAGAATAATGAAAGTGATTAAACTCCTGCCTCTAAAAGCTGTATGTGTTACGATTTGACATTGCAAATATTTATAAAATGGGTTTAGGTTATAAATAATTAATTTAATTTGGCGTATAAAACACAGAGAATATGTAAGCAAGTTCCTGGTTGGTGGACTTAAATATGAAACTAGTGCAACTTGAACTGAAGTGTTTGCAGAAACAGGGCTTGACCCTTGGTACTTCCCGATATTTAATTGTTTCCTTAGAGACAAACTATAACTTTTAAACACAACTCTAACAAACGCTCGCTCTATTCGACGAGTTCCCACTGTTTTTCAAGCAAAGCTTCAGTAACGCTACTTGAGTAACTTTAGTTAGTGAAACTGCAGTTACATTTCAAATTCTCAGAACCAATGAGAAACAGGCATACACAACGTATCCAATTAGATTCATTCTAGATTTGTACATGTTTTTAATAACTACGTTACATTTTTGTTCCTGCCCAATTCTTCTTTTTCTAATTTTTATTTATTTCTCGAGCTTACACTTCATAAATACTATAAAATTCGTATCCATTTTTTTACTCGTCTTTTTAATAAATGTTGATAACTATATAATACTTCCCTCAGTCATATAATGTTTTTATTTTTCAAGTACTGCTATTTTAAAAACTCTCTCTACGTTGGTTATTTTTAAATTAGTACATATAGTATAGTATATATTATAACGTACCACTTGACCTCCACTTTGGGCGACAATTGTTATATAACGAACCTTCACTTAATGCTTCTCTACAGGATAATTTTTACTCTTAGGAATTTAAATTAATAATCCAGCTACTTGCTTTTATAATTACTGATTTATATTATCCTGAGGTCAATATTGCATTTACAGGTAGTTCATATAATTCTTTTACTAACTCTAATATTTGCCGGTAGGCATCATAAATAAGACTCTTATTTTTCTATTGATTTTTTTTAATAATTCTAAATTTACTTTCTTTAGCTATCTAAGGGCGTGTATAAGTTACTACACTTGGTTTGATAAATTTTATATTTCAATTAACTATGACTTTTTTTGGAATTTCTAAAGTTTAAAAGATTCTTAATGTTTGTTGCTTTAAAGAGTTGGCTTTAAGTTAAAATAAATGTATTGTTTATTACTTGCGTGGTTCCTTGTTTTACTTCACTTGACACAAATTCACTTAGTAATACTTTCCTATCAATTTCACTTTTCTTAATTTCTCGAAATGCTTCTATTCCTTAACTGACTTTATTAATCACTCCCTTATTTTAATCTCACTTGCTACCCTTTAATCTCCCTCTATTAATCTCCCTTACTTTAAATTTCCACGTTACTTGTTTGAATTTGATATTTCTTACTAAAAACTGAACATTACTTCTCCTCGAGTCCTACCACTTGACCCTTTCGAGTACTGAAAATTGACTGTCCTTCCTGAACATCCTCTTGGATTGTATCCGTTTGTGATTCATCCCCTCTTCAAATTTGATTGGCTCCCTTATGGCGCTCAAACTGTGGCCAGCCTATGAAATTTTGACACTTCTCTCACCTTCCCTTGGCTTCGTGGAAATTTGTTGAACTTTCCCACAGGTGCATGTGTTTTTCTGTATTCTCAGGGATTCCTAGTGATAAATCTCCCTGGTCCGTGGATGGTAAAGCTTCTCTCCCATGAACGAGGCACTTCTTGGTTTACTTACAATTAAACTTTTCGACGTTTATTAATATTTATGGCTCACCAGATGCGTGCAGTAACAGTTTTTGGCCGAAAGATATAACAAAAGACTACCCCTTGCTAGATAGCGACCGTGTACTACGATCTCACAAGTTCAAATATTTAACCAACAGTTTTCTTAAATTAATGAATTTCGTTATAATATAGACTAGCGCTCCAGTCGCGGCTTCGCACGCGCAAGTTTTAAGTTGTCACACGTTATATAAACATCATATTGATGGTTGATAGTATATAATGAATATACATACGAGAATAGTCAATTTGAACAGAAATTAAAAGTAAAAGAAAATTTCCAAAGTATAATGTTTTTTGTAATGTACAACAGTTTTTAAATTGTTTTAGGACATATCTAACCATGTACTTATGGTTACAGGAAAACAACGATAGCCACCACCCAATATATATGATGTTCATAGTTACTAAATAAATTTAAATAAACATTTTCTAGAGCTTGAGAGTAAATAATAGCCTATTTGTATGATTCTTAATAATGTATGTAGTCTAATTCTATATCCATTATATTCAAATAATACGTGAAAACCCACACAAAATTATAATTCACATTTATTACTTTTTAATAATTTAGTAAGATTTAATTTATAAAATAATATATTTATTACCTTATACATTGAAGATGTTTTCAATTCTATAACATTTTACTTAATACTGTACAGTCAATAAAGTAACATAAAGTATGCGTTAAAACAGCTGTTATCAAAACTAACCTAAACACATATAAACCTAGAAAATCTTATTTTCACTTAATTTGAGTATCACCTGTAAGCCGTAACGTGATTACCACCATCTACTGATTATTATTTTCATCTACATCAATAAACATTAAATTCAATATAAGAGACTGATTGCTCGGTCACAATAGTAGGCGGTCACATTTTTCATTTTTTTTCTTGTTTTTTAAAAACTATCGACTTAGACGCCTCCATTCGAGCTCCAATTATGACACCCCTATCCAGGAGTAGGTTTAATATCTTAACAAAGTGTGCGATTGGATGAAGGGTTTACATTACATAGCCATGCGGATGTGAACTCTATGTATCTCCTATAATAAATTTCTACCCGGCTTTTTTATTTCCACCCCTTAAAATTAAACTTCAGCTAACCCCTTCTTAGTGAGTTCTTACGTTGTATAACGAAGGTTCCCTCTAAATATTAAGTCTGTATCATTATTAATTTCAGCTCTGCGTTAACGTCGGTCAGTCAGGACTTCAATTTCTATGTAAAAGGATTAAAACACAAACTTTATGTTAGATAAACATACAGACATGTAATATAAAGCAGGTACTGCTGTAGGTTTGGATAGTTCGATAAATTTACTTTCACTAATGTTATCCTATTCGTTGCATCTTACATTAGGAATATGTATTCGTTCCTTTAAATACAATACTCATAATCCATTTTATAAAATTAATAATATATATAACTGTGTTATTATTCTTGAATTTTAATATATGTTCGACGTTTTTTAAATTATTTACCAACATTTATGTGATGTATTATCTAAAATAAAGAGGCAAAACTAAGATTCTTGCCTTACACATTTGTGTAGCATGTATTGTAACGTCGTGTTCTACCTTCTAAATAATTTCCATTTTAAAATATTAGGAATAATATCCCAGCTGGGTAGGATGAATCGTCTAGAGACTCGAACGTCTGCAGACCTACACTGACTAAGGGACCTCTAATGGAGAGTGGGAAGTTCGACTAATAAGGATTGAATAAAAGTATTAAATAACTCATAAATAGTTTCATATTCCTATGTTTTATTTTTATTGTACTAACATATACTATTTTGAATATTAAATTTATTTAGTTTTATTATTAAGGTTAATATTTTTGGTTACATCAATAACCTCTTTAAAAGTTGTAACAAACCAACCGGGCTTATTAGAATAGCTCAGTTTGAAGTTAGGGAGGAGTAATCGGTAAGTTCCTGAGCATATCAGCCGAGGTTAATTTATCTTTTGGCGCTACCTTAATGCAAAACCTAGACTTAGTGGAACCCAACCAGGAACTAATCCTTCCAATTTGCGAGACTTTATAGGTGACACTAGAGCAACTTCGGTTAAAATTCAGTCAATTATCCACCTGTTGTATCTTCAATAACAATATATATGTATATATATATATATATATTTATATAAATATAAATAAATAAATATATATATATATATATATATATATATATATATATATATATATATATATATATATACATATATGATGTGTAGTTGTATAGTGATATATAATATAATCTTTTATATAATTTCCAAACACCATAACGAGTTACATATACAATTAGAAATAACTTCAGTAAATACGTACATAGTTATTACTGTAAAAGCAACACCCATGTGTTTCAATTAGGGATGGTCCGATTCCTAAAACTTTCGATTCCGATTCTAAAATTTTCCGTTCGATTCTCGATTCTTTAGTCGATTCTCGATTCTTTCAAGTTATATTAGCTTACATGCTAGTTCTCTAATAATTAATTTAGTTAACATCTTGGCCATATATATATATATATATATATATATATATATATATATATATATATATATATATATATATATATATATTTATACATATATGATCTGCAGTTGTATAGTGATATATAATATAATCTTTTATATAATATCCAACCACCATAGCGAGCTACATATACAATTAGAAATAACTTCAGTCAATACGTACATAGTTATTACTGTAAAAGCAACAACCATGTGTTTCAATAGAACTAAAAATCAAGATTAGTTACAAAAATTATAACTGAAACAAATAATTTAATAGTTATGTTTTTATCTTAGATATTGCACCCTTTTATGTTGATGATGTGCAAGAGCAATATATCACTGTGAGCTTTTAAATTTTTAATTAACTTACTCAGGTTGATGCAAGGTTGTACTCACGACGAAACTAAGCTCCACATTTAATTAATTAAACTTTTAATACGTCACGTAAATCCGTAAAAAATAAATTCTAAATGTTTACCCTGACATTTTTTAGATCTAATGCTGAAATAGAGGAAAATTCTTTCCCGCGATCACGACCACTTCCGTCTGAACTTTCCATAGACTAGAAAGAAACAACTAGGCTTGTTCAAGATAACTGAATAACGAATACTTTTCTTTCGAACATACCGTCCTTATTTGCCAGTGGACGTTTCCTTATCAACATGAACATTGCCAGGTCCAAAGACTTTCTACAAGGAACTCTACTAGCGCTTGAAAAATTAATTATTAGTAAAAGAAGACATTGAAGCGATGTCCTTCTATTGGTTGCTCGGTATAGGAGCTAGGAGGTCGTTGGGCCCCTATTTGTTTTTTTTTTCTTTTGAAGCCATACTTTAACCTTTAAAAAGTGAACATGACAATATGAAAGTAATTTCTATTATGCTAGCCTATTATACTATATCACCTAACCTAATTTTATTTAACCTACATTTACCTAACTTACCTATTCATTTTTTGTGACAACTAATAGAAATTTAAAAACAATGAAACGTGCTAATTTTAAAGTCAGTGTCAGTCTAACAGAAAAAATACATTTTCATGAGAAGTAGCAGAATATAAATTAACGAAGAAGCTTTAAAAACTTCACTATTATGATAAATTTAAAGCAAATAACTACACGAATGAATAAATATAGTTTAGACAAAAATATATAAGTATGTATTGCTACATACTACAAAAATGCATTTGCATATTTTTGAAAAGCTGTAGGTCTGCTTACTTTGTTATACTTATGGCATGACTAAACACAAATAATGCAGTTTTTACAAAGGTTATGAACAACAGTAATCATCCATATCTCTATTGTTTGAAAAAAAAGATTAAGAGTTTTGGGTCGTTTGAAAAAAATATATAATTTGATCGTAATAACTTTCACAATCACTCTAAAAGTCTTCAATTTACCTGTAATAAATTGTTACTGGAGAAGTAAAATGTTGAAAGGTTTCCAATTTTAACTAGTTATAGATCAGAAACTTCATATGTTAGGAAAAGCTTTCGGAAAATGTTTTAATTCTGTTATCGATTTTGGAAATTACTGTAATAGATAACTTACTAAGTGAAAAATATTCGCACTAACATCGGGGGTTGAAACGGTCAATGATTGTTTATTACTTGTAAACTTTGTCTTGTCCTTGAGACATTGAAGTTCGTGTAAATAATTTTAGAGCGAAATAAATTTAACTTTAGTTCTTGATTAACTTGAATAAACACCATTGCGCAAAGATCCACTTTTGTTAATGGCGTAACTCCAAAACCGGAAGGTGCACTTTCAGGTTGTCACCCATGCCGGTTAATAATTTAGGTCAACCTATTCCTATTGTCGTTGTATAATAATTCAATTTATTAATTACCTTCTTGATTCCCCTGTTGAAATCATAGACATTGACTTGTTAAAAGTAAAGGTTACAATGTTCCTCAGTGTTCTCCTGAGAAGCAAAGTGTAGCCAAAACTATTATAGATAAAATAATAGACAATTTAAAGCTAGTTCCTTTTCAAAACATATCCAAAAACATATATTCAATAAATATATTTTAATATATTATTTCATATATTCATATGATATTCAAAACATATGGTTCAGGAACCAGTCACTTTATGGAGAAAAAATGCAGGAAATTATTTAGGAAAACATGACAGAGATTATAATTGTATAAATCAAATGTAGTGATGCCTTTGTGTGTGTTTGTGTGTGTGTGTGTGTGTGTGTGTGTGTGTGTGTGTGTGTGTGTGTGTGTGAGAGAGAGAGAGAGTGAGTGTGTGTGAGTGTGTGTGTGTGTGTGTGTGTGTGTGTGTGTGTGTGTGTGTGTGCATACCCATGTGTGTGTGTGTGTGTGTGTGTGTGTGTGTGTGTGTGTGTGTGTGTGTGTGTGTGTGTGTGTGTGTTTTGCGACGGTCTACCAACCCCGCGCATGCAGACTCTTCCTCTTGACCGTTGTTTTCCTCTCTGGATCCTCTCTTACCTGTAAACCGCCGATGCAGGTAAAATTTCAAGCAAACAGATCTGGCATGAGCCAGAACCTGTAACGCTGCTTGCCAAATTCAGCCAGAGAACCATTCACTAAGCTTTGATTTTAAAACTCAACCTACCAATATTTAACCCTTTGAGTCACTATATCTCGGGGAAAATTTTATTTAATGACATCATTAAATTTTTTTTCTTAAAATTGATTTAAAAATCTAACAATTTTGAATATTTAAAATTTAAAAATTTAAAGACAAACAAAGACACTTCTAACCTAACTTGTATGCCTGCCACGTCGACAAGAATCCTTTCTTTTGAACAGCCCTTGGTCGGGTGTTTTGGTCCTCGATCCGGTACGTCCTTGGTCCGGGGTTCGGTTCTCCTTCTCGCCCACTCTCCTCCTAGGCTCCTCGCTCTAGCTCCTCCTAGGCTTCTTGCTCCGCATACGTCCCTTCTGGTCTGGCCGGACAGATGTCTATTTTATCTTGATAGTTCGGTTTTAATTATATCGTATATTATATAATTTCTAAACAATATCTTGTTTAACGATCGTTACTCTCGCCTAATTTTTATCTAATAAATTTCTAAAGTTTGCTTTGCAAACATTTTATTAAACTTTGAATCTTGATTTAACTATTCTTGATATTTATTTCGGCTTTACAAAACCACTTAACGCCTACTTATTTACAGTTAATTTTGCTTTCAAAGTACTTTTTATAATTTAATGTTCACGTAACAATGCGCGACGCGAAATATTAAAATTAGGAAAACAGAAAGCACTTGAACACCGATGTTAATTGTTCAGTTTTAGCGAGTTTACCCCTAAAACATACTCCAGGCAAACACGAATTATACATTTTGGCGTCACCATTTGCCTTTAGCCGCCTATCGTCTATTTATCACTCACAGTTTAAAACAAATTCTGAGCCCGACATCGTACCTTCTTCCGTGTCGTTTCCAGACTGCCTTAGTCTCCTTTAGCTTCCCATTAGCTAATGGCTTTTTGATATCGCTGACTCTGCACTCCTTACTACAGATGGCGTTATACTTTCCTTTTACTTAGTCTTTATGAACAAATGATCTGTTTTCACTTCAATTCCTCTGACCTTATGTTTGGTGCGATTTAACTATTTTTCATATCTTTAAATTTTCTCAGATTTCTTCCGCTGATCAAAATGAAATGGTGATGGTATTTCTATGTGAAAATTGGCGTTTGACCTAATTAAACACGGCTTACGTCACTAGGAATTTACATAGCGTCTGTTTCAAAATTATTTTACTTTAAGGTTTTAAGTTGAGAAAAAAAAATTCAAATTATTTGTTTATAATTATTCAAAATTTAAAATATTTAAATATGTATTATCTCTTTATACGTTTCCACAAGATTGGACCATTATAACGCGCGCGCGCGCGCGTGTGTGTGTGTGTATGTGTGTGTGTGTGTGTGTGTACGTTTGTGTTTGTGTGTGTGTGTGTGTCTGTGTGTGTGTCTGTGTCTGTGTATGTGTGTGTTGAGACGGCCCTACCAACCGTTTGAGTAAGCATCACCGACCGAAGTCAGCCCTGTTCTAACATTTGCCAAAATCTGTCAGAGAACCAGTCACTGGTCTTTATTGAAAAAAAACCCCAACTCACAGAGATTTAACTGTTTACAATTCTTATACCTGTTTTTTTAAATGGGTTTCACTGATTTTATTTCCGATTAAAACAGTTTTTTGATAACTTGATGTTTCATTTTTTGTTGTTTTCACATAACAGTTTTAAAAATTTATTTTAGCTAATTTTCATGTCACTATCTGAACTAGCTATCTGTCGTTTCTTGAACTATTTGAAATGCCCCACATTTTCTTTGAATTTAACCAATTTTAGAGACTGAAATCCCTAAAAAAAGGCTTGGAAATCAAACAGTTACATTTTGCAGCCACTTTTTCCCCTCACTTTGCACATGATGTTAGAATTTAACACTTTTAAATCATAAAAAAGCGGAAGTAAGTTGAACGTCTTCCTGCGATGGCCGTACCTCGAGACTCACTGCTCATTTTCTCCTTCGGTTTCAAATACCCTCTCCATTTCTTTGGACCTCACTTTTTGCTTCTAATCAGCAACCTTGGTAGAAAATGACGTAGAATCATACGAGCTACCCCTTAAAATAGTCTGATCCCTACGTCACGATTTCCGGTGTTGAAAAACCTCTATATTTTACTATAAAAATTTTATTCTAAGCGTGACTTCTAAAAATTTGAATTTTGGCGATTTCCTTATTCTTTATGTTCTTCATAATTTTTCTTTTTGCACATTATCAAATATCAATGAACTTTCTACATAAACTTTGAGTTCTCTTCCATTTTTCTTTGTTGCTTCATTCACCTCCTTCAAATGGCTTTACTTTATAAAGTTTCTTTGAAATAGCTGATTGTCGCACTGAATTTATATTTATGTTTATGTTTATCTTCGAAAATTGAAATTGTGTATGTTTTAATTTAATATTTCCATTGTAAGGCTTAAATTCTCAATATAACAGTGTGTGTGTGTGTGTTTGTGTGTTTGTGTGTGTGTGTGTGTGTGTGTGTGTGTGTTTTTTTTTTTTTTTTAAGGAGGTGGGGGAAAGATCTTCAAAAGACACCCGATGTTATGGGTAGTGTCGGATTCATCTCAGTATGGAGCCGAGACGCCTACCGACTAAAAAACCCCCCTTCTCCTCTTTCCAAAAGCCTTAATTCCCCGCGGGACCGCCGCTAGGTACTACTTCACGGGGCGGCATTAGCGCTTACGCTCTCCCATAATTTTCCTTACCTACGTCACCCACTAACTATTAGCTGGGTGTACTTTCCTTTTCTTTTCTTCTTTCCGCAGTTCTGTAATCACTTCTCTGGTGACGTCCGTTGTGGCGTTCCATATAGTTTCTAATGCGAGCATTTGCTCTACTAAATTTTCTGGCGTAATCACCACGTTGGTAAGCCTTTCGAATTCTCTTCGCTGTGGGTCAAATCTTGGACATGTGAAGAGCACACGCGTCCTCTTCTACTCCATGACATACTGGGCAATTCGGTGAGTCCTCTTGCTTATACTTATATAAGTATTGTCGAAAGCATCCATGTCCAGTAAGTAGCTGCGTCAGGTAGTAGTTGGGATCACCGTGCTGGCGGTTGGTCCATTCCGCTATCCGTGGGATGAGCTGGTGGGTCCACCTGCCCCTTTCAGAACCATCCCACTCCACTTGCCATCGTTGTAGACTCTTCTCCCTTTCCCTTGTTCTGGAATCTTTTGCCTCCACCGGTTCTCGCGTTCTTCGCCTATACCGTCTCCTATATTCCTCTGCAATAATCTCGATCGGCAGTAGTCCCGAGATCACGTGAGCAGCGTCCCTAGAGACAGTCCTGAACGCGCTGGTGATCCTTAATGCCATTTGCCGGCCAACTGGGTATATTCTTCTTTGGCATTCTTGTAGCTCTAGTGCTTTTGCCCAAATGGCAATACCATAGGTCAGTATTGATGTCACAACTGACCCAAGGAGCGCTCGTCTTCTTGGTTTAGGACCACCCACATTCGGCATGATGCGGGATAATGCTCCTCCAACTGCTGCCGCCCTGGAGCTGGCATGCACTACTTGGTCCTTGAAGTTGAGACGTGCATCTATCATTACTCCTAAGTATCGTACTGACGCCTTGGACTCAACCACATGCTCCCCAACTTGCAGTGTAATTGTTTCCCTTTTCTTCCTGCTAGTTATGAGCACTACCTCTGTCTTATGCATTGCTATCTTGAGTCCTGCTTCCCTCATCCAGTCGGCATATTTCCTGAATGTTTCGTTAAACAGGATTTGTATGTCCTCCAGGAACTTTCCCACAATCACCAGGGCGACATCGTCTGCAAACGCGACCTGCGATACCATTCTCGGGATCTTCACTTCAAGGAGACCGTTGTACATTACATTCCACAAGAGCGGTCCCAGCCCTCCACTAACTTTACACATTTTTTGTCCCTTATCTGTGTCATATTGCAGAAGTCGGTCAGTGAAGTAGCTGGCCACCAACTTCTGCATGTACTTAGGGACATCGAACTGGTCCAATGCTTCCATTATTCTACCCCACCTTGCAGAGTTGAATGCATTTTGCATATCCAGAGTGACTACTGCGCAGTATTTTTTCTCACCATCAGTCCATCTGTCTCCTGTAGTCGCATCCTTTGCTGTGCTAACTACCATATTAATCGCATCAGCCGTTGACCTTCCTCTGCGAAAACCATACTGACTATCTGACAGATGCTTTTCAACTATTTCCTCTATTCTTGTATACATAATCCGCTCAAGAATCTTTCCCGCCGAGACAAGCATGCAGAGTGGACGATAGGATGATGGTTCGTCCGGTGGCTTTTTTCCTTTTGACAAAAGGACAAGTCTCTGCAGCTTCCATTTGGTGGGAAAGCATCTATTCCTGTACGCATCTATTGTACATATGTAGGAACATCCCTGGCGCTATATTTATGGCTCTTTTCAGGGCAATGTTCGGGATACCGTCGGGTCCTGGTGCCTTATTGTTTCTCAATCTTGAGCTCGCAGACATTAGCTCCTCTAATGTTATCGGTGGGACCGGCTCGTCAGTGCAGAAGTTACCTATCTGTAGCTGTTGTTGTCGCGGGAAGAGGTCCGTGACAATCCTCCCCAATAGAACCGGACAGGTGGGTGAGGCCTGTGATTGAGGTTTTACTCTTTTCATAACCACTTTATATGGTCTGCCCCATGGGTCACCTTCTACCTGTTCCACTAGTTCTTGCCAGCAGTGTGCCTTACTGTTTTTGATGGCCTTAACCAGTTTGAGTCGCGCAGCTTTATAGGATTCCTTCCGGTCGCTATAGTTCGGTTTTTTCCTGCCTCTAAGTGACGCTTCTTCTTGCTCGGATGGCCTCCTGGCGACTGTTGG
The DNA here is from genome assembly GCA_036971475.1 of Prosapia bicincta. Taxonomy (NCBI): domain Eukaryota; kingdom Metazoa; phylum Arthropoda; class Insecta; order Hemiptera; family Cercopidae; genus Prosapia; species Prosapia bicincta. Next base: position 337,996,788 of record JBAIZL010000001.1, on the reverse strand, counting down.
CGATGTCATTATTCCACCAATACATGGGAGGGTGATCATTTCTCGGACGCTTTCGCGTCATTGTGGCGTCACATGCAGCGGTAACTCTACACATTACTTCCTTCACCTCATTCTGTGAATCATTTGCTGTAATGGCTTCGCTATTGAAGGCCACTTGGAATAGCTCCGCATCGAATTTACTAGGGTTCCATCCTTTAAGGTTCGTCCTTTTACGTGAGGGCCCCTTCTTAACCTGTTCCCCCATCACTTCAAAGCTGATGACCCGATGGTCGCTCATATTGAAAATATCATGTACCGTCCAGGCATTGCCCCCGCTGGTCAAGCTGGGACTAGCCCATGTAAGATCAACGATCGAGCTTCCACTATTCCTCTCAATTGTCGGGAGGGTTCCGGTATTCAGGAGGACCATGTCCAAGAAGGACATCGCCTGGAGCGTTTTATTTCCTCTTTCATTCGTTTTCTTGCTGCCCCACTCCAATGCCCAGGCATTAAAATCACCAACTATCACACTGGGGTGTGTTCCTTGACATCCTTTACTAGCCTGTCAAGCAGGTCCGTAAATTCACTGGTGTTTAGGCTGGGCGGAGCATATACGCTATAAAAATGCACTCATCCAAGCTTAGCCCTCACATATCCTCTTTAAATGTTATCTGGCTGGTCTTCAAAGGGGCGGTCATTGCACGACCATATAGCAGCCTTTCCCGTGGCATCGGTAATCCATGCTTGTGTTTTGAGCCTAGTGTACGGGTCCACCATAGTCACTAGGTCAATTTTCATCTCTCTGACCAGTTGGGTCAGTAGATCGTGTGCGGCCTCACAATGGTTCAGATTATGCTGTAATATTCTCATTTTCGGCTGCCGGGTTTACCCTTGTTCTTCTCATGGAAGAGAGTGCACTTACAGCTACCCGCTATGTGATCGGAATTTCTTTCTCCCTCCGAGCATAGGGGACAGCACGGTTCATTCGGACAGTCGGCGATTTTATGGCCCACCTGGCTACACTTGAGGCAAAGGCTGGATCTGTCGATTTGGCTCGTGCAGTATCCAGCCATATGGCCTGAGTTCCAGCACTTAAAGCACTTTAACGGCCTTCTTACCTCCTTCACAGACCAATTGACCAGTCCTATTCGGATTCTGCCCTTTTCGCCTAGGACGCTACGAGCCACCTCAACTGGCAGTCTGACAGAAGCAGTTAGGGTTCCCCTGTAGGCCGGTCGCAGAGCTCTTATGAAGCTATCCACAATTGTGCACTCGCTGCCTGCTACTTTTTGAAGGGCTGATTTGATTTCTGATTTAGTGGTTGTCTCTTCAATGTCCCTAATTAGGAGCTCCACTTCATGGTACTTTACAGTTACCACTGCCTTATCCCCAAGTACTTCAGTCATCCTTCTTTGGAGGGGTTCCAACTTATCCCCGTTTTCTCTGCTGAGGACTATCAGCAATTGGTCGTTCCTTGTCCTTCTGACCTTGTCGATATTGCCCTCCAGTTCATTCCCTTGGAGACCTTCCTTCACCTTCTTTAGAATGTCGGCGTATGAAGCGTCGTTTTGTGCGCTGATGAGAAGGGCCCCAGGTAATGTCCGTTTCTCTTTAGCACGCTTTTTCTTTCCCGTAACCTGCTTCCATTGCTCTTCTTCGTGTTCCTTCTTTGGTTTCCACTCCTTCTGTTGTTGCTCAATCATGTGGGTCTGTCCAGCCGCCTGTTGCTCTTTTTCTCCCATAGACGCCTTCTTGGTAACTCTGTCAGGGTCTGCCATAAGCGGGGAGCGCTGCTTCCTCTTTTTGGCTGTACTATTATCCGCTAGGATATCGATAGTTGGTTGACCCAGGTGTCGTCCACCGACCGTTCTTTCCCCTACTGGTGTTTTGAACAGTTCCCTTCTCGCATCTTCCTGTTGATTTATTGCCCACAACTCTGTAGTTTTCATGGCTGCCTTTTGGGTCCTTTGCCGCAGGATTCGTTTAAAGGATTCCTGTACCTTGTTTGCAAGGGAACGTGTTACGTTATTCACCGTCCTCTTCTCTCTATCGCGTAGCAGCTTCAGAAGCTCAGTAATGGCTTCCTGGTGTTTCCGCCACATTTCCTCTTCTACATCGCTTGTAGTATTTTGTGCTACAGGATCCAAGTGGTCCAATCCTGCAGTATTTCCTTGAATGGATGATTGGCTCCCCCCAAAATCCGCGGAGCCTGCAGCGGTCACCCGGGCTTGCACCAGGTCGGAACCACTGGTGGGATTCCCGGTATTACCGGTGCCCACTTGGGGTAGTACTTGTTTTTCATCCGCCATCCTTTCATAATTGGTTTATTTTCAGGGTACCTCCCTTATCTGGTCTTAGCTGTCCGCCCTGTGTGTGTGTGTGTGTGTGTGTGTGTGTGTGTGTGTGTGTGTGTGTGTGTGTGAGTGTGTGTGTGTGTGTGTGTGTGTGTGTGTGTGTATGTGTGTGAGAGAGAGTGAGTGTGTGTGAGTGTGTGTGTGTGTGTGTGTGTATGCCCGTGTGTGTGTGTGTGTGTGTGTGTGTGTGTGTGTGTGTGTGTGTGTGTGCATACCCATGTGTGTGTGCCTGTGTGCTTGTGTGTGTGTGTGTTTGTGTGTGTGTGTGTGTGTGTGTGTGTGTGTGTGTGTGTGTGTGTGTGTGTGTGTGTGTGTGTGTGAGTGTGTGTGTGTGTGTGTGTGTGTGTGTGTGTGTGTGTGTGTGGTGTGTGTGTGTGTGTGTGTGTGTGTGTGTGTGTGTGTGTGTGTGTGTGTGTGTGTGTGTGTGTTATAATAATCGTCTTATTTTATAAACAATGCAAGTGAGCTAAATTAATATTAAAGTTAGATTTTTACATTTAGAAGTTTATTGCACTTTTTTTAAATTTGGTAAGTTATAAGGGAAAGTAAACTAAACATAATAAAAAATCTAATTAATAAAACAAACATATCTGGTAATTCTTTTGTGGGTACTTGACAGAAACACAAAAGGTTTGGAATAAAAATATCCCGTGTGATAACTGTTATGTTAGAGCAAGTTTAACACAATGCTATTGTTTCCAATGCAGACCTGTTCTAGTTTATGAGTTATAGCTTTGTATCACAATGTATAAGCATTGTCTACTTTGACGTGATTAATCACTTAGTTACGGTTTTGTTCATTTATAAACTAATACTGAACAGTTACTGGACAGAAAAATATGTTTTGGGACGAACGTTACTTACTTTATGGTAAATGGGTTATATCTTAATAAAGAATGTCAAGAACAAACTAGTCTATAAAATAAGTATAAATTTTTGTTTCAGTTTTTATAACTTTGTGGAAGAGTTGGACAAAGTTGGTCGCGTCCACAGCATACTTTAAGCTGTACGTGTCCCTTGGGTAGTGCTAAATTACCGGCAAAGTTGGCTAAGAACTCAAGCCAAACAGAGACAGTGCAAAAGCCAAATACACTCAAGAACCAAAATCAAAATGGCTTTTCCAAAGGCCTGTACGATGGCTTTCTTCGTACCATCTTCTGGAATGCCGGAGGCCTAAGCAACGCAAAGTTCACTGAACTTAAGACCACTATATATGCTTGTGACGCTGACCTTTTTATAAATGTTGAAGCAAGCGCATCAACAGATAACCTACAATATTATGAACTGACAATCCAGCCTGGCAATCCGAGATCGCTAGAATACCTTCCAGGTACTGCTACAGTCTCATGTCCACCATTTTCTCAGCTGTTTTACAGACGAAACTTCTAAGGGAGATCGGTCTAAAACTGGTAAGGATGTTAGCGGGCTCTCCCTTCTTGTGAATAGAAACAATCTCTGCCTTTTTTCCATTGTTAGGGGGTGTGATATTCCCATCAGAGGTTCTAGTTTTAGCAGCACTCAGTTTTTCGAGCGCTATTTCCGAAATTATTAAGAAATTCTGGGTATATTTTATCCAGGCCTGCTGATTTCCCTTTCTTTAACGACTGAATGGCAAGCTCCACTTCATATAGGCTGAATGAGTTGTAAGAAAGGGAATTCCGGTAAGCAGTTGGGAAGGTGAAGAAGGTATTTTTCTTCTTTCTCTTTTCCTCTGTGCTAAGTGTTAAACGGCTAACTGCTGCAAAGTGTTTGTTTAATGCAGTGGCAACATTTTTCGAGGATGTTAGAAGTTTTATCTTTACCAGCATCGGTTCCCACTGGTAGGCCTTTTTTTATTATTGAGACTTGATATGAAATGGTGGACTTTAACCCCATTCCGTCTAAAGTCCGAGTTTCCAATAAAATGTCTGTAAGTTTCACGTTTTTTATTTATAATAGTTGGGATTGTTTTTTCCTTAGATCTATGGAGTCACAAAGCAGCTTTGTTCTTTCAGCTTTTTACCTTGCCTTGTCCCTTTTTACTTTTAATTCCGTTAATTTAGGATTCCAGATATGTTTTGTAGAATTTTACTTGACCTCTCGGGATTAATCCTTTTGCCAATGATAGAATTTCGTTAACAAAATAGCTACTTGCTCTTTCAGGGTTGTTACCACCAAGATCGGTGGTTACTTCATTGGAGATTTTGCCAAATTTGGCCCTATGAGCCTTCTTAAAATTCAATCTTGGCATCCATCACTTCGGCAGTACAGTTTTCTTTGGTTTAATTTCCAAGATGAGAGAACGATGACCGCTTCCATCATGTGCGTCTCCTAGGTTCAGTTTGGTTAGAGTAGCAATGTTTGCATGCACCAAGGCTAAATCAGGTGTTGATTGTTGGCCGGGGAACGAGGGGAAGGTTAGGTCACTCTTAAGTTGGATAAGGTTTGAGTTGTCAATTAGGTCTTCGACAGATCGTCCGGCAGGGTTAGTAGTTCCATACTTGGAGTCTCCATCTTGGAGTGTATGCATTAAAGTCTCCAATGATTATGGTGTTTGGATGTTTATCACTTATAGCAAGGTAATCAAAATTGGTTCTGTTATTGGGCGGTTTTTTATTACCATACATATACCAAGTCAGTCCGTTGATACCCCATTTACGGTTGGTCTTAGCCTGAACAATACTACTACTACTACTACCGTTAGTTTCAGTATATCCGCAAAATACCGTCGGCGTCGTGATAGGGGTAGGCGAAGACGTTGCGAGCGATGAGCTCAACAAGGCGAACAGTAACGTCAGCTCGAAGAACATTTCAACGACTGATATTATTTTTAAAGTGTTCCCGTATTTATTATCGCCTCCGAGACCTCCCAAAGGTAAGCCTTTTGTATATCTATTCTTTATTCGAGTCAAATAGTTTTGTTCGAGATACGTTTTGGACACTGCATCGCCGTCCTCAACGTGTTGGCCTAGACCACCTACAGAATAGCCTTTAGTGTAGTATTTTTTCCTGTCCTCGTCGAAACCCAAACATTTTGTAGCTATCGTACCCGCATTGACGGCATCGCTGTCCTCAATAGGATCACCAACATTGCGCAATAACTTACCTATCGCGTCATAATGATTACCATCGGGAGCCAGACCCATACCGTGCTGTTGATGATGGGGGTGGGGAGCGTTAACCTGGTCCGAATAACGTCCAAACTTATCGACGCTCATCTTATTAATGCCCTAATGTTTCTCTTTCCACTGCCTTTTATAAAACCAGCTTCCCTCAGCTCTTCTATAATGGAGGCAATTTCATTCTCATGACCCACCTCTTGAGAGGACAAAAGGAGTCGCAACCTATCACAGAGTATGTTAGGGTTGTCTCAATAGGCATAACCTTTGCCGCTACGTAAACTGGTCGGTGGAAATAATTTCGATATAACTGACTTGTACTTGGCGGATTTACTAGTATGGTTTATGGCTAAGAGATGATTATAACCTTTCCTATGAGCATTGGTTTTTTCACAGATTTGTTTATAAGAGTTCAGGTCGGCCTTTGTGTATAAATTTTCATCGGGTTTGCACATAAATATCAATTCATAAAGCCCTTCGGTTTCCTGGTAAGTGTCTGCGTCGATGATGATGTCGCCGTTTTCGTCGTCAAACCTTATATACTTATCGCCTATCATAACAGTACCGTCTCCTGTTATTCGATGACCGTATGTGTTATCAATTGTATTGATATGGTCTTTAATCATACCCAACACATAGGTCCGTGGTAGGCGATGTTTGAACATTGTAGGACATAACGAACACTATCTTCCTGACCCGTCGGTGTTGATAGTAGCTCTTTAACATCACTAGTTTGACGCATCGGTGTTACTGAAGGTCCAGACTCATCTGTTGATTCAACATTACTTTGACGCATCGGTGTTACTGAAGGTTCAGACTCATCTGTTGATTAAGCTATTACTTCGATGTCGATTAATTTCGGAACAGGGGGTTGTGAAGCATCATCCTCCTCCTTGTCTACATCCATCTATTCTTCTTTTTCTTCTTCTTTTTTAATTTCCATTTTCGGCTGTGGACGACGAATTTTCGAAATTTCCTTAATGATGGGGCTATATTGTTTAGTCGAAATTCGTTCAGCATCTGCATCGCCGAACTTTATCTGAAGATACTTTCTCTTGATGGTCTCCCTCAAACGGTCGATCTCAGAGATAACTTTCTCCTCCTTTGGTGTCATATTGTGAAATGACCCGTAATTCGACTATCATATAGCTTTTAAGACAGTTCCAAAGATCGAAAAAAACATGGCGTAACGCTATTTACGCAATAGGTACTGCACAACCTGTGATGCAGACGCTTTCATCAATTTCGAATTGGTCCAAGATAAACCTCGGCAGTATCTGTACAAGTTGATGTCAAAATAAGGTATACTTTTCACCTTCTCGGCGCTCCTCGCGTTTTATATTTTCGCGCCATTGCGGTATTTCAGCTACTATTAGATTATCATCTCTAGGCATATCTTGCATGTACCGTTTTAGCTTAGGTATAGAGTTTTCGAAAAGATAACAATTCAAAAGTAGAAACTCATCAGTATTTGCTCCCGTATATGTGCACCACATTTGAAGTTGCCTACGATCGACAACCGTATATTTTGTTTGTCAGTCGCGTCCACTGGAATCCTTTCCTTCGAACAGCCTTCGGTCCGGTGTTTTTGGTCCTCGATCGGATCTGTCCTTGTCCGGGGTTCGCCTAGCCCTCTCTCCTCTTTGTCTCCTTGCTCTCTTGCCGCATGGGTCCCTCTTTGTTTGGCCGCACTGGATGTCTTCTTTGTCTTAATAGTTTCGTTTTGAATTTATCGTATTTGTAAAAAAATAATTTTGAAAAAATCGGCTGTTTAACACTCGCTATTCTCGCCTAATTTTTACCTAATAAATGTTTAAAGTTTGCTTTGTAAGCTTCACTTAACTTTTAAGCTTGATTTAACTGTTCTTTATATTTATTTCGGCGTTACAAAACCACTTTACACCACTTGCCTTTAGCCGAACATTGTCTAAGTAACACTCACAGTTCACAAACAAGTCAGAACCCAAGTACGTAACATCTTCCGCGTTGTTTTCAGACTGACAACGCCTTGGTTAGCGTTCCCTCAAGTCATCTATTGATATTGCTGACTCTGCACTTACTGGGATCCCACATCTCTATCTCCCTTCATGGTTATGAACAAATTATACATTTTCATTACAATTGGTACGTTTTAACGATGATTGCATATCTTTAACTTTTCTCGGAATTCTTCCGCTGATCAAAATGAAATGTAGATGGTGTTACTACGTGAAAATTGGCATTTGACATAATTAAAATTTGTCACTGAGAAATTACATCGCAGCTCTTTTAAAATGACTTTGCTTTTAGGTTTTAAGTTCAGAAAAAACATTTCACATTACTTTTTTTTCAATTATTAAAAATCAACTATTTTAAAATTTTTAATTACTCTTATACGTTCCCACTTGTTTAGATTTTTATAACGCGTACATACGCAAGCACGCACATACACACACACACACACACACACACACACACACACACAAACACACACACACACACACACACACACACACACACACACACACACACACACACACACACACACATATATATATATATATATATATATATATATATATATATATGGAGTTGTGATTAATACTTGTAAATAATTTTTTCCACCACTATGTGCAATTTTTAACTTATGTGATGAGGCACCTTTCACCTCATACAGTCAGTGCAACGGAAAAATAATGGATAACGTTAATATATATATATATTAAAACTATCTTCTATTTGAAATATTTGTATCCATTAACTATATTGCAAAGAAGCGTAAGATCATATTTAATATATATATATATATATATATATATATATATATATATATATATATATATATACATATTGATTTTTTAAAACTTTTTCTTCAGGTGTATGTTGATGACGTATTTCGTCAAAATTCTTTTCATCGTTAAGATTTCACATAATTTCTTCAATATATTTCTAAGGCAACTGAGGTTATATTATATGGACTTGAAGATGGTAGGTCCTATAGTTGTCATTGAAGTATGTTTAAAATATTTTCAATAATAATTACTCAAAATTGTGAACTATAATTTTCATAATAACATAATTACATTACTGAATATTTTTCTACTCCTATTAAATTTAACGGTTTTTTGTTTTGAAATATGTAAAATACTTCTATTTAATTTGTTAAAATATTTTATTATTTGTGATATAAATTCATAAATATGTTTTTCCTCTGTTACGATTTTCATTTATCTATATAAATCTTGTTCACAATATAAATTCGGTGTGTTAACTAAGCTCCTTTATGTAAAACTTACACACTGGACGATGCAATGAATTTATATTTTTTCTCTTTTAACTAAATTATATTGATTTAAAGCATTTCTAATTTATATGCAGACTATAAATTACAATCGTCAAACTGTTCCAGTTTGTAACTCGACGTCTCGGTAAATGGAATTTAATCAAAAACCACGGCACGAACTTCACGAATTCTAGTGACAAATAGCTTTGCAGGAGCATTTTCTCACCAGTACTCGACGCCAATACATTTAAAATACAATAAACGTTTTACCCGTCAGGTGAGAATGCATATAAAGAGTGTTTGGAAATAATTCTGCTCTGTATTAGTATAAAACATCATCTGCAATTAAAAACTCCAACATTGTATAATCCATTGCTTATAAATTTAAAACTTTAAAAAAACACTAATAAAAATTTACGCTTTATTTAGTACTCACATATCAAGTTGTTTCTTCAGTGATAACCAGTCTACATTTCTAACGTACCATGGTGCATTTACCATGTTACGTAATATCTTATTTTGAAATGTCTGAATCATTTTCAAATTTGTTTTTTTGGTACATCCCCGTAATTGAATACCATATGTCCAGATGGGTTTTAGAATTTGGTTGTATAATTTTATTTTATTATTTACTGATAATTCAGAACTACGGTTCATCAACCAGTATAACTTTCTATATTTGGCATTAGTTCTTTTTTTTTTTTTTACATGTTCCATCCACTTTAATTTTGCATGCAGTATCATACCTAGGTATTTTGCTGTATTTGCTGTTGGTATAGCATTCCCAATTATCAGTATTTATGGAGTAATAACCTTTCTGTTTGTATAGGTTACAAGAGCGGATTTGGTTTCATTTAACTTAATGCGCCATTTTTGAGTCCAGATATAAAGATTATTCATGGCAGCTTGTAAACTATTGGCTGCTTTGGTAACAGAGTTATCTGTTGATAAAAGTGCGGTATCATCAGCAAACGTGGCTGTCATTATGTTATTACCCAGTGGAATATCAGCCGTATATAGTAGGTAAAGTGTAGGCCCCAGCACACTACCCTGGGGTACTCCAGCAGATATCTTTTTCAAGTCTGAATAGTCTTTATCATATCTAACCCTAAAATATCTTTCTTCTAAATATGATGAAAGTATTTAATAAAACGTTATTGGTAAATCTCTATAGAGCTTATACTTCAACCCTTCATGCCATACTTTATCAAATACTTGGGCTACATCCACGAAAGCAGCCATGCAGATTTTTTTTCTTCTAAGGCATTTTCTATTGTATTAGTGATACGATGAACCTGATCAATTGTAGAATGTTTACTTCTAAAACCAAATTGGTGACCTGGAATCAGTTGCTTTTCATTTATAATCTGTGAAAGTCTTTTTAATAGAAGTCTTTCTAGTAATTTTGACATAATTTACAACAGCGAAATTGGTCGGTAGGATGTGACTTCTGTAGGAGGTTTACCTGGTTTGAGTATTACTATAATTTCAGCTATTTTCCAGTGTTTAGGTACATATTTAATTTTGAAGCATGCATTTATTATAAGCTGCAACTTCAATATAACAATGTCCGGTAGCTCTTTCATTATTTTCCCTGTAACTAGAACATAGCCAGGTGATTTTCTTTCACTTAAATGATGTTTAATTATATCCCTAATTTCATTAAGTGTTACAAATTGAATACTTGTACTGTATGAAATATTGTTAAGGTTTATTAAGATTGGATTTGAGTTTGTATTAAGTGGAGTAAACACTTCTTCTAAATGATCAGCAAATAATTCAATTTTTGTTTCGCACTTTTAGCCTAATTACCGTCAGTAGAGAAGGCTATCGTTGAGGTGGGGCGCTTGGGCGGGAGCCAATAGGAAAGCCGGATTTTCTACCCCAACCCCTTTCCAAGATGGCGGCGCCCATAAGCGCGGGAACAAGATGGCGGCGCCCATAAGGCGGGAAAAGATGGCGGCGCCCATAAGCGCGGGAGCATGATGGCAGCGCCCATATGCGCGGGAAGAATATGGCATCTCGCTCTAGTGTCTTAACCTAAGAAAAAGTTGTGTATGGGGTGTATGTTGGTTCGATGAGGGGGTGGGGTCGCCCCAAGGGTAGTTTTTAATAGCATATGAAATTGCCAAAAAAATGATTGGTTAGATCAAATGACCAACGTTTCAAATAGTCAACCGTATATGCGGGAAGCGGCCTATCACACTGCAGGCGCTCGGTAGGCTTACGTCTGACGGACACCCAACACACGGACGCGCTGCTGCAGGCGCACCCACAGGATGGAGATGTGTGAAGAGGATGAATATCAGTACACCAAACTCTATGTCTGTTCCCGAATAACAAGGTCGATTCTCTGTAACGCGTAATATTGTGTGTAGGAAATATACAAGTTTATTGTTATCTAGATACTTGCATTCCTAACCGCTATGTGTATAAGTGAAATTATAATAACTCAAATATCTCTTAGCATAAGGTTAGTCTCGGACCTGTATGCTCTGTCGTGGGTATTTCCTAGCTTTTATAATGGGAAAAACAACGAAAAAGTCTGTACCTGCTCAGACCTACACACCCCTACGGAGAAAGGGGTTGCAAATACACCCCACAGAGGCGCTGACCTCGGATACATAAAGACTGACCTCCTTCATTTCAACTACCTAAACCGATGACCTCAAAACCGTCATGATCAATGTTATCTCGTACGGGGTATTCGTCAAAAAAAGAAAGTGCAGCCCCGCCACTTTCCCTACCCTTACGATACCGATATTGCACTGATATCTGGAACATTCCCGACAGACTCTGTCAGATTCCATGGTAAAATACATACAGCATTGATTCGAGCCACCGCCCGTCCGGAGGCATCGCCTACTGGTTCACAGAAGGCTAGTACATCAGGCTGTAATAAATCGCCCTAACACAGATGATCAGGTACACTACGATGGTACCAACCTTTATATATTCTCCGCTTATCTACAACCTGGTAATAGGCTATCTAGCTCTGTCTCTGACTTCCTACAAAACACTGATGACCCATCAATCTCGTGGAGGATTTTAATATCAAACAGCCGATATAGAGCTTTACTGTCTCCAAACCACACGGCAATGTTCTTCATAGGTACCTTACCAACAAGCCAGGCGTCAAAAAAAAACTGGAACCAGCTGACCAGATAATACCCATCCAATCGCAGGTACAGGCATGATGTCCTATACACTACCGTGTTTAAAACATCATCCTCAGACAATCGCTCATCAATATAGACTATCTAAGCCTGGGCTATGGCCCGTTATTCTAACACCTGACGACCCACCTGACGTTCCACCTCCCACAGTTAAAATGCTTACGAAAACCAATTGGGAACGCTTCTACAAACATCACGGTAACCCGACTGACAGCTACGAGGATGTTGACCATGTGGTCGACAAAATACAGACAGTCCTCTAACATGCAGTCAAGAACAGCTCCTACACCACTGATGATAGAAAGACTGACCCCCACGCCACATCCCGGCCTAGTTGACAAAGAAACAATGTATCCATGCAACCTCTACCAACAGGAACCTAAACGCCTAGACAAAATTAGTCAAGACACTACTAGTAACTCATGCTGTGGAGGAATGGTTCCTATCCTCAGTAAACATAGAAAACGGTTCTATGTAGAAACTAAATCGCAAGATACCAAAACGCCACGTAACACACCCCAGACTAACACGATCTAGCTTGAGGTCTGAATGACCTAGGGCTCAGATATAGGGTGTTACTATACGTTGAGCCTACCAATGTCTGACTGTGACTCCTCACAGGTGTCAGGAGCACACAGTCATGTGTTCGACGCTCTGGACCTATATAGATTTAAAAACCTCAGAGAAAGGACGGTCTTAAGACGGTATCGGCAACTTTCTGAGTATTTCAGACCCTTAAATACCGTATGCGTTACTTATCGGTGATAAACTTTCATTTTCCCATCTGATTGAAGATAATAATGTTATCGTATCCGATATGAGATAATATGTGTTTACTTAATATCAATCGTACTTCTGGGAGAAATTATTATAACGTGAGCCACCTATGACTATATTTAGGAGTTATAGACATGAGATGAGACTTGTGCCCGTATCAGATAGAAAGATTATACTCCGTTATAATTATGACGTGGTTTATCAGTGAGAGAGGTAAACCCCAGACACTGTATAACTTGCCGGCAGTACATTTTAGGATCCCTGTTTATATAAATTATTTATTATTTTGAAAAGAAGAAAAAGCTGGAAAGCTAGAGTAATTATTATGTCTGAATATTCTAACCTGCGTTAGAAGGAGAATTTATGTTTTTAAATTAATTATAATAGAGCTAAAATTGTACAATAGTGTAGACGTATAGAAACCACAGCCGTAGAATGATATCTACGTGATAAGGAAGCTACCGGTCTGAGTGGAATAGTTCATTATTCATTCTAAATGGGTAAAGGAGGTTTAGAACATGTGCGCTGTGACGTCACAGTGCGTATGATATGCAGCCCAATGGTACAGTTGTGCAGTTGTATTCGTTCAGGATAACATGTAAGTACTAATATAGTAACAACTCAAACATTACAATCATAAAGAGAAAAGATTTAACGTTAACGACACTCTTTTATAACTAACACTGCATTATTCGTTAAAGAGCTCAAATAATCTCCTAATATTATATTAATTATGTGTATCTTTGAAAAACAACAAGTATTTCAGCTAATAAATCATACGTACTACAACTCAACCATATGTTAATTGGTATTATTATTATTTTCAATAGGCGTTTCTCTTAGCTACGTCTGAATTAAATGCTCGTAATATTAAATAAAGCTGTACAACCTGTCGGTCACAAACACAAACAAATCTTATAAATTCATGCATGTGACTATACATACAGTCGGCTACCTATACAGGCGACAACATTAAAAGGTGCATACGTATACAGGAGTCTGTGTATAAAAGTGGGTAAATATATAAGTGATTACATGTACAGGTGACTAACTGTATAGGTAACCTATCAATAAAACTGATAAACCTATATTGATATCACAAACTTGATGGGTTCATATAGGTGTCTCATTATAGATATAGATGCCTGCGTATAGAGGTCAACTACGTATACAAATCACTGCTTTATACAATTATTTACACTTTTGACTAATTCTTAATGTTATGACTAATGTTAAAATAAGTATAGGCGGCCCACCTATATAGGTAACAGTACTCATAAAACCGTTAAACCTATATTTGTGTCATAAATGTATAGCCGACTAATGTAGAAGTAGCCAATGTATGCAGATGATTACGTTTACAGATGACAACGGGAACAGGTCGTTACATATACAGAGGATTAGGAATACAGGTGACTACGAATAGAAAGGTCTACGTATGCAAATCACTGCTTTATACAACTATTTACACTTTTACTAATTTGTTCACTTTGACTATGTGTACAGTTAGTTACGTATACATATGAGATACCTATTCATGTGACTACCGACACATCCAGGTGACTATCTATACAGATGATAAAATATACACGTGACTATGTATTCAGGTGTATGAAACTGTCTACATATATAGGTGGTTACGTATACATGTGTCTATGTACACAGGTGACTGGTGGTGTAATCGTGTTGCTACGTATACTAGTGAATAGAGGTGATTAAGTATACATGTGACTACGTATACAGGTGACTTAAACCTTTAACTGACTTATATTTACAGGTTTCAAGAGTATACAGACGACTAAAAATGCAGGTAATACATGCTCATCTTGAGCACTATTAAAATACATCACACCGTGTCAACAGCCTTGACTTCGCTAAACTCTCGCTAAACATGTAATCTCTTGTAATCCTGTTTTTCCATTTCATCGAATTACATTAGTGCTCTCAAAGTTTGTTTATTTCTAAACATTACACTTTCTCATTAGTTTTACTTTAATTCGGTTTTCTAGACGCTAAGAGTAGGTAATTTTATGAGATGCATTTATATAATTTGTTCTAACAATTTTCCCGTTTCTTTATGTAATGATAAACTTAATTCCATTCTCTAATCTTTCGTAGCTAGCCGCTAGTAGCGCTAATGTGTCACAAGATTTTATAAACCTTAAAAGAAATGAATACGTTCAATGTAACTTTATTTATTTTAAAACAGTTTTTGTCTAATCTTTTGCGGGTAGAAAGTGAAACTATCTATTTTATTGTTATTTACAAATCTAGGCTATTATCTCAAATTTTAATATCCTAAACAATATTAATTCATTAAATTAAAATTATAATTAAATAATTCATTAAATTTATCTCAATGTAATTTTTACTATCTATGTTTCTAACCTAGTTCAGTTTAGTATATACAATATCAAGAGCACAGTGCTACAACATACTACAATGAAATTATTGAAAACAACTCCACAAATACCACAAAATAATCAAAAACAGCTTGTAGTACAAGTTAACGAAGATTAAACCCATATGTACATTTTCATGTCGTCTTATCATCAGATATGTATTCCGTGCCTATGTCCAAATACTTTAGTCATATTGTGATTATAAACAATGCGATACATGCGTTAAGTCATTTGTTTGAGATGTGTACAAGGGTATAACAGCCTTAGAAGAAGAAAGTGATTTTCCATACTACCTAATACACGTATTCTCTGCGCATGCGCAAATACTTAGATAATCTTGTAATGTTAGGCAATGCTATACGTGCGTTAAATCATTTGCTTGAGGTGTGTACAGGGGTATAACAGCTTTAGTGAAGAAAGTGATTTTCCGTACTACCTAATACATGTATTCTCTGCGCATGTGCAAATACGTAGATAATCTTGTAATGTTAGGCAATGCTATACATGCGTTAAATCATTTGCTTGAGGTGTGTACAAGGGTATAACAGCTTTAGTGAAGAAGGGGATTTTCCGTGTTACCTAATACATGTATTCTCTGCGCATGCGCAAATACTTACGGATTTTAGTAATATTAATCAATGCGCTACAGTCATTAGGTCATTTGCTTGAGAGGTGTACAAGTGTATATTATCTCTAGTGAAGAAGGAGATTTGTCTGAGTACATGTACTCCTTGCCTATGTACACATACTTTTGTAGTTTAGTAATAGTAAGCAATAAGATACAAACGTTAACGCAATTGTTTGAGAGTTTTGTGTGATAAAACTTAGGTGTGTTGTGTAATAGTAAACAAAGCGTTACAACCGTTAAGCCAATCATTGACAAACACACAACACATACAATCACACGCGAACACACGCACGCACACATACCCATCCAAACAATTACTATATATATTATTAAATATAGCTGAGTAAGTTAAATTAACCGTTTCTAACTAAAATAAGCTCGCACACACACACACACACACACACACACACACACACACACACACACACAAACACACATTTAATTTAAAGGAACAGACTTTCTACTAAACAAAATTAATCTCACGGCATTTCAACTTTGATTTTAGAACCTGTTACACTGCTGCTAAGTGGAGAACGGGTAAGAGCTAGACATAATGGCTGTAAGGCTTATTTCTAGTAATGAATCATACGTAAAAAAGTTCCGTATGTACGGAAATAGTTTTTTGTTCAAATTTAATATACCACCTGACGATGTGGAGGAAATTGAGTGGATTAAAAAAGGGCTTGCCGATATTGTCGACAAGATGAAATCAGACACGAATGAGGAGGATCAACTGGGGTTCACGATGACAAGTTTAAATTTCAAAAATCGAGAACCGGGCTATGTTGCATTCCGTCAGGCTGATCAAATCACTTCTGATATACTTTGGCAAGTATTTGGTGGGATTATTCAAAGTAATTTGACAGGTTTTGGTTCGAGTGACACCTTCAAGATTACCTGTACCAAAGTCAGAGTACCACGGGGTCGAGGACGTATAGCGCTTATTAATAGCTACGATGAAGAGTGTCGCAGGAGAAGAGGAATAGTGGTTATTAAAAATGCCGAATCGCTTCCGTGTTCGCTTGTTGTTGCAAAAGCGTACGTCGACAAAGATCCTAAATATCGTGACATCAGACGCAACGTGAAAAATATACAGGCGATAAAAGCTCAACAGTTAAGGAACAATGCCGACGTTCAGACATCTGATGATTTACAAACATTTCAAAATTTTCTCTCTGGATGTAAAATTACGGTGTATAAGTACGGAAACAAAGGACGTGACATTTTATTCGAAGGTGACAATGCTGGGGGAAAAATAAACTTGTTGTATCATGACGGACATTTTAATGTCATTACCAGTTTGACATCGGCATTTCATTGTGATCATTATTGTGAATCTTGTCATACTCCGTTTAACGTCAACCATCACACATGTCCTCAACCAGCAAATAGAAGTGGGCGTGTCAGACCAGGTTTCTATAATAACTACGAAGAGGAATGTCACGAAAGGAGAGGTATCGTAGTGATTAAAAATTCCGATGCTCTCTGTTTACCTCGTTCGATTGTTGTAGGAAAAGCAAATGTCGACAGAGATAATGAATATATTGCAATAAGAAAAAACTACGGTAATATACAGACATTGAAAGCACAGCAGTTGATGGTCGCTGCAGGAGTTCAAATTTCCGACAAGGGCTCTGGTCTAGAGGAGTTACAAAAGTTCCAGACTTTTCTCAGTGGTTATAAAATTACTGTGTATCAGTACGGCAGTAAGGGTCGGTCAGTTTTATTCGAAGGAGAAAATGCTGAAAAGAAAATCAATCTTATATTTCACAACGATCATTTCAACGTGATTACAAGTCTGACAGCTGCGTTCGCTTGTGGTTACTATTGCGAAACCTGTCATACTCCTTTTGATCATCGTGTGAAGCACAGGTGCTCGGTAACCTGTTACTCTTGCAAACGGTCTCCCCCATGTACTCAGATTGACAGTGGAATTGATTGTAGCGCTTGCAATAGACAATTTAAAAACCGTAATTGCTTCGCAAATGATCTCGTTGATGTTTGTAACTCCATAAAAAAGTGTCCTTCATGTATGAAAGTAATATATCAGTCTAATCGCAGTTCACTTCATGAGTGTGGTGAGGTGTATTGCAAGACTTGCACATTGTATATGCCTTCATCACACTCATGTTACATGAAGGTCGATTGTCGTAGTCCTATGAAGAAAGATTTCCTCTTTGTATTCTTCGATCTGGAAACCAGACAAGACGAAAATATTCAGAACGAGGATACTAAGGTTCATCGAGTTACCTTGTGTGTTTCTCAGCAGTATTGTTTCCGTTGTATAGACGGACATTCTTGTGAATGTTATAGAACTAGAGTCTTTAAAGAGGATCCTGTCGACGAGTTCATGACATACGTGATGAACGTGAGGAAACAGTACAAGAAAGTAGCTGTTATAGCCCATAATGGCCAGTGTTTTGATTTTCAGTTTATACTGAAGTATGTACTGGAAAAGACACAATTTACACCCACTCTGATCACGCGTGGAACAAAGGTGATTCTAATGGAGATTAATAACACAAAGTTCATTGATTCCCTAAACTATATGCCCATGGCCTTATCTAAACTACCCAAGTCTTTCGGTCTTCCGCCAGAAAAGAAAAAAGGCTACTTCCCCCATCTCTTCAACACGCTGGCAAACCAATCGTATGTGGGTCCTATCCCTCCTAAAGAATTCTACTGTCTTGATTCTATGATGGACAAAAATAGTTATGATCATTTCGTTAACTGGCATGATGAACAGATGAGTAACGGATATGTGTTTCATTTCCAGAAGGAAATAGTCGAATACTGTTGTTCCGATGTTGAGATCCTGGCTTTAGCCTGCATAAAGTTTAGATCGATATGTTTGAGCATATGTAATGTGGACCCCTTCCTAGAGGCCGTAACCATCACCAGTGCTTGTAACCTTGCATTTAGAAGAAACTATTTAAGACCCAATACCATTGGAATTGTTCCTAAAAGAGGATACAGACTAGTAGACAGACAATCCGAAATAGCTTTGCAATGGCTGACTTGGTTAGAAGATCAGAGAGGAATTCGTATTGAACACGCAGGTCGAGGACGCGAGGTGAAAGTAGAAGGTTTGAGAGTGGATGGATATTTCGAAGGAGAAATATTTGAGTTCCACGGATGCTACTGGCACGGGTGTCCCAAATGCTTCTGTAATGGACGTGACGAACCTTTGGAAGATGATCCCTCCGATACACTTAATTTACGTTTAGAGAGGACGAGGGTCAAATCGGCTAAACTCTCCAATGTCGTGGAGATGTGGGAGTGCGAATTTAAACAGATGAAAAAAGGAAACACGGCCATGACCTACTTGGACACACACCCCATTCTGAACAAAGCACCTCTCAATCCACGTGATGCATTTTTTGGAGGGCGAACAGGAAACACTAAATCCTATCACGCGTGTAAGAATGATGAGACTATACATTACGTTGATATATGTTCGCTCTATCCTTGGGTGTGTAAGTATGGAAAGTATCCTATTGGCCATCCAAACGTACACGTGGGTGACAATGAGTGCAGACAACGTGGAATAGACGCTGAAGGACTTTTGAAGTGTAAAGTCCTTCCTCCACGTGCTCTGTATCATCCTGTGTTGCCTATTAAACTTCATCAGAAGTTAATGTTTGTCCTCTGCAGAACATGTGCACTCAAACTGAGCACAACCGAGTGTGACCACAATACCGAAGAACGAGCGTTGGTAGGAACTTGGACCATGGACGAAATAAGGAAGGCTATAGAAAAAGGTTACGCTGTATTAGAAATGTATGAGATGTGGGAGTACGAAGTAGCTAGTTTCGACAAGGGTAATGGCCTCTTAGTCGAATACATTAATCAGTTCTTGAAGATCAAACAGGAAGCTTCAGGATATCCCGGGTGGTGTGTCAGTTTAGAGGAGAAACAGAATTATGTCACTGATTATCTCAACCATGAAAACATAAGATTGGAATCCATAGAGAAGAACGAGGGCCTTAGATCCCTGGCCAAGGTGATGTTAAACTCGTTTTGGGGAAAATTTGGACAAAGGGAAAATCAGACTAAAACTACAATATTTCGTCAGCCGTCCGAATTTTTTAAAATGATGAGATCACCATCTATACAGGTAAAAAATATTCAAGAAATCAACGACGACGTGATCATAGTTAACTGGCAATTCGTAGAAAACGATTGCGATCCCTTATCTATTGCAAATGTTGTAATTGCTGCATACACTACAGCTCAGGCAAGGTTGAAACTGTACGAACATTTGAACGATTTGGGGAGGCAGGTATTGTATTATGACACTGATAGTGTTATATATTATCACAGACCAGGAATGCATAAGGTACAAACAGGTGACTACTTAGGACATATGACTGACGAGCTTGCTACATACGGACAGGGATCATACATTACAGAATTTGTATCGGGTGGTCCAAAGACGTATGGCTTCAGAGTACTCTCTACAGCTAAAAACTCAATAGAGACAGTTTGCAAAGTAAAAGGACTGACTTTAAACCTTCGCACATCTGGTTTGGTTAATTTTCAATCTCGAAAATCAATGGTCACAGACAAAGACGAATCCTTGGAGGTGCCCGCTTCACGTATTCGTAGAACAAAAGATCGTGAGGTGGTTACTGTCGAGGAATCGAAACAGTTTAAAATAACTGGATTCAAGAGAAAAAGGAAGGGTAAGTATGACTCCTTTCCTTATGGTTATAATAAAAAAGTACGACGTACATAAGCGTACGATCAGTTCAAATGAGTTTTAAATTTTCCCCGTAGACCATGTTTTAAGGGTAACATCAGAGCAAATGTAAATTATTTTTATTTCTTGGCTGAAAATTTCATAAAAGGTGTTTGAGATCCCCGTTAAAAAGGAGATACGTAATTATTAATAAATCGAGTTTGTACAGTGTGATCTTTATCCTGTCTCTTGCTACCGAAATTAATTTTTCCGTAATCAAAGGCAAGAACGAAAGCTTAGAGATTAAGTCACGTTGTGTAATACGATAAGGTTATGCATGAAAGGTCAAAATCAGTGTATTATTATACAATAAGTTAATTCTTGTGTGTCTGGGTCACTGGCGTGGAGTTAATTCTTCCGTATAACCTGTGTGTGTGAGTTAAACCTGTGTGTTTGTCTGGGTCACTGGCGTGGAGTTAATTCTTCCGTAAACCTGTGTGTTAGTTAAACCTGTGTGTTTGGGGTCACTGGCGTGGAGTTAATTCTTCCGTAAACCAAAGTGTGTTTGTCTGGGTCACTGGCGTGGATTTAATTCTTCCGTAAACCCGTGTGTGTGTCACTGGTGTGTAGTTAAACCCGTGTGTTTGTCTGGGTCACTGGCGTGGAGTTAATTCTTCCGTAAACCAAGGTATGTCTGGGTCACTGGTGTGGAGTTAATTTTTCCGTAAACAAAGACAAGTATAATATAAAAATTAAAAAAAGGAAAATTAAAAAATTAAAAAAATAAAAAATAAATAAAAAATGGTTATCTGATTTTTGATACCTGAAGTGTTAACCTTAAAGTAGATTTGCGCATCTAACATAGTTACGTACCGTCAACGAGATTAAATTGATACTTCTTGCTTTCGTTATTGCCGGGAAGCTAATTTTTAGTAAACAAAAGTGATTAATCTGTACTTTTAATCGCGTTGTGTAGTAAAATAGGTTTATTCTTGTTCTATGTGTTACCCTGAAACATGTTTTACTATTGATAGTACAAGTAATGTAAACACAGCAATAATAAAAAATTTTCAAAATTGATGCTCATTGCAAGCGCTTTTCAAACTAAGCTCATGCAATAAGCTAACCTGGTGATGTAGGCCTACAAGGGGATGTCCGCCAGGTAAAAAAACGGACAGCGCATCGAAGGCTATACCTCTAGGGTGATGGGGAAATTTGCCTATAAAGCTTTGTCTTTTGAAAAATTAGAGTCTATATTATTGCTGATGAAATACCCCATAATTTATGTTTACTTAGTTTTAAGTTACTCTGTGTTTACCATAGTCCTACGTATACAGGTTTTTCTAAAACAATTACGTTTCAGGAATAATTCTGAAGGCAGAAATAATATCCAGGTTTCTAACCACAGCTTGTTATCTGATTACGGAAATAACCGGTCGTATCCGATTGTATTTATAAACTGCGGTTAGTTTGTATTTTTCAGATATACTCTGTCTGAACCTACCTCTCTTAAAAGTTATTTGTCTAATGTAATAGTAAACTACAGAAGTAGAACAAGAAGATGGAGGAAGTGGCGGGGCTGCACTTGGGATAAGCGGTGGCTCGAATCAATGCTGTATGTATTTTACCATGGAGTCTGACAGAGTCTGTCGGGAATGTTCCAGATATCAGTGCAATATCGGTATCTTAAGGGTAGGGAAAGTGGCGGGGCTGCACTTTCTTTTTTTGACGAATACCCCGTACGAGATAACATTGATCACGACGGTTTTGAGGTCATCGGTTGAGGTAGTTGAAATGAAGGAGGTCAGTCTTTATGTATCCGAGGTCAGCGCCTCTGTGGGGTGTATTTGCAACCCCTTTCTCCGTAGGGGTGTGCAGGTCTGAGCAGGTACAGACTTTTTCGTTGTTTTTCCCATTATAAAAGCTAGGAAATACCCACGACAGAGCATACAGGTCCGAGACTAACCTTATGCTAAGAGATATTTGAGTTATTATAATTTCACCTATACACATAGCGGTTAGGAATGCAAGTAACTAGATAACAATAAACTTGTATATTTGCTACACACAATATTACGCGTTACAGAGAATCGACCTTGTTATTCGGGAACAGACATAGAGTTTGGTGTACTGATATTCATCCTCTTCACACATCTCCCTCCTGTGGGTGCGCCTGCAGCAGCGCGTCCGTGTGTTGGGTGTCCGTCAGACGTAAGCCTACCGAGCGCCTGCAGTGTGATAGGCCGCTTCCCGCATATACGGTTGACTATTTGAAACGTTGGTCATTTGATCTAACCAATCATTTTTTTGGCAAATTCATATGCTATTAAAAACTACCCTTGGGGCGACCCCACCCCCTCATCGAACCAACATACACCCCATACACAACTTTTTCTTAGGTTAAGACACTAGAGCGAGATGCCATATTCTTCCCGCGCATATGGGCGCTGCCATCATGCTCCCGCGCTTATGGGCGCCGCCATCTTTTTCCCGCCTTATGGGCGCCGCCATCTTGTTCCCGCGCTTATGGGCGCCGCCATCTTGGAAAGGGGTTGGGGTAGCAAATCCGGCTTTCCTATTGGCTCCCGCCCAAGCGCCCCACCTCAACGATAGCCTTCTCTACTACCGTCTCTCATTTTCAAAGGCGGATTTTGAGCAATAGGCCTATTTAGCTTTCTGGCCGCCTTCCACAAAGAATAGTTGGTAGTTTCATCATCTGCTAAGCTATTAATAAAAGTACTTAAGGATTCGCTTTCAACTTCTTTAATGCGTTTTCTTAACACATTGTTGAGACGATTAACCAATGATTTATCTTCAGGCGACCTAGATTGATGCCATTTTCTTCTAGCTCTACTTTTAGCAAGAATCATCTCTCTAACATCTTCTGGATAGCTTATTACTCTATACTTTTTAACATACCCTATTGGAGTACTCTCTTCGCTGCTTGTTGAATGCCTGCTGTTAACTGTTCAACTTCATTATGAATTTCATCTGGTGTGTCCATTAGAGATTGGAGATTTATGAAGTCATAGAGCTTTTCAATTAGGATTTCCCAATTAGTTAGTTTATTGGTAAGTTTAGGGAGGTTGTTATTTACATTCACCCTTCCCCTAATGTGAGTATCCCTGGGGTATGGTCTGATAGATCACCCCCCCCCTTTCACAGTAATATGAATCTTCGCTATATCTTTTGAAATAAATAAATCAATCAAATCAGGGATTTTGTCAGGGTCCGATGGCCAATACGTTGGCGATCCCGATGAGGAGAACACACATCTATAGTCCATAGCTGCTCGATATAGTTCCCTTCCTTTAGTATTTGTTAACCTTGATCCCCAGTGCGTGTGCTTAGCATTAAAGTCTCCTCCAATAACGAAGCTGTTTCCAAGCATTCCAAATACATTTCTATAGTCATATTGCGATAGCTTTTGTCTCGGTGAGCAATAGATGGCTGATATTCCAACATCCTTATTATTTGCTTTAATATTTATCATAGTTACTTGCATTTTAAATGTTTCTACTTTTAACTCTTCATAGTGTTGTATATTGTTTTTAATTAAAATGGCAGAGCCACCTCTAGCTTTATTGTCTGGGTTCAAGGCGTGGTAACATATGTACTGTGGTATTCTTATAAGAGATTGCTTTGAGCAATGAGTTTCCGATATTAAACATATATCAATATCTTCATTATTCAAAAATATTTGAAGTTTCGAAATATGTTTATGGAGTCCATTTGCATTCCATGTGACAATTCTTAGTTCATCATTCATTTCTATTTTTGTCATTCACTGGAGTCTTAGTATGATTTGATTTCATTTTTTAAATCTCATCAGTTAACAGCTTTATTGATCTTTCCTGGCCTTCTAATCTTTGTAGAATTTGACTAATTGCATACTTGGTTGAGTTTTCATCTTCTTTTCCCTGGTTTTTTATTATACTGGCATAAGACTTTGGTTTATCAGTTACTTGACTCATACCTGGTGAATTATTGTTAACCTCTCTAGGATAGTTAATGTTTACGTTATTTCTTGCTCTTTGTAATGTACCTCTCTGATTTCTAATTCTTTCTTGATAGGTTTTAGCAATTTCACATCCTCTATAACTTGCTGGGTGATCAACTCAACCTTTTAACACATTTAGGTTTATCTTCTTTTTTCAGCTGGCAATCTTTAGTAAGATGCTTTCCAGCACATTTCACACAAGCGAAGTCCCTCTTGCAGTAACCCTGTGTATGTCCAAATGCCTGACATCTCTTGCATTGCGCTACTAAATTTGCATTTCGTTTCACAGCTTCAATTTTTACTCCTATTCCCATTATTGATTTTATAGAAAAACTTTTTCCATACTTTCTTCATTATGAAATGAGAGCATAAACAGTTGAAGGCCCCTTCTCACTACAAACCTCTCTCCTGCTTTGTTCTCTTTCACTTCTTTTTTTATTATATTTTTAGCATCTACAATTTGGAGACCTTTCCCTTTTAAGTCATCAACTATTTCTTGGACATCACATGATGGGTGCAGTCCACGTGTCATAACTTTTAATAACCTAGTAGATTTATTTTCATACGTATGCCATTGCGTTCCACTTTTATTCAAGTTTTCAGTTACCACTCTATAAGTTTCACTATCACTTACTTTTACTTTCCAAATGTTATTATTATATGAAGTGCAGTTGCACTCTTTATCGGTTACTTGCTTAACTAGATTTCTTATGTCGCTAATGCTGCTATATCCGAAATAATGATAGGTTGAGGAACTCTGTTTTTTTTTAAATATTACTGACATTTTTGATTGTACGATTTGGTTTCTCAATATCCTTTACAGAAACTGACTCAGGGCTTGATTGTACCCTCCTATTTTGGCTGGCCGCTTACTTCTTTTTAGGATCCAGTCTGTCTCCTTAATGAGTTCCTCTTTATCTGTAACTTGTCCTTACTAGTGTAGAACTAGATTCACCTTGATGGGAATTTTGCATTTTCATATCTAAACTCTGAATTAATTTTTGTAATTCATTCACTCTCTTTTCAAGAGACTTTCTAGCCGCCACTTCTTTTTTCCATTCTTCGTAGTAGATGGGTTGTTTCTAGCTAGGAACAACCCATCTACTAGGAATCCTAGGATTCCTAGCTTAAATCGTAGTATTTAGGTAAACATGAGATAAAATTGTATTATAACTCAAATTATCCAAAATCAAATAATTTCGCTGGTTCTTTAACCCTGACTGAAGAGTGATATAAGATATTTAAAGAAGCAAATGTTATAGTCTCCCGTCAAGAGCTGAAGATTGAAATAAAATTCTAAATTTAAGAATTATAAATTGTGTTGATTTTAGGTCAATTATTTCAGAAAAATGTAGAAAATACAGCCGGAAAATATTTAATGAAGCAAGTAGATTGCTACAACTCCCAAGTAATTTAATGTCGCTGACGTCACATAAAAATAAAAAAGAATGTTTGTAAGCTTCATGCCAAAGAAATTAAAGAATGGCACATATTTGCAAAAATTAATGTATTTTCAAATTATAAGAAGCAAAAATAAAAACTTGTCAAACATAAATCGTAAATCAGTAAAGGGATGGATTAATCTTGTAAAGAGAGAATGTTTACTCTTTATAGACAAGATATTTATACGATAAAAGTTTGTTTAAGGTTGGATCCAACTACTTTCATGTTTTCTTTGTGATTTCGTGAATGAAATTTTTCAAGTGACACTACATTCTATGACTGTCCTCACAATATATTGATGTAACTTTAACAAATACGCAGGCTTGTCTTCAGGTCTGTGGATTCAAACTAAGTATTCTTCAGTTTCTGTAGTTTCCACTGATATACCGTACTTTTAGTTCACGATATACCTGGAGACGTGTCGGTTCCATTGTAATGTTTGACAAGATATTACTTTCCGGTTGTAATTGATTTGTATAGTATGTTTTACCAAATATTTACACGTGTCTAAAAGCTTTTTAGAATATAAGGTTTTGCATCATGTAATTTATTTTCAAGAATAATTTGTATAAAATATTTAATATTAAGGACACGAGATGTGCAATAAATCTGACAGGTTGACTTTATCGCATGAACACTATTCTTCGTGGCTTGGGCATTCAAGAATATGATCTAAATTTTAAATTCCTAGGCTTTTTTCTGGCCATCGTATTTTCATTTAGCTATTCAATTTTTCTAATTCTTTATCTTGTACTTGAGTAAAATATTTTAAATATCACATTCCTCAATAGTTTGTCAACAGACTGTTTTGTGCATCACCAAAATGAAATAAAGATTATATTCAAATTTAAATTCCATTTTAATTAAGTGCTAAACTCTAGGAAAATCTACTGAAATCCAATTTTTAGTTTACCAATTAGGACCGGATACATATGAAAATAGTTAAGCTACCCTTTTTACCAAAGAAACATTCATTACCTTTCAAATAAGGTCTTGAAATTATGGTCTTTGAGTTGTCTATTATTTTACAATTTAAAATGTCTAAATGAATATGCTCCTCCACAAAGAAGTGACAAACTGCTTCTGCTATTTCAATTAAGAACTTTAATTAAAAGAAGCCCAATTTATGCGCATTTTAATGTGCAAAAATACAATCACGTGTTTTAATTAAACCTTACGAACAGCAAAAAGCTTTTAGTGCTGAATAGTTACTTCGTACATTAGAATAATATTTTGTCTGATTGCGATAGAGCTACTAAAACAAAAAAAGTTAAACATTAATTATTTTAAAGCATTTCGAATATAGCATTATTTGTACTATGTACTGAAGAAACAGTTAAAGGGGTCTACTGTGAAACAATATTTACTATTTTAATTCAAGACTATCTTTAGAAAAATAGGTACGTAGAAAAATATGACAAAATGTTTCTTGTTTATTTCACTGACGTTTGAAACATTTTTAGTTATCAGATCTAATTGTACGAAAAGAAAACATTCTTAATCTTTAATTTCTGCATAAACAGTCTAGACCTTTGACTGAAGGAAGCGTCTATAAAATAGTATCGTGGCGGCATTATTTCTCGTGTTTCCATCTCAGTCGTACAAGTCGACAATTTTGAGACTCGTATTTCTATTAGCAATGCAGTTTAACATTATGGTGATAGCCCCGTGTTCTGATTCTTGTCGGATACTTTCGAGGACCAATTCGGAATGAAGTCTAACTGTGAGCACTCGAGGTGATAGTCTTCTGTATTTCATCGTTTATCCTACTTATCATTACTCTGAAAATAAACTCGGTATGTTATAAGATTAAGAAACATACTGCATAGGGCTAACATGTCACATTTTACCGTTGCAAGTGCAATAGTAAATTCCTTATATTTTTTGAGGTTTGCCGTTACAATAGCGAAGCCAAAACAAAATAAAAATGCCTTAGGCATAAAGTAAGTTTAATTAAACGGGTTTAAGGGATATAAATAAAGCCATTTTAGGGATAAGGGGATTATTCCAGATTTGAAAGGGGGAAAAGTCTAAAATCCACCTAGAGAGACAATCGGCAATTGAGGGAACACAACGTGAAGAAAGAAGGACAAAGTGAAGAAACGAAAATCCAGATGCAGAGCCTTTCGAAGGACTTAAAGTAAAATAAACAATTAGTGGATATTTCAACAACAGACTGACAGGTCGTGATAAATGCAAGCAGGAAGTAAACGAGATAAAGCAACCGGTCACACAAAGAGTGGGATACTTGTTATTCGTCTAAAGAAGTTGACAAAGCCTGAGAACGTCAAACATTTTGGTAGTTTATCTGGAGACCATGACAGGACCGGTCGTGTGCGAGTGCGTTCCGTATTGTTCCACTCTTTCAGTGTTTCAAACCGATAGGTAAATGGTAAAAATGCAGGGCTAAGTGTGAGATATATTGATAAAATGTAGTCACATGTGTGTTGAAACTCTTTTGGGGAGGAAACTCTCGAAAAATGGTTTGCATAGTTAAGCAGCAATGTCGTGGCGTCCACAAAAAAATTTTTGCAGTGAAATAGGTCGAATAAAGGTTTTGAGTCAGTGGTAATATAAAAAAATGAACAGTGCCTAAAATTAAACTGGTTAAACAATTTAGGGTAAAAAGTAACCAAATTCACCTATAAAAATTTTAACTGTGTAAGGAAAAAATCCAGTAGCTCAACACCGGGAGTAAAATTAAGTTAAAAACTATATAGACAGTGTTAAAGACGTATTAAAAGACTAAATCCAGGACTTAAAAAAATATATATAAATGAAAATGTAAAATTTCGCACAAAAACAAAAACGTGTTGTTTGTTTCGGATATTACGCCAACTTGGGGACAATGAAGAGCAGGTGACTCGTGTTTTGGGCGAATACAACATCCAAGATGGCCAGCCTCAAAAATAGGAGAGAGATGACATCACACCAACGACGGACCAGAGAAGGAAGTGACGCAGGAAAGGTCATATCTTAGCTTCTCTCTCTCTCTCTCTCTCTCTCTCTCTCTCTCTCTCAAATACATTAAAAATTTTATTTTGAATATTTGGTAACCATTTGAAATTTTAAAGTTTATATTTAAATAAACTTTGCAAAAGTTGAAAATGGGTTCAAAGGAGTGGCTTCGTTTCAGAATGAAAGTGGAAAGGATAGCGTTAGTTTATGGTGCATCTTCAAACTAAGATGGCGAACCCTCCCGTTGTAGATTGAAAAAGCACAAATCAAAATGTTAAGAAATAAATTTTTGAAAGTTAAAATAAGAAAGTAAAATTTTGGAAAAAGAATATTCGCTTCCTATGAAGTAAATTCATGTTATAAAAAGAGTAAATAAATTTCAAGTAATAGAAATAAACTATGTTAGAGATAAAAACTGCGAGAAAATTAAATTGTTTTCATGTGGGTTTAATATTAAATTTTGTCGAATTTTAAAGAAGGTATAAAATATTCCAAAATGTTTCTTACAAAGAATTAGGGCTTTTAAAGGTGTGTTGTTCTTTATGTTTGATTTAAGATACTAAAGTCAGATATCAAGAGATATTATGGGACGATGAAAAGGTTGCGAAAATAAGTTAAATTGTAAAGAAGTCTTACAATATAAAGTAAAATCTTGTACAGAGAAGTAAAGTAGAATTTTTGCCAATTAAATTAGAAGTTATAACCGTTAAATAATAAGGTTTGAGTTAATATTAACGAAGAAATTATTAATTTTAATTTTAAATTATGTTTAAAATTTTAGAAAAAATTTAAGAAAAAGTTTTAAAATCAATTTTGAAAATTCAAATAATTATCCTAGAAAGGGTAAATCTTGAACTTAAAGTAAATATAAACTATCCCAAGTTATTGAAAAAGAAATAAGATAAGAAGAAGTTGAGATAAAAATTATTTGTTTACTAAAGAAGCTATACAACTGGTTCATATATATATATACATATATATATATATATATATATATATATATATATATATATATATATATACATATATAACACATACATTTTAAAATATATATATATATATATATATATATATATATATATATATATATATATATATATATATATACATATATATATATATATATATATATATATATATATATATATATATATACATACATATATATATATATGTATATATATATATATATATATATATATATATATATATATATATATATATATATATATATATATATATATATATATATATATGTATATATATATATATATATATATATATATATATATATGTATATATATATATATATATATATATATATATATATATATATATATATATATATATATTTTAAAAACAACATAGGCTATTCAAAAACAAGAATATTTATTAATTTATATTCAAAGCTTTTCGTTGGTAAACAGTACCAACATCATCTTACCTTTATATATATATATATACCTTTAGTATATATATATATATATATATATATTATATATATATACTAAAGGTTAAAGAAATTTTAGATGATTAAGTAGAATTTTAAAAATATAAAAATGTTTACAAACTGTGCTGTAGCGTAACTTAATCTTAAACTGAATAAAAACCAAACTCATTCCCCGGGAACGGATACTCAAAGGGTTAAATCTCAGCGAGTTAGGTTTTTAAATAATGTCCAGTGACTGGTTCTCTGGCAGATTTTGGCGAGAATTGCACAGGGTTCTCGCCGTAGGCCGGACCGGTCATTTCAAAATTATTACCTAGCAACGGAAACAAGGGCTGGTGGCAGCGTTTCGCAAAAGGGTTGCGGGCATTGAGTCGTTGGGCAAGTTCGTTGCTATATTCCCATAACATGTAAAATCAAAGTAAAATATCTCTATTTCATACTTGACTAATAGCTAACGTTTCAGACCCAACTCCCAATTTATACAGTTGTAAATGTACGTACAGAAACGACAAAACACAGGAGAGAGGCAGCGGTCCGTCGAAGTCTTAGCAGTAGTTGTCAAGCAAATGATGATCATTAAATTTTCTGTGTTTTAATAATTTGTAAATTGTAATGTCACATTAGGGCCATAACTCATAACCGTAAAATCTGTGCCATATGTTATGTGTGTTTATATATTTAAATAAACAGATAAGTGTAAGGGCATACATGGGACTTATCCGTCGCAGTGTACTACATAAAACTTGTATATAATCACAATAGCCTAATAAGCAACCATATAAAATAAAATTTAAACACCTGAGCAGAACGAGGTGAGTTCAGATCTCACATATCTCAAGACTTTCAACTCTGGTTAAAAAATAACAATATTAGAGAATAAAAATTCACGGTTAATAAAAAATACTATTTTCCCACAATACATTGTTCTAAAAATGTTATATTCATAATAAGATATAGTAGTAGGTACGGCTGGTGTGTTTTGAGTTTGGGTTGTAAGATACATATAATGAAAGAAGTTTTATATATACAACAAAGTTAATATTCTACCTAACTCTAAAACCAATTGCTTAACCACTATTTACGTGTTTCACAATTAGGTGTCCATTATATATAGCTGATATATAGGAAGTTTAAATTATCGTACCGCTCGTCAAAGTTATTTTATATCATTAGTAATTCATAAATAACGTAATAAAATATGAATAAATTGATTTATTCAAATTGGCCATTTACGAAATTGCAGAAACTAAGTTGGATGTAGTAATTTTTGTTCTATGAATCGAGTATCAGTTTAGTCCCCCACAGTAAACAATACATTATCTGAGTCACATGTTATTGTGTTTAGGTATCCTCTATATATTAGCGTAAACAACAGTACAAGTCTCCTACGACAGAGGGAGAATATTTGGAAGAAAATCAAGAGAACGATGACAGCTTAACGATTATGGAAAGGCCCGGGAGATGATTCACTCCAGATTCCACACAAAGGGGAATATAAACGTTATTGCTTTGGTCCCAAGCTTGACACAGATCACGGCTTAGCAAAAACACCATATATCTCTGCAGAGACATTGTTTTTGTAAACCCTATTGTTCACAAGTTCTTCAGCGTTCAAGTCTTTAAATTTTGCATCCTATTATTGCGAAATATACAGTATATGACACTGAATTAATATTCCATGAAATAAAATTATTTATCTGTAACTTTTATTGATTAGAATATATAATCTGTCAATAAATCTTTTAATAAGATTGTGTTTTTATAAAAATTGTTTTTCATAAAACTACTCACTATAGTTAATGTTTTAGCCAGTTCGGTAAAATATTGGAAATATTTAAATTTAATAGAACGAATAATTTGTAAACATAAAATAGTGTGCAACTGTTTCAAAGTAAATTTTACTCTTATCCGATGGAAGTTTTAATTAGGTGATACTAATCTTCAAAAAATTCGATATTACAGAAATTATGAAAAGAAATGTCTTTGAATTTTATTTTGTATTGTATAAATTAGGTAATGTAAATAACCAAATGTTTTTAAGTATTTAACTCATTCATGAATTTTTCCAAACAGACAATTACATCGGATTAATAATTATCTAAACCGTTTAGTTTAAATCGCTTACTCTTATTTACGTATTTAACTTATGTGGTTTTATCTTACTTATTTATCTTATAACTATCATCTTATGTTAGTTTGGATCTATTTTCGTATTATATGCTTCTTTAAAAATTGTTCCAAGCTTTCAACTAACCTACGAAGATTGATTACTATTGAATGCTTTCATTTTACTGTATAGATTGTGAAAACGTTTCAATGGGTAAATGGAGTTAATTAAAATACGAAATATACTTTACATAGAATTTGCCCATGTACTGACATGATTTTATATTTTTGAAAAAGCAGGGGGAAATTATTGCTTATAGTATATTATGCTGAGAAAATCAATTTTGTATACTTTCTCACAACAGGAGGGAAAGTAACTTTTCAAATATTTGTATCAAAAACAATACATTTTCAGTCACTTTTCAACCAAGTTCTTACCTTGAAGTATTACTTAGAAATGTATTTATATTCATAGAGAAGGCTTTTAAAACATTATAAACTCACTTTTATTAAAATAATCGACTGAGTTCAATACTTCGGCTTCCCGTGGAGATTTTGTGTCTCTTGATACTTGTCTATGCTTTATGTATTAATTTAGTTACATCATGTTCTACCGAGCTTATACTTAAAGTCAGTTCGCAAAACATCGACTTGTCATTTCTTATCGCTCAACTTAATTTAATACTGACGCGATTATCGTTGCTGACACGAAATGCAAACATTGCCTCTGTCCCGAAAGATGACAGGTGTGACTAAAACATTTCAAAAATAAAGTGGTAAAGTCTGACAAAACAAAATTTACATATATCCTATGCATCTGCCAAGATGTGTCTGAAAGTTCTATTCTCAGTTTTAAAGCTTCACTGAAAACTATGCTTAAGAAACCTTACGGAAATATAATTGTAATAACTATTATAACAGCTAGATTTGTACTAGTTGTTTAAACCCTAATTAAGAATTAACACTAATAGCACTGATAGTAATAAATTGAAACATTTCAACCAATTTGTCTAGTATTATGCTCGGCATTAAATGGTCTGTTCATTGTCTAACTACATGAAACTTTATAAGAACTAGGTCGGCATTATTCTCAATTTATGAAATTTTGTAATTTATATTTTTGTAATAAATGGAAAACTACTATTCA
Source organism: Prosapia bicincta (assembly GCA_036971475.1). Classification (NCBI taxonomy): domain Eukaryota; kingdom Metazoa; phylum Arthropoda; class Insecta; order Hemiptera; family Cercopidae; genus Prosapia; species Prosapia bicincta. Next base: position 337,963,327 of record JBAIZL010000001.1, on the reverse strand, counting down.
TTTTCTCACTAAGATATTTCCACCAACAACGATATTTCCACCAACACTGATTTATAAAATGATTTTTTAAAAATTTGTTTTTAAAGTATTACCGAATTTTATATTATTTTTGAAGAATTTATCAGCCTAATACAACAATCTTCTATTCTATTTATCTATCTAGCATAGTTAACTGGTATTCTTAAACGTAATTCCTTCTTTCATCTGTCACTGAAATTTACACATCTTAAAGATGTTAAGAAAATATCTATATTCTATTTCCAATTGAAATGAAATCACTATTACACTCCTAACACACACACACACAGACACACACACACACACACACACATACACACACACACACACACACACACACACACACACACACACACACACACACACACACACACACACACACACACACATACACACACACACACACACACACACACACACACACACACACACACACACACACACACACACACACACACACACACACACACACACACACACACACACATACACACACACACACACACACACACACACACACACACACACACACACACACACACACACACACACACACACACACACACACACACACACACACACACACACACACACACACACACACACACATACACACACACACACACACACATATACACACACACACACATACACACACACACACACACACACACACACACACACACACACACACACACACACACACACACACACACACACACACACACACATACACACACACACACACACACACACACACACACACACACACACACACACACACACACACACATACAGCTATGCGCATTTTCATTATTATAAAAAGCTTGCCATTTTATTACTAATGTAGCTATATTTATCCCCATTTTATTAGCTCATTTTTAAGGCTCAAAGCCTTAATTTGTCTACTAACATAACTTGTACAAAAAATGTGTTAATTAAAATACAGAAGACACAGGTGTCTTAAATTTTTTAAGAAATATTTTCATCGCCCCCTACATGGTTAGTTACGTAACAATCACCCGTAAGAATGAACAACTAAGAACAATTTATTGCTGTAGAGTCTCTGCAAATATACCAATCAACGGGAAAACGTTTTTATCTAAGTTAATCAATGCATTTTTGACGATTTTTGGATAATATTTACCTTCTACAACACTAAAGGCAAGGGTGGAAAAATAATTGTGTTTCTAGAAGATGGAGATCTTCAGAAACTTATCATTAACACTTATTTTCACTTAGTATATTCACTACATACTATATTTTGACGAATATGGATTGGTATTTTTGAACAAGTAATAATCTGTATTAAGCTTGTCGAAATACATACTTTTATACGGCTGAGTGTGTTTTGTAGATATATTCAGAGTCTTAGTTTAATTTAGAATCTTTTAATTAAACGTTCATTAAATGTTTATGGATATAGTAAATATTTATATCAGAATCAACCTGTGTGCTAGAGAGGAAGTTTGCTATTTTCGTTTTGTATGTTTACTAAGTCGGAAATTTTGTTATTGCTTTTACCTTTTCAGAAGCAAAAAATGATCGATATGAAATAAACAACAAACCTTTAACTACATAAACTTTAACTACATAGATATATCGCAATTTGTTTCGTCAGCTATAACTTGCAAATAGGTAACAAATATGTTAAACACACCTTATTATTGAATTTAACGTTAATCTTCAAAGATCCGTTCAGAAACAAGGCCGTTACAAATCTTACCTGGTTGCTTCAAAGATAAACCTATGTTTCAATGCAAAGGTCTAGCGTAAGCCATTCTGTATTATGTTCAGGAATAATGAAGAAAATAGGGAAGGAAACGTTAACCATTTTACACATCAGAAGAACAATTTATTACAATCTAAGAACATTATTCACTATGATTATAAAAATGTTAAATTGTAAAACGATTGATACATATATAAAACGATTTAACCTGTATTAATCTGAAAAAAATGTTATCACTTTAAATCTTTAGCATTAAACGTGATTACATAATAGAAAGGTATAGTCTCAGTTTTAAGCTATTGGACCTTGAATTATTGTGGTTAGTTTGTATTTATGTTATTAATATTTATTTGTTTGTTTTTATATTTTTATAGAACCCAATTACAATATTTTTAAAACGTTTTTTTTTATAATATAATAATGAACCATTCAAATAACAAACAACTTAGTGTTCAAATATATGTGTAAGGTATAGTGAAAATATATATGGGTTATATTTAAGAAATAGTTATGAGGTATAATTGGTTTAATGCGCTCACTTGAAAATACAAATAGGTCCCATTTACGGTTATAAACCGCTCCCAGTAGATTTAAAACTATTTCAAGCAAGTTTTGCACAGTTATTTACTGAAAGAGCTTCATTTTCTCTAATTACGTTATGTTTTCCTCACGAGTTTTTTTAAATGATGTCCCATTCAAATAACTTTTATGGAAATTTGCATTCATACAAATAATCCAAATCGATTGTATTTTTTATTAAAATAAAGTATTTTTAGAAAAATAAAAAGAATAATATTGAAGCATAAGATTCTCCAGGCACTTTAACAGGTAATTTCTTCAGGACAAATCTATATCTTTCACTATCAATTCAGTGGTGGAACAGTTAAACACATTACAATAATGAACAATAACAAAAATTAATAATTCAGATGAATTTTCTGGTAATGATAACTAAGTCTATATTTGCGTTAATGGCAATTTTCATTTAATCTTCACCTTCAAGAACTAAACTAAACTAGAAACCAATGTAGTTTTAGAAGATGGTGGGTTGTCTCGAAAATTGATTCCGGTAAGATTGTGCTTAGTTAAACTATGTAAATATATTTATAAGTAAGAAACTTGTATTTATTTAAACAATTATTACGCTAACGACACATGGGATTCTTTAAATCTTTTATTAATAGAAGATTTTAAATAATTTTTTGTATTTAGTAATATTGTATGCTTTCCTAATAGTATAATGGGTACAGAGAAAAATTTGGATAACTGGAAGTCTCTAACGACGAAAACATCTATCTCCGTTTCTTTTAGGTTTCAGAGTTTAAGTTTTCAGTGAATCGTATTCCCGTTCTGTAATTAACAAAGTCAAATATCTTTACATTGTTTTACTAAACCTCTACATCTGCGGCTTTTGCCCTTGTCTATCAAATACTTGAAAAAAAGCTTAATTTAAATACTTTTTCGTTTACTAAAGTTCGTAAATGCTATGATATAAAATTTAATTAAAAAGAAACAAAGTATTCTCATTTAATTGTTCTAATTAATTTATTCTTCTAACTGATGAGATGTGTATTACTTATTTCGATCGTCTTCAATCTGGTTATATCTCTCTTCAAATACAATCTGAAGACATGCTTCGTACATTTATTTTGCAATATCTTGTTGACACTCAAAATAAAGTAAACATTTCAGATTATAATTGCAAAATATTAATTTATTAAGTTGTGTTTGATTTAGAAAATTTTGAAAATATAAACTATCCTTACTCTAGTTATCTTAATTTACAGAGAATTTGAACAAAATTACTTCTCATTGATAAAGTTTAAAACATATGAGAAAACCGGGCAAAGTGGATAACGCTTTTTTAAACCGCTGAAAAATCTTGAATGAAGTCAAAAAAAAGTTGTGTAATTTTTTTAAATAACATCTAACATACATCAATTAATTATAGAAAATAGTTATTTACTAAACTAAAAAAAAAAAAACAGGGATGTAAATTAATCATTTATAAGTAATGTCAATTATTCGCTTTGACCAAGCACCCTGGGCAAAGTTAGTAATGTAATCCAGGCAAAGGGAATTTTGTACTCATTAACCTGAAAAAGGAAAAATGTTGTGATAAAATGCACACAAGCACAAAATATCTCCACAACATTTAATTTTACAAAACATCTCTTAATTTTAGTGTACACATTACGCCAAAATATTTTTAAAAAAATACTTTACACTCTTTAAATTTTTAACATTAAATAGAATCAAAAGAAATTATATTGTTCTTTAACTTTAACCATTGTGACATAGGTCAAAGAAATATAATCTCAATCCGTAATAGTCTAAACCAGAGGTCTTCAAATGGCGGCCCGTGGGCCAGGTCCGGACCGCGAGCTCGTTTTGAACGACCCGCGCCAAATATATGAGTTGTCTCACAACTCCTCCTGTTATTCGAGGGCCGTATGTGTTATCAATTGTTTTGCTATGGTCTTTAATCATACTCAGCATATAGGTCCGCGGTAGACGATGTTTGAACATTGTATGGACATAACGAACACTATCTTCTTGGCCCGACGGTGTAGCTCTTTAACAACACTAGTTTGACGCATCGGTGTTACTGAAGGTTCAAACTCGGCTATCACTTCGGTGTCGATGAATTTCGGAACAGAGGGTTGTGAAGCATCATCCTCCTCCTCCTTGTCTACATCCATCTCTTCTTTTTCTTCTTCTTCTTTTTTAATTTCCATTTTCGGCTGTGGACGACGGCTTTTCGAAATTTCCTTAATTCTGGGGCTACATTTTAAGTTAAAATCCGTTCAGTATCTACATATCCGAACTTTATTTGAAGATACTTTCTCTTGATGGTCTCCCTCAAACGGGAGATCTCAGAGATAACTTGCTCCTCCTTTGGTGTAGTATTGTGAAATGACCCGTAATTCGAAATCATATAGCTTTTAAGACAGTTCCAAAGGTCAAAAAAACATGGCGTAACGCTATTCACGCAATAGGTACTGCACGATCAGTGATGCGGACACTTTCATCAATTTCGAATTGGCCCAAGATAAACCTCGGCAGTATCTGTAAATGTTGATGTAAAAATACTTTCCACCTTCTCGGCGCTCCTAGCGTTTTATATTTTCGCGCCATTGCGGTACTTCGGCTTCTACTAGGTTATCATCTGTAGGCATAGCTTGCATGTACCGTTTTAGGTATAGAGTTTTCGAAAAGATAACTATTCAAAAGTAGAAACTCAACAGTATTTGCTCCCTTGTATGTGCACCACATTTGAAGTTTGACAACCACGATCGACAACCGTATATTTTGTTTGTCAGTCCCGTCCACTGGAATCCTTTCCTTCGAACAGCCCCCGGTCCGGTGTTTTTGGTCCTCGATCGGGTCTGTCCTTGTCCGGGGTTCGCCTAGCCCTCTCTCTACTTTCGCTCCTTCCTCTCTCGCCGCATGGGTTCCTCTTTGTTTGACCGCACTGGATGTCTTCTTTGTCTTAATAGTTTGGTTTTAATTGATCGTATTTGTAAAATAATAATTTTTCAAAAATCGGTTGTTTAACGCTTGCTATTCTCGCCTAATTTTTACCTAATAAATGTTTAAAGTTTGCTTTGCTAAGCTTCACTTAACTTTTAAGCTTGATTTAACTGTTCTTGATATTTATTTCGGCGTTACAAAACCACTTTACGCCTACTTACAGTTAATTTTGCGTTGAAAATTATTTGTTATCATTTAGTGGTAAACAATGTGCGAAGCGTAATATTATAATTAGGAAAAAAGAATGCACTTTGAATACCGATGTCAATATGTTCGGTTTTAGGGGGTATACCCCTAAATCTTACTCCGGGAAAACACGAATTCTACGTTTCGGCGTCACCACTTGCCTTTAGCCGCACATTACCTAAGTAACACTCACAGTTCACAAATAATTCAGAACCCAACTACGTAACATCTTCCGCGTTGTTTTCAGACTGACAACGCCTTGGTTAGCGTTCCCTCAAGTCATCTATTGATATTGCTAACTCTGCACTTGCTGGCATTCCACATCTCTATCTCCCTTCATGTTTATGAACAAATTATCTATTTTCATTACAATTGGTACGTTTTAACGATAATTGCATATCTTCAACTTCTCTCGGAATTCTTCCGCTGATCAAAATGAAATGTCGATGGTGTTACTACGTGAAAATTGGCATTTGACATAATTAAAATTTGTCACTGAGAAATTACATCTCAGCTCTTTTAAAATGACTTTGCTTTTAGGTTTTATGTTCAGACAAAAACATTTCAAGTTACTTTTTTATAATTATTCAAAATAAACGATTTTTAAATTTTTAATTTCTCTTATACGTTCCCACTAGTTTATATTATAACGCGCACATACGCATGCACGCACACAAACGTGCGTGCGCACACACACACACACACACACACTCACACACACACACACACACACACACACACACACACATTCACACACACACACACACACACACACACACACACACACACACACACACACACATACACACACACACACAACACACACACACACACACACATACACACACACACACACACACACACAAACACACACACACACACTTAGACACACACACTTAGACACACACACACACACACACACACACACACACACACAGTCACACACACATACACAGTCACACACACACACACACACACACACACACACACACTCACACACACACACACACACACACACACACACACACACACATACACACATACTATATAAATATATATATGGAGTTATTATTAATACTTGTAAATAATTTTTTCCACCACTAAGTGCAATTTTTACCTTATGTGATGAGGCACCTTTCACCTCATAAACTCAGTGCAACGGAAAAATAATGGACAACGTTAAATATCAGGATATACATATATATATATTAAAACTATTCTTCTATTTGAAATATTGTATTCAATAACTATACTGCAAGAAAACATATTATATATATATACATATTGATTTTTCAAAACTTTTTCTTCAGGTGTATGTTGATGACGTATTTCATCAAAACTCTTTCCATCGTTAAGATTTCACACAATTTCTTCAATATATTTCCAAGGCAACTGAGGTTATATTATATGGACTTGAAGATGGTAGGCCCTATAGTTGTTAATAAAGTATTTTTAACATTATTTCAATAATAATTACTCAAAATTGTGAACTATACTTTTGATAATAACATAATTACCATTACTGTATATTTTTCTACTCCTATTAAATTAAACGTTTTTTTGTTTTGAAATTTATAAAATACTTCTATTTAATTTGTTAAAATATTTTATTATTTGTGATATAAATTCATAAATGTGGTTTTCCCTGTTACGGTTTTCATTTATCTATATAAATCTTGTTCACATTATAAATTCGGTGTGTAACTAAGCTCCTCACTGTAAAACTTACACACTGCATGAAGCAATGAATTTATGTTTTTTCTCTTTTAACTAAATTATATTGATTTAAAGCATTTCAAATTTAAATGCAGACTATAGATTACAATCGTCAAACTGTTCCACTTTGTAACTTGACGGTCTCGGTAAATGGAATTTAATCAAAAACCACGGCACGAACTTCACGAATTCTAGTGACAAATAGCTTTGCAGGAGCATTTTCTCACCAGTACTCGACGCCAATACATTTAAAATACAATAAACGTTTTAACCGTCAGGTGAGAATGCATACGAAGTGTGTTTGGAAATAATTCTGCTCTGTAATAGTATAAAGCATCGCAATTAAAAACTCCAACATTCTATAATCCATTGCTTATAAATTTAAAACTTTAAAAAAACAGTAATTAAAATTTACGCTTTATTTAGTATTCACATATCAAGTTGTTTCTTCAGGGATAACCATATAATCTGCACAGTTATGCCTGGATCTTCATCCTTGAAGAAGATAACAATGTTTATTTAAAAATGTCTGAATGCTAAATAAAGTCTTTGGATTTTGAGTAGCGAGTGTTTTATTTTATTATTATTAGTTTGTTATATTTATTATATTTTTTTAATTTTTTTTCCTAATGGGTAGGTGAAAAACTTCAAAAAGACTCTGCGCAATCCGTATTACGCAACAGTGTGAGATTTTTACTCACTAAAAACACCTCCCTTTTTCATGACCAGTTGAAGCAACTGACTAATGACTTCAAAGAAAGTCACGTCAAAGTCAAAAGAAACTCAAGTTTCTCTTTGTTCTAAAGTGGCCAAATCATGGCCGTCTAGTTCTTTGTAGACGGCGGACATGTTTAGTCACATCAAGGACTGGCTCAATATCCTGATTAGGATGTATATGCAGTCTACGCAAATACTTAGAGGCATAAAACTTAACCACATCTATAACAAGATCCCGGTGCAGGTCTTCATTTCTAACGTACCATGGTATATTTACCATGTTACGTAATACCTTATTTTGAAATGTCTGAATCATTTTCAAATTTGTTTTTTTGGTACATCCCCATAATTGAATACGATATGCCCAGATGGGTTTTAGAATTTGGTTGTATAATCTTATTTTATTATTTAGTGATAGTTCAGAACTACGGCCCATCAACCAGTATAACTTTCTATATTTGGCATTTAGTTCTTCTTTTTTTCTTTTTTACATGATCCTTCCACTTCAATTTTGCATCCAGTGTTATACCTAGGTATTTTGCTGTATTTGCTGTTGGTATAGCATTGACATTTATCAGTATTTATGGAGTAATAATCTTTCTGTTTGTATAGGTTACAAGAGCGGATTTGGTTTCATTTAACTTAATGCGCCATTTTTGAGTCTAGATATAAAGATTATTCATGGCAGCTTGTAAACTATTGGCTGCTTTGGTAACAGAGTTATCTGTTGATAAAAGTGCGGTATGATCACCAAAGGTGGCTGTCATTATGTTATTACCCAGTGGAATATCAGCCGTATATAGTAGGTAAAGTGTAGGCCCCAGTACACTACCCTGGGTTACTCCAGTAGATATCTTTTTCAAGTCTGAATAGTCTTTAACATATCTAATCCTAAAATATCTTTCTTCTAAATATGATGAAAGTATTTGATAAAACGTTATTGGTAAATCTCTATAGAGCTTATACTTCAACCCTTCATGTCATACTTTATCAAATGCTTGGGCTACACCAATAGAGCAGCCATGCAGATTTTTTTTTCTTCTAAGGCATTTTCTGTTGTATTAGTGATAAAATGAACCTGATCGATTGTAGAATGTTTACTTCTAAAACCAAATTGGTGACCTGGAATCAGTTGCTTTTCATTTATAATCTGTGAAAGTCTTTTTAATAGAAGTCTTTCAAATATTTTTGACATAATTGGCAACAGCGAAATTGGTCGGTAGGATGTGACTTCTGTAGGAGGTTTACTTGGTTTGGGTATTACTATAATTTCAGCTATTTTCCAGTTTTTAGGTACATATTTAATTTTGAAGCATGCATTTATTATAAGCTGCAACTTCAATATAACAATGTGCGGTAGCTCTTTCATTATTTTCCCTGTAACTAGATCATATCCAGGTAATTTTGTTCCACTTAAATAATGTTTAATTATATCCCTAATTTCTTTAAGTGTTACACATTGACTTGTACTGCATGAAATATTGTTAAGGTTTATTAAGATTGGATTTGAGTTTGTATTAAGTGGAGTAAACACTTCTTCTAAATGATCAGCAAATAATTCAACTTTTTGTTTCGCACTTTTAGCCTAATTACCGTCTCTCATTTTCAAAGGCGGATTTTGAGCAATAGGCCTATTTAGCTTTCTGGCAGCCTTCCACAAAGAATAGTTGGTATTTTCATCATCTGCTAAGCTATTAATAAAAGTACTTAAGGGTTCGTTTTTAACTTCTTTAATGCGTTTTCTTAACACATTGTTGAGACGATTAACCAATGATTTATCTTCAGGTGACCTAGATTGATGCCATTTTCTTCTAGCTCTTCTTTTAGCAAGAATCATCTCTCTAACATCTTCTGGATAGCTTGTTACTCTATACTTTTTAACATACCATATTGGAGTACTCTCTTCGCTGCTTGTTGAATGCCTGCTGTTAACTGTTCAACTTCATTATGAATTTCATCTGGTGTGTCCATTAGAGATTGGAGATTCATAAAGTCATAGAGCTTTTCCCTTAAGATTTCCCAATTAGTTAGTTTATTGGTAAGTTTAGGGAGGATTTTATTTACATTCACCCTTTCACTTAATGTGAGTATCCCTGGGGTATGGTCTGAGGATAGATCACCCCCCCCCCTTTCACAGTAATGTAAATCTTCGCTATATCTTTTGAAATAAAGAGATCAATCAAATCAGGGATTTTGTCAGGGTACGATGGCCAATACGTTGGCGATCCCGATGAGGAGAACACACATCTATAGTCCATAGCTGCTCGATATAGTTCCCTTCCTCTAGTATTTGTTAACCTTGATCCCCAGAGCGTATGCTTAGCATTAAAGCTCCTCCAATAACGAAGCTATTGCCAAGTATTCCAAATACATTTCTATAGTCATATTGCGATAGCTTTTGTCTCAGTGAGCAATAGATGACTGATATTCCAACATCCTTATTATTTGCTTTAATATTTATCATAGTTACTTGCATTTTAAATGTTTCTACTTTTAACTCTTCATAGTGTTGTATATTGTTTTTAATTAAAATGGCAGAGCCACCTCTAGCTTTATTGTCTGGGTTCAAGGCGTGGTAACATATGTACTGTGGTATTCTTATAAGAGATTGCTTTGAGCAATGAGTTTCCGATATTAAACATATATCAATATCTTCATTATTCAAAAATATTTGAAGTTTCGAAATATGTTTATGGAGTCCATTTGCATTCCATGTGACAATTCTTAGTTCATCATTCATTTCTATTTTTGCCATTCACTGGAGTCTTAGTATGATTTGATTTCATTTTTTAAATCTCATCAGTTAACAGCTTTATTGATCTTTCCTGGCCTTCTAATCTTTGTAGAATTTGACTAATTGCATACTTGGTTGAGTTTTCATCTTCTTTTCCCTGATTTTTTATTATACTGGCATAAGACTTTGGTTTATCAGTTACTTGACTCATACCTGGTGAATTATTGTTAACCTCTCTAGGATAGTTAATGTTTACGTTTTTTCTTGCTCTTTGTTTTGTTCCTCTCTGATTTCTATTTCTTTCTTGATAGGTTTTAGCAATTTCACATCCTCTATAATTTGCTGGGTGATCCCCTCGACAGTTAACACATTTAGGTTTATCTTCTTTTTTCAGCTGGCAATCTTTAGTAAGATGCTTTCCAGCACATTTCACACAAGCGAAGTCCCTCTTGCAGTAACCCTGTGTATGTCCAAATGCCTGACATCTCTTGCATTGCGCTACTAAATTTGCATTTCGTTTCACAGCTTCAATGTTTACTCCTATTCCCATTATTGATTTTATAGAAAATTTTTTTTCCATACTTTCTTCATTATGAAATGAGAGCATAAACAGTTGAAGGCCCCTTCTCACTACAAACCTCTCTCCCGCTTTGTTCTCTTTCACTTCTTTTTATTATATTTTTAGCATCTACAATTTGGAGACCTTTACCTTTTAAGTCATCAACTATTCCTTGGACGTCACATGATGGGTGCAGTCCACGTGCCATAACTGTTAATAACCTAGTAGCTTTATTTTCATACGTATGCCATTGCGTTCCACTTTTATTCAAGTTTTCAGTTACCACTCTATAAGTTTCATCATCATTTACTTTTACTTTCCAAATGTTATTATTATATGAAGTGCAGTTGCACTCTTTATCGTTTACTTGCTTAACTAGATTTCTTAAGTCGCTAATGCTGCTATATCCGAAACAATGATAGGTTGAGGAACTCTGTTTTTTCTCAATATTACTGACATTTTTTATTGTACGATTTGGTTTCTCAATATCCTTTACAGAAACTGACTCAGGGCTTGATTGTACCCTCCTTTTTTGGCTGGCTGCTTACTTTTTTTTAGGATCCAGTCTGTTTCCCTAATGAGTTCCTCTTCATCTGTACTATAACTTGTCCTTACTAGTGTAGAAGTAGATTCACCTTGATGGGAATTTTGCATTTTCCTTTCTAAACTCTGAATTAATTTTTGTAATTCATTCACTCTCTTTTCAAGAGACTTTCTAGCCGCCACTTCTTTTTTCCATTTTTCGTAGTAGCTGGATTCATTCATCTTCATATTAGGATTAGTAGTAATGGTTTTTTTTTTATTTCAATGTCGGTGATCTTATTACTTAAGTGCGATTTTAAAAAGCGTCATTAATTTGCAATAGATGGCTCTCCCCAGAATCTGATGAGCCGACCTCCTGAGAGGGTGGATTTTCCAGCGATGCTGGTCTGCCACCTGGGGTACTATATCCGTGGGTATTGTCCATTGCATTGAAATGGTATTGCATTTTATACCTTTGATAGGTATATATCTACCGCTCCTCGGGAGACAGACGCAGACCAAAAAGCCGCTTACTATGAGACAGACGCTTCTGGATTTGTAGAGGATTTTTGTGGACTCATACCACAACCATGCATTACTGCGGGTTTGTCTACTGCCCTACCCGCCGGGCAAATATTTATTAATCAATTAAACAATAGTTTATGACTATCCGAACATTGTAGTAAATTTGTTAAAACTTACTGAGACAGAACGTTTTCGATCGCTATGTGCCGATCTTTATCAGTGTCTTCTGCTTGGAGATGTTGGGCCAAGCGGTGACGGTTTTAAAGGTAGGTTTTCGATAGTATCAAAGAGTATGTGTGATTTGTATTGTGTTTGTCCGTTCAATATATTTGTAATTTGTGTTTTTGTAACTTGTACTTTGTGTAATTTGTTTGGGTTTTGTGTTATATTTATATTTGGAGAAAACATTTTATATCCTAAACAATAATGATAGAATTGTTACAGAAAATAATATGTTTACATGTGGTAAAAACGTTAATGATTTCTAATTTAGCAATCCTTAGGTCTCTCCTTCAGATGAAACCCTATTTTAAAAATAAATGACGTTTTTTTATAAATTTAAATTTAAATTAAACACCAGTTACCGCAGGTACTTATAAATTATATTATGTAGAATTACAAGAATTAAAAACATGAATTACCAATTAAAACTTAAAAGATTAATACAATGGTAAAACATTAACCATCTTTAAAACATAATGACATCGTCCAATAAAAAAAATGAAACAAAAGTACGTCAATAGTTGATTTCGGCTTTTTGATCTCACATTTTTTTCCATAAGGGTAAAGTTAAGTTGATGATTACTTGATTGTATCGCAGCAGAAGGTCTAATAGTTTTGTATTGCAACTACGCGATCTTGCAAGAATTGATAACCCAAAGACTAGTATCACAAAACACCTAACATGGAACTATATAGACTGAAAAATATGTTATTATGAATTCTAAAACCTTATACGAATCACATATTTTAGAATTCCTTCTACTATTTTACACTCTTTATACATACATATATATATATATATATATATATATATATATATATATAAAACATATATACATATAATTAAAGAATTAAAATATGGTACAACTCACAAATATAAAATTTTTTATTTCATATGCGTTTCAACGACTAATTTGTCGTCATCCTCAGTGAATATACACAAATCAAATTAACTAAAAATATATATATTAAACATAACCTATAAAGTTTTAACAAAAGTAAAAACAAAATGAAAATCATACTTTTGTTAAAACTTTATAGGTTATGTTTAATATATATTTTTTTAGTTGATTTGATTTGTGTATATTCACTGAGGATGACGACAAATTAGTCATTGAAACACATATGAAATAAAAAATTTTATATTTGTGAGTTGTACCATATTTTTATTCTTTAATTATAACTTACTCACAAGCCAGCTCGAAAATTGTTTATATATGCATATATACATATATATATATATATATATATATATATATATATATATATATATGTTGATATTTTACGTTGTCCATTATTTTTCCGTAGCACTTCATATATATATATATATATAGTGTTTTGTTTATTTTTTAAGTGTAATTTAGCGTATTTTGGTGTTATATTAAGTGTTAAACATTTTTTATTAAAATGTATTCTGTTGATCCAATTCTGGAGTATGATTTTGAGGTTAAGGTATTTACGGTACAGTTGTTTACCTTGGTAGGTGTTAAATTCTTGATATTTTACGTTATCCATTGTTTTTCCGTTGCACTAACTTTATGAAGTTAATATATTGCTATTGTAAGTAGTTTTAATCACCATTAAGTGCAATGATTTTACCTTGAGTGTTGAGGCGCCTTTCGGTCACTTGACCATTGTCGAATCACTCGAGGTAAAATAATTGCACTTAATGGTGGATAAAATTACTTACAATAGTAATATATTAACTTCATATATATATATATATATATATATATATATATATATATATATATATATCTTGTTCCAAGTTTCAAAAGCTAATATAATACTTTTTATTCATTCACTCAAGGTCAAATACATTTTTTTAAACACGTAGATATATATATTTGTTGTTAATACAGTTTTTTTCAAATATTAAATTATTATTTAATTTATTAATGAAATAATTTCAGTTTTATATGGTAGAAAATGTTTACAAACAAAAGTACAAGATATGCATTATAGTTATTTCGTCCCATTTGGCTCAAAACAAGTCATAACTCATGATTTCATAAAACTGCTGATTTAATTGTACAGGTTACGTTGTAGAGCAGTTTTTTCAACGCATTGGTTGTTACATTTTTATAATAATTGTAAATATTTGTTCAAAAGTAACAAAACTTAGCTCTGTTGACCTAAGTAGGAATTGTTTTGAACATATTTTTTTTTAGTATTACTTGTATATAAGGGGGTCTGATATGTTTTATATAAAAACATCTATTTGTTTTTTTTCTTTATATAAGATTTGACGTAACAAAAGAAAAATTTACAAAATACAGGGTGCGGCAGCATAACGTCCTTTTTTGAAAACTCAATAAAAACTATTGTATGCATTTGAAAGTATTTGTTTATTTTTTATAATATAGGTACATGTCTAAAGATATTATTTACATTGTTTTAAAGATCACATCTGTTAGGTGACGTCCCTCACTCTCCATACGTTGCGTAAACCGATTTCTGGCGTTTGTCATGACTCTTGTTAGCGTAGCAGGTGTTATGTTGGCAATTTCTTTTTGGATGTTGGTCTTCAAATCTTGTAGGATTCTTGGACGGTTCACATAAACACGGGATTTCAAAAAACCCCATAGAAAAAAAACACAAGGGGACAGATCGGGAGAGCGTGCCGGCCATTCCAAATCGCCTCTAATTAAGATAAGGAGCTCTGGAAAGTGTTCCCTTAAAAGAGCCATCGATTCTCTTGAAGTGTGTACTGTTGCACCGTCTTGTTGGAACCAAGTGTCCCCCAAATCCAACTCTTCTAGCCGTGAGAAAAAAAAAATTCTGTAGCATGTTTACATACCGGTCCGAATTCACTGTCACTGTAACCTCATTATCCTCAAAAAACCAGGGACCAATAATTCCAGCTGAGGAAATTGCACACCACACTGTGACTTTGGGTGAATGCAAAGGCCTTTGATGCAATTCTCGAGGGTTGTTGTCAGCCCAGTAGCGCATGTTTTGTTTGTTAACCGACCCACACAAATGAAAATGGGCTTCATCGCTAAAAAAAAACAATAGCACCCTCGGGAACGACATCAAGAAGAAGCTCACACGCGTTCATCCGAGAATTGAAGTCACGTTATGAAAGTTCCTGCACTATCGCCATCTTATAGGGATGAAAATGAAGATCATCACGAAGAATTCTTCTCACAGAACGATCGGGTAGTCCAAGGGCAGATGCGTGTTTGCGCGCAGAACGCCGTGGTGATCGCAACATTGACGCTCTCACTGCTTCAATGTTCTCAGGTGATCTAACGGGCCGAGGGACTCCAGTTCTTCGTTTTGTCGCACTTGCAGTTTGTCTGAATGTAGTGACCCATGTAACAATTGATTTGCGGTCTGGGACGGGAGCCAACGGGGCTAAATTAAAGCGATTCCGAAATGCGCGCTGTGTTGCAATAACAAAACATCCGCTTGAAACGTAGGCCTCAACGGCAAAGGCACGATCCTCACTATTCCATAATGGCAACTGAAACGTGTTGGGACAAAACTTTCCTGTACCCCCTTGTATGAGTCCACTAGGGCTCCGCTATGACATAAACTAACTGAATGGCGAGCATTTAAAAAAAGGAAGTTATGCTGCCGCATCCTATTATTTTACATTTTAGACCTAGAGTTCACCATTTATTTTAAAAATGGTCTTTCGATCTTTTGCTTCACTTATGATGATATCCCTCAAGATTTAAAAGATAGGTCACACAACGAAATATAATAAATAATTGCCTTTGGGAGAGAAAAGTACAGTTGTATATTTACCTCGTGTGCTTTTCTTCAGGTAAAATGAAACCATAACAGAGGCTATACCATGTTGTTCAAATAATAAAGTTATTTCTATTGACGTCTCTATTTATGTGCTTTACGAATTACCCAAACAACACAACACCCATCTCAGAAACATGACGTACAATAACAGATTCCATATCATTCTACATTCTTAAAAAGAGACATATTGCAAAGAATTTACCCGTACATATAGCACAAGGTATTGCATAGTTCTTAAGACATTTCTTTAAACCTTCTTTGTCTCTTTTTTATAGGCGTAACGCTACCCAATGTTTCCATTAGAAGGTAGACCAATTTTAAGAGTTCTCCTTACTTTAACGTTATCATAACTTCAGCATTTCGGTTTTGTAAAACCCCTTGTTATAGTCTTCATCGATATAACTGAACAGATTCTGAACAGAATAACTGGAAACTTCTTTCACCACCACAGTTACCGGAATATTTATGACTCTAACCTCATCACACGTTCGCCTCACATTCCATGTAAGTAATAGCTCTATGTGATTTAGAAACTTAAGAGCCATTTTATACTTATATATGCAACTATTTAGTCCTTTCCAACTCGTATATTTTAATTAACTAAATCTGTACTTATGTAAAGTATGTTTAAAGTTATACTTTAAGGAATTGGGTTCTTTATTTAAACATTTCTTGAATGGCATGATACGAATGTTTGAATTACATCAAACGCTTTAAACCGATGACCATGTCAAATTTGATTATAACAATCAAAAACACATTGTTGTGTGAGTCAAGTTGAAAACTTGTGAAGTTAAAAAAAGAACATGATGGAAGGTTCAAAATTGTCTTCGAAATCAGGTTAAAAAAAATCTTGTTTTGTGAAAAAAAATTTTAATCATATTTGGTATGTGCGTAGATTAAACCTTTATTTGTAAATCTCTTACTAATCTTCAAAACGACTACCGTTCTGATATTAGCTTTGCAGTTGATTTTATCAAAGATATTTTTTCAGGCAAGTAAAATATATAAAAATAATTGCATGTATCCCTAAAAGGTCGAAATTCACATAAAATTGTGTTCAACACTGTAATTTTCCTTTAGTAATGATGTCAATTAGTTTTGTAGTCGATATGTTTCACATATTCTTCAATTATCAAAACTTTACTTGTGCATGCATCGTAGGACGTTTGCTTACACAAACGTCTCCGAGGAAGTGACACAAACAAAGTACCATGGCTTTATAACAACATTTAAAAAAGATCCATTTGCTCAGAATTTACTTTTCTGATTGGCTTCTTACTTAAGTTTAACCAAATGGCAAGAAACTTATATATATTAAAATGACAAGTTATACTCTAATAGAAACACTGATTTCATAAAGTTATTAAATTATGATTTAACTGTTTAAAAAAAAGTAATTTAAAATTATTCATTGAAAATTTACATTGTCTATAATTAGTTAATTTATTTTCAAGAAAAGTGATTCCGTTGCAGCTTGTTGGGGTGGGAAAGGAGGTACTTTATGCAGGTTATGTCTGTTGCAAGGGCGCTAATCTTGCCCCTACCGGTGTGACAATAAAAGGAGTGGGTTTTAAAAACGTTCTGATGATTTGGATAAGTTAATTGAGTTAATTACACTAACAGTTTATTTAAGTAAAAAGGGTATATTTACGTTGTTATGGGAATGAAACTGTACATAAGGAAAATAATATGTTTCAAGGCACAAATTGTGTTTTAAATTCAGATGTGGGTCTTAGCGTTAAAATAAAAAACCGTATCTCAATATGCTAAACTTAGATTAGGAATATTTGTGACTGCGAATTTATCGCATCATGCTTACTAGATCGATACAAAACGTGGACAACACCAGCACTCCATTGTAAAAATAAATAACCCAATCTCTTCAAACATGTTTTGCCAACTATGTTGCAATATCATAGTCTCTGACGATCATCATGAATATATGATCGTCACAGATGATTAAAAAATATTTGAAGATGCCTCATTCCCGATGACTTTAAACATTTTTCATCAATTGTTTGTTTTTGTATGTACTTCCGTAACCATAATTGTACTTAGTTATTTTTAAACAAATATATTTTAGACTTGAGCATTAAAACTATGTCAATATTTACAATTAGGAAATTATCTTACAAACTTTGAAACAGTTTATGGAACTTCAAAAACATTTACGAATCTTCTACTATTTATCTAATTACTATTTACGAAATTAAATGTTTTTCTACTAAAACACATGAAAGACATATTGTTTATATTTTTTCAACGCTAGGTTTGTTACATGCTAGTTTTGAAGTAAATGCAATAAGGAAATTTTAATTTGTAAAGTTTAATATAAGATGTTGACACATATAACGTATACATATATATATATATACATATATATATATATATATATATATATATATATATTGTATTTATGTATGTATAAGTTATGTAACTAAATATTGTAGATTTAGCTACTATTTTAAAATGATCTAGTTATAATTTTGCTGATGCAGGCTCTGTAATGTGCACCTGCAGACCATAGTCAAGTTAGTGTGTAGCGGACTTAAGAAGAGTACAGTTGCCTAAATTCCAACTGAATGTATATCAATTGTGATTTGTTAAGCCTAATTTTGTAATAATTTCAACTTTTATATATATATATATATATATATATATATATATATATATATATATATATTTATTTATTTATTTATTTATATGTTTATTTATATATTTATATACATATATATATATATATATATATATATATATATATATATATACTTTTAAAAATATAATTTATATATTCGTTATTATTCGTATATAAATATATATATTATTCTTGTTTATGTTCACACATTTGAGTTTGAAGAGACGTTTACTATGTAAATATATAATAACATTTTTTATCGAAACATTCTGATATTCCATTTAAACAGGTTTGGGCGTTGAAGTTTCTTGCCCGTTAAGTGACGTCATCGAAGCCGGGATATCTTTAAACTCTATGTCTCATCCATCTTCCCTCCTTACATTGTCAAGAATAAATCCTTGTTTAGAAGGACAGCATGGAGATTAAATCCAAGCGAATCAAACCCTGATGTATTGTTTTTTCAGCGTAAAATTGCTCTTCAACTTCTCATTAAATTTATCACTTTAAATTAAATTACTAAGACAGTTCTATAGATATATTTAAGTATTTAATCTCTAAAAATGAAAATGTAGTGCGTGATTCTTCTGCCTTATGTCTGCGCCTGCGACCATAGGTAAACGTTGGTCGAGTTATAAGCTGCAATACTTCTTTTCAAGTTATAAAAGAAAGTTGTTCTTGTTAATGCTATTGTATATTTGAGAACTTTTTTTGAACATTATACATAAAATATGTTCTTCAAATTAAGATTGAATTTTGCCTTACATTATGAACAGGCGCTTTTTTGGCGTTTATATTCTATTTGTTTTGTTTTGTTTGAATGTCATTGTGTTTTATATTCAGAAGCTCTTTACCTATAGGAATAACAGCTTTATTGTCACTGTCCAAGTTATATATATATATGTGTGTGTGTGTGTGGGGGGGGGTGGGTGTGTGTGTGGGTGTGTGTGTGCTCAACAAGTTATTGACCAAGGATTCCTAGCGTGGATCGTAGTATTTGGGTGAACATGAGATAAAACTGTATTATAACTCAAATTATCCAAAATCAAATAATTTCGCTGATTGTTTAACCCTGACTGAAGAGTGATATAAGATATTTATAGAAGCAAACGTTATAGTCTCCCGTTAGGAGCTGAAGATTAAAATAAAATTCTAAATTTAAGAATTATAAATTGTATTGATTTTAGGTCAATAATTTCAGAAAAATGTAGAAAATATAGCCGGGAAAAAGCGAGTAGATTACCCACAACTCCCAAGTAATTTAATGTCGCTGACGTCACATAATAATAAAAAAGAATGTTTGTAAGCTTCATGCCAAAGAAATTAAAGAATGGCACATATTTGCAAAAATTAATGTATTTTCAAATTATAAGAAGCAAAAATAAAAACTTGTCAAACATAAATCGTAAATCAGTAAGGGGATGGATTAATCTTGTAAAGAGAGAATGTTTATTCTTTATAGACAAGATATTTATACGATAAAAGTTTGTTTAAGGTTGGATCCAACTACTTTCATATTTTCTTTGTGATTTCGTGAATGAAATTTTTCAAGTGACACTACATTCTATGACTGTCCTCACAATATATTGATGTAACTTTAACAAATACGCAGGCTTGTCTTCAGGTCTGTAGATTCAAACTAAGTATTCTTCAGTTTCTGTAGTTTCCACTGATATACCGTAATTTTAGTACACGATATACCTGGATACGTGTCGGTTCCATTGTAATGTTTGACAAGATATTACTTTCCGGTTGTAATTGATTTGTATAGTATGTTTTACCAAATATTTACACGTGTCTAAAAGCTTTTTAGAATATAAGGTTTTGCATCATGTAATTTATTTTTAAGAATAATTTGTATAAAATATTTAATATTAAGGCCACAAGATGTGCAATAAATCTGACAGGTTGACTTTATAGTATGAACACTATTCTTCGTGGCTTGGGCATTATTTGTACTATATACTGAAGAAACAGTTAAAGGGGTCTACTGTGAAACAATATTTACTATTTTAATTCAAGACTATCTTTAGAAAAATAGGTACACAGAAAAATATGACAAAATGTTTCTTGTTTATTTCACTGACGTTTGAAACATTTTTAGTTATCAGATCTAATTGTACGAAAAGAAAACATTCTTAATCTTTAATTTCTGCATAAACAGTCTAGACCTTTGACTGAAGGAAGCGTCTATAAATTAGTATCGTTGGCGGCATTATTTCTCGTGTTTCCATCTCAGTCGTACAAGTCGACAATTTTGAGACTCGTATTTCTATTAGCAATGCAGTTTAATATTATGGTGATAGCCCCGTGTTCTGATTCTTGTCGGATACTTTCGAGGACCAATTCGGAATGAAGTCTAACTGTTAGCACTCGAGGTGATAGTCTTCTGTATTTTATCGTTTATCCTACTTATCATTACTCTGAAATAAAAATAAACTCGGTATGTTATAAGATTAAGAAACATACTGCAAAGGGCTAACATGTCACATTTTACCGTTGCAATTGCAATAGTAAATTCCTTATATTTTTTGAGGTTTGCCGTTACAATAGCGAAGCCAAAACAAAATAAAAATGCCTTAGGCATAATGTAAGTTTAATTAAACGGGTTTAAGGGATATAAATAAAGCCATTTTAGGGATAAGGGGATTATTCCAGATTTGAAAGGGGGGAAAAGTCTAAAATCCGCCTATAGAGACCATCGGCAATTGAGGGAACACAACGTGAAGAAAGAAGGACAAAGTGAAGAAACGAAAATCCAGATGCAGAGCCTTTCGAAGGACTTAAAGTAAAATAAACAATTAGTGGATATTTCGACAACAGACTGACAGGTCGTGATAAATGCAAGCAGGAAGTAAACGAGATAAAGCAACCGGTCACACAAGGAGTGGGATACTTGTTATTCATCTGAAGCAGCCGGGAGGGGTTGACAAAGTCTGAGAACATCAAACATTTTGGTAGTTTATCTGGAGACCATGACAGGACCGGTCGTGTGGGAGTGCGTTCCGTATTGTTTCACTCTTTCAGTGTTTCAAACCGATAGGTAAATGGTAAAAATGCAGGGCTAAGTGTGAGATAGATTTATAAAATGTAGTCACATGTGTGTTGAAACTCTTTTGGGGAGGAAACTCTCGAAAAGTGGTATTCATAGTTAAGCAGCAATGTCGTGGCGTCCACAAGGAAATTTTTGCAGAAAAATAGGTCGAAAAAAGGTTTTGAGTCGGTGGTAATATAAAAAAATGAACAGTGCCTAAAATTAAACTGGTTAAACAATTTAGGGTAAAAAGTAACCAAATTCACCTATAAAAATGTTAACTGTGTAAGGAAAAAATCCAGTAGCTCAACACCGGGAGTAAAATTAAGTTAAAAAACTATATAGACAGTGTTAAAGACGTATTAAAAGACTAAATCCAGGACTTAAAAAAAATATATATAAATGAAAATGTAAAATTTCGCACAAAAACAAAAACGTGTTGTTTGTTTCGGATATTACGCCAACTTGGGGACAATGAAGAGCAGGTGACTCGAGTTTTGGGCGAGTACAACATCAAAAATGGCCAGCCTCAAAAATAGGAGAGAGATGACATCACACCAACGACGGACCAGAGAGGAAGTGACGCAGGAAAGGTCATATTTTAGCTTCTCTCTCTCAAATTAATTAAAAATTTTATTTTGTATATTTGGGGAACTTTTTGAAATTTTAAAGTTTATATTTAAATAAACTTTACAAAAGTTGAAAATGCGTTCAAAGGAGTGGCTTCGTTTCAGAATGAAAGTGGAGGGGATAGCGTTAGTTTATGGTAGCATCTTCAAACTAAGATGGCGAACCCTCCCGTTGTAGACTGAAAAAGCACAAATCAAAATGTTTAGAAATACATTTTTGAAAGTTAAAATAAGAAAGTAAAATTTTGGAAAAAGAATATTCGGATCCTATGAAGTAAATTCAAGTTATAAAAAAGTAAATAAATTTCAAGTAATAGAAATAAACTATGTTAGAGATAAAGACTGCGAGAAAATTAAATTGTTTTCATGTGGGTTTATTATTAAATTTTGTCGAATTTTAAAGAAGGTATAAAATATTCCAAAATGTTTCTTACAAAGAATTTGGGCTTTAAAGGTCTGTTGTTTTTTATGTTTGATTTAAGATACTAAAGTCAGATATCAAGAGATATCTGGGACAATGAAAAGGTGGTGAAAATAAGTTAAATTGTAAAGAAGTCTTACAATATAAAGTAAAATCTTGTACAGAAAAGTAAAGTAGAATTTTTGCCAATTAAATTAGAAGTTAGAACCGTTAAATAATAAGGTTTGAGAATATTAACGAAAAAAGTATTAATTTTAATTTTAAATTATGTTTAAAATTTTAGAAAAAATTGAAGAAAAAATTTTAAAATCAATTTTGAAAATTCAAATAATTATCCTAGAAAGGGTAAATCTTGAACTTAAAGTAAATATAAACTATCCCAAGTTTTTGAAAAAGAAATAAGATAAGAAGAAGTTGATATAAAAATTATTTGTTTACTAAAGAAGCTATACAACAGGTTTATATATATATATATATATATATATATATATATATATATATGTTTGGAACAATAGTTTCGGAGGACCAATAATTATTACAATTATATAAATTAATAGTTTGTACTTACGTGCAACGTGGAATACACACTTATCACACTCGCGTATTAAATAAGCGATTTCTGGCCAGAAAACTTGTTCGTATTCCACGCACTGGTCACATTCGGTATAAACATTAATAACATAGTTACATTCACGTATTCTAGTACCTAAGGTACGGAGATTGAAAAGTATAATAATATACTAGAACGTAGGGGTATCTATCTACACTCCCGAAAGGTCTAACTTGCTCTGCCGGTTCAAACTGCAGAACAAACCTTATCACGGGTGAGCTTTGTCTGACTTTGGCGGCGGGTTTAAAATAAAAGAAATGAGTCTATATTAATTTTAAATACGTAACATACCGGGGGCCTTGAATCCTTCTAGGATTCAAAGAGAACTAACACAAATGTAATATCATGAGAGTTTATAAAAAAAAAGAGTTCATAAAGGAAAATAAAAATATCTCTTTTACAAAAATTGAGCGCACTATGGCGCAAGTTCATTATGAGCGTAGAGGTAGAGGGAAAACCTTGTGAGCAGGTCTTGCCAAGGTTCCCTGCTTTGTCTTCAAATGAACCATTCATACTACACCATCCTTTCCTGGAGAAACACTACTTATCCTAGCCAGAAGCCATGCGAGAGGTGGTGCAGGTTGATGGACTAACACGAGGTCGCCGACGCGCAGGTTGACAGTTGGCACGTTCCACTTCCCCCGTTGCTGAAGAGTATGGATATATTCTAGATGCCGTCTCTTCCAAATACGCTGGTGAAAGGCCTTGATTAGCTGCCAGTGCTTGAGTCGGTTGGCAGGAACGTTGAAAAGATCCTCTTCTGGAACTGAAACCAATGAAGATCCTATTAAGAAGTGACCCGGGGTGAGTGCATTGAGGTCTGAGGCGTCGTTTGACAGAGGTGTGAGAGGTCTCGAATTCAAAATAGCCTCTACTTGAGTTGTGAGAGTGGAAAATTCACATAGAGTTAAAATATGTTCACCGATGACACGTCGGAGGTGATGTTTTGCACTCTTGATTGCTGCTTCCCAAAGACCACCTTGATGAGGAGCTGCAGGCGGGTTGAAATGAAAGTTGATATTGTGTTGTAATGAGAATTCAGCAAGAGGGGTTCGGCCTGAAGAGATGATGAGATTTTGTAAAGCATTATTCGCTCCAACGAAATTCGTTCCACAGTCAGAATAAATATTTGTGCAAAGACCGCGTCTAGACACAAATCGGGTGAGAGCGGCAATAAACCCATCTGTCGACAGGTCCGATACTACTTCAATGTGTACAGCCTTTGTCACAAGGCAAACAAAGATACAAAAATATGCTTTTGTCAAGCGAATCGAGCGCAAATTGTGCATTTTTATGTTAAAAGGACCTCCGTAGTCAATTCCGGAGTTGAGAAACGGACGAGAAGGTGTTAATCTTGCTTTTGGTAAATCACCCATGAGCGGAGATTTATTGTGAGGCTTGTGTCGAAAACATACAACACATTAAAAAATACGAGAGCGTATTACACTTCGGACCGAGAGTATCCACACATCCTGTGCAAGAAGTGATTGAGTCAATTGAGCGCCCGAGTGTAAGTATTTTCGATGATAAAAATCAATAAGAAGGTTGACGACATGATGTCGTTTGGGCAAAATCACAGGATGTTGCACATCCGTAGGAAGTTTTAAAGCATTGAGACGTCCTCCCACTCGTAGGATATCATCCTTGTCGAGAAAAGGAGAGAGTCGGCGGAGTTGTGACGAGGCAGGTGTAGTTGGATCCTTCTTCATGTCAACGATGTATTCTCTGAACGCTGATTCTTGAACCATCTTGAAAATTGCCAGTCTTGACGCTCTCATTTCCAGAGTGTTGAGAGGACCATCGAGCTTTCTTGAATGACGAGCGTTATGAGTAAATCGCAAAATATAAGCCATCACACGCTGGAGTAGGCTAAAGTGAAAAAACTGAGTGAGGAGCTCCCATTCATGAGGAGCAGTTGATATGAGAGATATAGGTGAAATGGGTTTCTCTTCTCCTGTGTCAGTAAGTTTTGCAGGCATAAAATGAGATACAGGCCAGTTATCATTAAATTTTTGTAGCCAAAGGGGGCCGTACCACCATAATGAGTGCTGTGGTAAATCTTTAGGAAGTAACCCACGCGACGCGCAATCAGCAGGATTATCTTCACTCGCTACGTGTCTCCAGTAATGAGAAGGCACTAATTCTTGTATCTGGGCTACCCGGTTGGCAACAAACGTCTTCAATCGATGAAGAGGTGTTTGTAACCATGTCAGTGTTACTGTCGAATCACACCATAGAAATACAGAAGAAAACTCCACCCTTTTTTCAAAAAGAGAGATAACATATCCCACTAGTTGGGCGAGTAAATGAGCTGCGCTTAGCTCTAATCGAGGTACCGTGAGCCTTTTCAGAGGGGCTACCCGAGTCTTCGATATTACTTGCCGAATTAACACAGAGTCGTCGCTAAGTTGGCATTTCAAGTAAACGACGGCGGCATAACCGTTCTCAGAAGCATCTGAGAAACCGTGTAACTCAAAGTTTCTCGAGTGTGTTATTCGTAATGCACGAGGAATTACAATTTCTCGTAGAGTATTAGCCGAGTCTGTAAAGGTTTGCCATAATTTCAATTGTTCATATGGAAGTGGTTCATCCCAGTTCAATCCTTTGATCCAGAGTAGTTGCATAAAACGTTTGGCCCACATAACAATGGGTGAGAGAAAGCCACAAGGGTCGTAAATCTGGGCAATGATACCGAGAATTTGACGTTTAGTCCTGGAATTGTGGGGAAAATTCAATTTATAGGTAAACGTATCGGTAGAGGGTGACCAGTGAAGACCTAATATAGTGAAATGTGGTTGTTTACTGCCTTGAAGGAATACAGGGGTCTCTAAATGAGCATCAGGAAGATCTTACAGCAGTTGACTGGAGTTAGATGTCCATTTGCGTAGTTCAAAGCCTCCGCGAGCCAGGAGCGAGATGAGTTGCTTACGGAGGCTCAAAGCCTTTTCTTCAGAGTCAGCTCCACAGATGATGTCATCTACGAACGTCTGCGTGCGTAGAATATTTGCAGCTTCAGGATAGGAGTCACCTTCGTCTGCAGCGAGCTTATGTAAGGTTCTAATGGCAAGATACGGTGAACAATTCACTCCGTAAGTCACTGTCGTGAGCTTGTAGATTAAAGAGGGCTGATCTGGACTTTCACGCCATAAGATCATCTGATAGCACTGGTCATCAGGGTGCATTTTTACATGTCTATACATTTGAGTAGAACTCGGCCCACCCTGGCACAGCCACCCCTAAACTCGGCCGCTACGTAACCTAGGACTATAGGGGTAAATTTGGATGATGCTCAAGGTCATCCCGGCCGTGACCCCAGACCAAGGGGTGGTTTCGACCACGTTCAGGGGGGTAGGGGGTAGTTTTTCGAAAAAAAAAAAAAAAATCGGCCGCTACGTAACCTAGGACTATAGGGGTAGTTTCGGATGATGCGGGCGGACGTCGTGACCCCGACCCTAGCTTTGGGGGTGGTTTCGACCGCGTCCAGAGGGGTAGGGGGTAGTTTTTCGAAAAAATTTATTTCCAACACACTGACCTAAGCCAGCCAAAATGGATCTAACCTAACCTAACCTAAGTGTTGGGGGTGACCTCGGCTACGTGCAGGACCATACGCGGGGGTAGCTCCGGGGGTGGATTGGGGGTGGGGGGTAGTTTTCGAAAAAATATTGGAAAAACGTGCCTTGACCGATAGGATGAGTCTAGAGTGTATTGTTGCGTCGGTAGGGGTAGTTTCACCTAGGGGTAGTTTTTACAAATAATACGAAATTGCCGAAAATCGATGGGTTGGATCAACAGACAGTACGGGATACGTGCAGAGGCTCTTATGGACCTTTGCGGGGGTGGTTTACCTAGGGGTAGTTTTTACAAAAAATATGAAATTGCCGAAAATCGAACGGCTTGATCGAATGGCTGTATGGGATATGTCTAGAGTCCAATAAGGAACGCTGCGGGGGTGGATTCACCGAGGGGTAGTTTTTACAAAAAATATGAAATCGCCAAAAATGATCGGTGTCCTGGGTAATAGTCGCTCCCGAACCGGTGTGATTACCCAAGGCCTGAACGGTGTCATCATTCGATGATAACGAAGGTCGCCCCCTATCTACCATAAATATTCATGTATTTATGTAAACACAGACATAGACACGATGGACATCAGACGATCCATTGCAGCAGAGTTGCATAAGCCTGCAAGGCGAAATTTTAAAACACGTAGAGTACGTGTAAGAGGTATAGACGATTTATATCAAGCCGACTTGGTGGAAATGATTCCACATGCCAAGGACAACAACGGCTACAAGTATATACTGACCATGATAAACTGTATGACTAAATTCGCATTTGCGCTCCCATTAAAATCAAAATCAGGCTACGAGGTGGCTGCCGCTCTGGAACCTATTTTAAAATTACACCCTATGAAAAACCTTCAAACCGATCAAGGTAAAGAGTGGTTTAACAATCATGTAGGTAAACTGATGAAAAGATACAAAATCAATCACTATTCCACCTATTCCGATAAGAAAGCCTCGATGGTGGAACGCCTGAATCGTACACTAAAGGGGCGAATGTGGCGTGAATTTACATCGCTAGGGACATATCATTGGCTGAATATATTGAAAAAAATTGTCAACGCCTATAATAATACAGTTCACCGTGCTATAGGCATGAAACCTAGTCACGTGACTAGAAAACACGAGCAGATGTTGTTGGACAAGACACGAGGAGGAGGAGGAGGACCCGAGAGTAAGCCTAAAGCGCATAAATTTCACGTAGACGACAAGGTTCGAATCTCGAAATACAAGAAAACCTTTACCAAGGGCTACTTGCCTAGCTGGACAAACGAGTTGTTTACTATTTACGCCGTCTTACCGACAGATCCTGTCACGTACATCTTACAAGACGGCAAAGGCGAGACAGTAAAAGGCAAATTTTACACCGAAGAACTGAGTAAATCAAAAGTAGGTTCGATATACCTCGTGGAAAAAGTACTGCGCACAAAAGGCAATAGAGTCTTTGTGAAATGGCTAGGTTTCGATAGAAACCACAACTCGTGGGTAGATAAAGATAAGCTTATACTGTAGCCGCATAAGACCGTATGATGTCATTGGATAAGTCAACTGCCAGCGCCAGAATATATATTTCAAATAAATATAATGATCGTCGCCCAATTGACTCATTCTGGTTACGTCTTTCGACATGCGTGTAGTGAATGCTCCATATACGATGCAACTACATAACTTTGACGCATATGTAGGCGAAAAGGAGAAACGAAGTCGACACAGCCCCCTATTGCCCAACACTATTAGAGCAATCGTATGCGGTCCGTCAAATTGTGGCAAAACAAATGTAATATTCAATCTTTTGTTCGAAGCAAACGGGCTGAAGTTCGCCAACATTTATATATTCTCAAAATCACTTCACCAGCCTAAATATAAGTTTCTGTCCAAGGTGCTGGAAGAATCGGGTATCGGCTATTTTCCGTACAGCGACAACGAAAACATAATCAATCCACGCGAGGCGGAACCTAATTCCATTATGATATTCGACGACATACAGTGTGAAAAACATGATAATATACGTAACTACTTCAGTATGGGCAGACATAGTTCAATTGACTCTTTCTATCTAGGTCAAACGTACAGCAGGATCCCAAAACATCTAATCAGAGACAATACCAATCTGATTGTTGTATTTAAACAGGACGATATGAATCTAAAACACATTCATTCGGATCACGTCGGTACGGACGTGTCGTTTAACACTTTCAAAGAGCTCTGTGCAACGGCTTGGAAAGAGAAATTCGGCTTTATAGTAATAGATAAAGACAGCGATATAGATCAGGGACGATACAGAATCGGTTTCGACTCCTTCGTAAAAGATCTATAATGCGAATATATACGTATAATGATATATCGCCATATGCCAACGGCGACACTACCAAAACGCCAAAATCAAATTTATGTTGTTTCTATTATGCCGATAAGAAGAGGTTTTGCGGAAACTACTGTAGCCGTACGAATAGGCACGGGCATGTATTTAATAGGCGCTGCTGGAGACATAAGCGGATCGGATCGTACAGCAAGAGTTTACCGCCTATAATTCTGATAATGATTACATCTGCAAATAGAATCTATAATAGGGACATCTGGATTAGGTTCATGCATGAATGCGATAAAGGCGGCGTACCGTTTGAATTGATAATATACAATGAACACATGTTGAAAGGAACTGTTAGGCATCCGCAAAACTTGATATCCAGATTTCGACCGTTTCCTGATTTCTTCAACCGGACACTGGCTCCCAGTCACGGGGGCATAGAGTACACGCAAGTATACCTCGACATGTTACAGTACAGTTATTCATTGCCGTATGCATCCCGTTGTGTAGTAATCACGGAGAGGACAGTTCCCATAGTTGGCCCTATAAAGGCGTACAAGCTTATCAGCGGTGTAAAGTGTTGTGTAGACATTAGCTACAATGTGAAATATGGCCCTAGACCCTCATCGCTACCCTTACGCGGTAGAGGTAAATATTACGAGGCTGTAAATAATAAGGCACAAGGTGTGTTTACAACCGAATTTCTAAAGGTAGCCATGCCGACGGTACCCAATCACTGTCATCATTTCGGGTTGTCTTTTGACGGATCAAAATATACGGTTGAGGATCGCAGGCAACTTGAGATGTGGTGCACATACACGGGAGCAAACCCTGATGAGTTTCTACTCTTGAACAGTTATCTCTTCGAAAACTCTATACCCAAGCTAAAACAGTACATGCAAGATATGCCCAGAGACGATAATCTAATAGTAGCCGAAATACCTCAATGGCGTGACAATATAAAACGTACCTTTGTCTTTAGAAGCGCCGAGAAAGTGGAAAGTATACCGTATTTCGACATCAACATGTACAGATACTTCCGCGGTCTCCCTTGGGCCAATTCGAAATTGATGAAAGTGTCCGCATCACAGGTTGTGCAATATCTATTGCGTGAAAAGCGTCACGCCATGTTTTTTCGATCTTTGGAACTGTCATAAAAGCTATACGATAGTCGAATTACGGGTCATTTCACAATATGACACCAGAGGAGGAGCAGGTTATCTCTGAGATTGCCCGTTTGAGGGACAACATCAAGAGAAAGTATCTCCAGATAACGTTTGGCGATGCAGACGCTGAACGAGTTTTGACTAAACAATATAGTCCCATCATCAAGGAAATTTCGAAAATTCGTCGTCTACAGCCGAAAATGGAAATTAAAAAAGAAGAAGAGGAGGAGATGGATATAGACAAGAAGGAGGAGGAGGAGGATGATGCCTCGCAACACTCTGTTCCGAATTTCATCGACACCGAAGTAATAGCCGAGTCTGAACCTTCACCGATGCATGTTGAATCAACAGACGAGTCTGGACCCTCGGTAACACCTGTGCGTCAAACTAGTGCCGTTAAAGAGCTACTATCAACACCGTCGGGCCAAGAGGATAGTGTTCGTTATGTCCATACAATGTTCAAACATCGTCTACCACGGACCTATGTGCTGAGAATGATTAAAGACCATAAGAATACAATTGATAACACATACGGTCCTCGAATAACAGGAGACGGTACTGTTATGATAGGCAATAAGTATATAAGGTTTGACGATGAAAACGGCGACATCATCATTGACGGAGACACTTACAAAGGAACCGAAGGGCTATACGAATTGATATTTATGCGCAAACCCGATGAAAACCTCTACACAAACGCCGATCTGAAAACTTATAAACAAATCTGCGAACAAACCAGTGCTCATAGGAAAGGATATAATCATCTGTTAGCCATAAACCGGGCTAGTAAATCGGCCAAGTACAAGTCAGTTATATCGAGATTATTTCCGCCGACCGGTTTACGTAGCGGCAAAGGTTATGCCTATTGGGACAACCCCAACGAGCTCTGTGACAGGTTACGACTCCTTTTGTCGTCTCAAGAGGTAGGTCATACGGGTCATGAGAACGAAATCGCCTCCATTATAGAAGAGCTGAGGGAAGCGGGTTTTATAAAAGGCAGCGGAAATAGAAAAATTAGGACATTAATAAGATGAGCGTCGATAAGTTTGGACGTTATTCGGACCAGGTTAACGCCCCCCACCCCCATCATCAACAGCACGGTATAGGTCTGACTTCCGACGGTAATCATTATGACGCGATAGGCAAGTTATTGCGCAATGTTGGCGATCCTATTGAGGACGGCGATGCAGTGTCCAAAACGTATCTCGAACAAAACTGTTTGATGCGAATAAAGAACAGATATCATACACAAGGCTTGCCTTTGGGCGGTCTCGGAGAGCCAAAAGAAAAAGATGATGCCGTAACGAGAGCCTACTTGGAATCGTTGGTTCCCATTAAACTAGCCGATTGTTTTTCCTTTGGCGACCAAAGGGTGTGCGATGTATCGGCGCCTATAAAAGACACTGACGCTATTAACATGAAGTACGTCAGAGATAATTTCTTATCGAAAAACGCAGAGGGTAAATTTGACGCTCACGGAGTGGCCATATGTAATGTTAAAACGCCGTTGTATAAAAATGACGCCGCTACAAAATTATACGTGGACGATAGGGTACCGCGAAAAGACAAAACTCTTTGGGGTTTTCAAAATAAGCGGCTCGCTCAGGTCGAAGAACCATTGTACCAACAAGACGCCGTCACACTGGGTTTTCTAATAAAAAATACGCTGTTTCTCACCATACTGCCGACCGGTGAAACGTATAACGCAAACGGAAAATGTATAACTAATGTTCGAGACGGTTACACCGATCTTGACGCCGTTAACGTCCGTCAGCTTCATGAAATTAAATCTTGGATAAAGAAATACACTCTGCATTCCGAAGAGACGGGCGACTACTACTGGTTAAACTCTAAGCGCTTATCGGGGATAGCCGATGGTATAGCCGATAACGATGCTGTTTCGCAAAGGCAATTGAATACGGCTATTCAGAGCCTAAGAGACACGCTAATGCGAGAGATGTCTAAGCCTATCTAAAAATAGATCGTCAAGGTCAATAGGCGATAATAAATACGGGACCGCTTTAGAAAATAATATCAGTCGTTGAAATGTTCTTCACGCTGACGTTACTGTTTGCCTTGTGGAGCTCATCGCTCGCAACGTCTTCGCCTACGCCCACGACATTTTGCGGATATACTGAAACTAACGGTAGTAGTAGTAGTATTGTTCAGGCTAAGACCAACCGTAAATGGGGTATCAACGGATTGACTTGGTATATGTATGGTAATAAAAAATATCTGAATATCGCCGCGCACGCATTCAGTCTCTGGGGTAGATATATCCCTTTGACTTTTACTCTCGACTCGACAAGACCAAATATCGCTATATTATTCGGGGACGCTGAACATATAAAACTGTCGGAAGGAACAATGTGCGGTACTACTGTCTGTTCAGAATGTGTTTGCGCCTGGGAGTGGTGAACTGTTCACGTGAACATAACAATTTCGGCAACCCTATTGGCTGAGTGACCTCGTGACAAAACTGAAATATCCTGCCGCCCGATTAACAGTTAGTCTGGAAACGTCCAGGGTTACATTTGTTCGTCTGTTTATTGTGCCTAACATTTTTTAATTGTGAGTGGAATAATTTAAGATCGTTGTTTGTTATATTTGTGTTTGTGAGTTTGTGGTGTTGTTAAGTTTTTAAGGATTAACTTTTAAGCAATGTCATCCCCTGTCAAAAAAAATAAACGAGGACAAGTAATACACTCCGGGCAAAGACAAGTTATTTTACGCCTTTATAAAAATTTATAGGATGAAAATCCATAATGCCGTATCAAAGACATCTTGCAGAAAGTAGCGATATCTGCAGGAATTTCTGCTCGAAGTGTTTTTTCAATCGTTAAAGAAAAAAAAGAAACGGGTACGCTGAAGTCTCCTGCCAAAAGGAAACCAAAAACCAAAACTATTTTTAATAATATGGATGACTTTTTAAAAACTGCTATAAGGAAGAAAGTACATGAATTATTTTTTGCCTATCGCGAGGAAGGTCGTACGATTTATTATTTGGACGAAACGTGGGTCAATGCAGGCCATACGAAATCAAAGATTTGGACAGATAAGTCAGTCTGTTCCAGTAAAGATGCTTTTCTGAGGGGTCTGTCGGCGGGTTTAAAATGTCCAACTGGAAAGGGTAAGAGACTTATTGTCACTCATATTGGGTCACAAAAAGGTTTTGTAGAAGATGGACTGTTGATTTTCGAATCAAAATCAGATATTGACTACCATTCAGAAATGAATGGTGAAAATTTTAAAGAATGGTTTTCCGCGATAATACAGAAATTGGACAACAACTGCGTTATCGTAATGGACAACGCTCCGTATCATTCTGTACAAGTAGAACGCTTACCTACGACCCGTTGGAATAAGCAACAAATTCGAAATTGGTTGACTGACAAAGGGATTTTTTCAGATGAATCCATGTTGAAGGTCGAATTACTAAAACTCGTTTCCTATCATAGGCCAAATTACAAAAAATACGTTATCGATGAAATTGCTAAAGAAACAAATAGAATAGTTTTGAGAACCCCTCCTTATCACAGCGAATTAAACCCAATAGAAATGGTATGGGCCGAGGTTAAAGGTTATGTTGCGTCTAACAATGTTACTTTTAACATTAAAGAGGTGCACAGACTGTTAACCGAAGGTGTCTCGCGTGTTACACCTGATAAGTGGGAAAAATATGTGAAACATGTGGTGGACGTTGAAGAGTCGAATATGTGGAAATTAGACAATATAATTGAAGACATCGAGCCATTCGTCATAGCTGTTGACGACAGTTCCTCGTCGTCATCGGAATCGGATTTTGCAGACCCCTTAAACATAAAATAATAACATGGTAAGTTAAAAACTTGTAGCATAAATTATTGAATAGTCTTATTACTTTCATTAGTCTATAATTCTCTTTTTCGAATGATTAAGTGTACAAGTGTAAGACGTAGCCCAATTGCCGATGCATGATTGTGAACCGGACTCATAGCTTACCGTCCCTTGCACGTGTTCGCCTCGTGATAGTGTTTACATCAGGCGCAAACACATTCTGAACGGACTTTAGATTTGACGGTAGAGGAAGAGTCGTTGCCCACGCTTTTTCGCCTCATGTGCTTCAATCGCAAGTAGAGATACACTTCGATAACGAGGAAGAGTGGGATTTTACAATGTCTACGTCCGATAGTGGCCGTAACTCGTTTTACGCTGTTTTGGTTCACGAAATAGGGCACGCTCTAGGCTTGTCTCATAATAAGAATCACGATTCGATAATGTATCCGTATACGACCATCCGAAATATATCCAGTATGTATTATTTGGACCTTTCCTCGGACGATATTAATAACATTCAGTATCTATATGGTGCAAAACCAACCACCACCACCACAACCACCACCACTGCCTCCACCACTACCACCACTACAAGCACCACTGCCCCTACTACCACCACCACCACAACTACACCTACCACGATCAAAACAGATATAGACACTGTCGATTTATGCTCTGTCAGAGGCTTTGACGCTGTTTTAATCGCTATGAAACACATGTACCTGTTTCACGGACAGTATGTATGGATATTGCATTTGGATCCGAATAAGAGAGAAGCTGATCCGAAACCCGAAATCATTTCGGAATGGTTACGCTATCTGCGACCCGGTTTTACAAACGTTACCGCAGTCTATCAATCACCCAGCGGAGACGTGATGCTCATTGCTCACGGATGGGTTTACGCTATAGAATATCCTAGTCTTTTGAAAAGATATATTTACACGCTGAAAGATTGGATAGGACGTCCGGTGAAGACGGTTAACGCTATTTTCAACAGCCACCTGGGTAAAACAATTGTCCTCTACGACAACGCCTACGTGATGAGATACGATGAATGTAGGTACACCGGTCTGTATCAAGGGCCCATGACCGAAATCTACCGCGGTTTACCAAACGATTTGCGCGGCGGTTTCAGATATATGGACGGTAATCTTTATTTCTTCACCGCCGACAACCAATTATTTGTGTACAACGAATTTCTAGAGGCCGTGACGGCGGTTGAAAAGGATATTTTCGATGTTTTGAAAATACGTTGCATGAAGAGGGCTAGACTCAGAGAGCTATATGCAATCTTGAAGGACATATTTTATAAGTAGACGTTGTGACTGTTGCGGTTCATTAATAGAATGGGTGCCAAACGGGACACACCTGTTGGTCGTAAACGCGGTGGCGTAAAGACGGGGCGCGGACTAGTGTCTGGCGTTTTGAATAAAGCCATCGATTTGCTACCTGTCGAGTTACACTTACCTTCGTACAATTATTGCGGACCTGGAACAAGACTGAAGAAACGTCTGGCGCGCGGTGATAAAGGTATAAACCCGTTGGACGAGGCCTGTAAACAACACGATATCGCATACAGCAATTACAGTGATTCGGATAACAGACGCGTAGCCGACGGAATACTGGCGGGGAAGGCTTGGGACAGAGTCAAAGCGGGTGACGCATCGCTCAGTGAACGCGCTGCCGCGTTGGCCGTAGCGGCGGCAATGAAAGCCAAGACGGCTTTTGGTGGTGGTAAAAAACGTCGTCCTCGTCAGCCTACCGTTCAGCAGTTGTTGAAACGTCTGCACGGCAAAGGGCTTTACTTGAAACCGTACAAGAAACAGGGTCGAGGGAAGAAGAGATGTACGAAAAAAAAACTTCGATAGATTGTATACCCGTTAGACCGTTGACTAATATAGATCTGGAGAGATACGCCTTAGCCCTGAAAGTACCGTGGTTCAGAGGTGTATACATGAGAGACACGTTACCGGCACAACCTTTAAGGAACGAATCGGCTATCGTAAATTTGGATAGTATAACCGGCTCCGGTACCCACTGGGTATGTTACAAAAAGAGAGGAAACTCTATAGAGTACTATGACAGTTTCGGGAATCTGCGACCGCCGATTGAGCTAAGCAGGTATTTTGGTGAAGACGCCAACGTACACTATAACTACAGGAGGCATCAAAATGACAACTCAGTCGTTTGCGGTCATTTGTGTTTAAAGTTTCTAACGTCATGAGTATAGTGTTAACAGGTCGCACACCTGTCTTGTCGTGTGACTTTTTCCCGCCAATTGATGTTTCAAAGGGCGAGTGGGAAATAGGTTTTATCGATCTGGCAACATACAATTCGATAGCGAACGTCGTGGAGAATGTAAACAACCGTTTTCATTACGGCGATGATAATGATGTTCACACGGTATCATTACCGACCGGATCGTACGAAATTTCCGATATTGAGAGGTATATTAAATCAAAACTAGTTGACGATACTGTTTTAGTATTGACACCTAATAATAACACGCTCAAAGTGGAGATAAAATGTTCGCACGCGATCTTTTTCGACAAGGCCATGTCTATAGGCCAGCTGATGGGCTTCAGCGGGAAGAAATTAGAGGCAAATCAAAGACACTCTTCTGATCGGCCGGTAGATATCATCAGGGTTAACGTGATTCGCGTGGATTGCAATGTGGTCGCTGGATCGTTTCAAAACGGCATAGAATGTCATACTTTGCACGAATTTTATCCGCAGGTACCGCCCGGTTATAAGATTGTAGAAGTCCCGCAGAGCGTAATATATTTACCTGTCAACGTGAGCGTCATTCACAATATCACCGTAAGTCTAAGAGATCAGAACGGCGATACAATCGACTTTCGTGGAGAAGTCATTTCCGTACGATTACATTTACGAAGACGCCAGGATGGGTCTAATATTTAACGTGCGCTTCCAAAAGAAGGGCGGCAGTTTACGTCAGACGACGGCACAGTTAACACTGCGAAACGCTAGGTTCCTCAGATCTTTGGGTTTTAAAGTGATCAATGGAGGACCATTTGGCTATCGACTCTAGCGCCGAGTACGACAACACCCTCAACGGGCTGGAATACCATACTCATCGGCCGTACTCGTCCGCTACGTTTGGTAATAACGATGAAATTCGTATCCCCATTCATCAGCAAGATGTCATTACGATTCCTTTTCAGAGCACGTTGCATATAAGAGGTACGCTGAAGGCTACAAAAAACGGAGAGGCGGCCGCTGACGTGTCTTTGGTAAACAACGCTATAGCTTTTCTTTTCGACGATATCAGGTACGAGATCGGAGGCAACGAGATAGACAGAACCAGGAATGTCGGTATAACGACCACCATCAAGAACCTGCTTTCGTTGCGCGAAAACGAGAAAAATAAACTCGGAAATTGCGGTTGGCTAGGAGTGGGTAAAACAGATAACGACTGCAAAGAGTTCAACGTGGTTATACCGTTGCGTATGCTGATGGGGTTTTTCGAGGATTACAATAGAATTGTAGTCAACGTGAAACAGGAGCTCGTCCTTTTGCGTTCATCCTCAAATTTTAACGCAATAGTTAGCGCAGATGCGACAGATGTTGATTTGAAAATAAACACTATCTATTGGCGGGTTCCACACGTCTCCGTAGCCGACCCGATAAAATTAAACCTATTGAAGATGATTGAACGCGATGTCACCGTTCACGTGCCACACCGTAAATGGGAACTAATAGAATACCCGGGTTTACCTGCCACGAAGCAACTCACCTGGACTGTAAAGACCACTTCGCAGCTGGAAAAACCTCGTTACGTAATTTTCGCCATGCAGACGGATCGCAAAAACAAGATTAATTCTAACGCTTCGGAGTTTGACGGATGCAAGGTTACGGATGTAAAATTGTACCTCAACTCTCAGTACTTTCCCTACGATAATATTCTCGGCGACACCGCCCTGTTGTACGACATGTACGTTAGATTTCAACAGTCTTATTATTCACGCGAGCCATCACCGTGTCTAGACTTGTCTACCTTTAAAACGAAAGCACCGATTTTTGTAATCGATTGTTCGAAACAAAACGATACGATAAAATCGGGGCCTGTAGATGTGAGACTCGAAATCGAGGCGTCTGACAATATTCCGCCTAATACTTCCGGTTACTGCTTGATTATTCACGATTCCCATATTGTCTATAACCTGCTGTCGGGTGTTGTTAAAAAGATTACGTAATCTGTGACGACGCGATAAATTACCCGGTTTGTGTGCATTTAGTCTCAGTTGCGGCTTGGAACATGCAGGCTGTGGTCGAGTTTCATGCCTTCGTCGACAATGCTGGTAAATACATTATCAAGGAACTGGCTGTGGTTGCCGAACACTATCATAGTGTTACAATATTCAAACCGCCTTACAGATTTCACAATTTAAACGAGTCTGCGCAAAAGTCTGCTCGTTGGTTACAGTCAAGCTATCACCGTATCGGCTGGTACGAGGGTAGTATACCTTTTGACGAAGACACTGTGCGAAAGATGTTTGCACCGTTTGACACCATATTCACAAAGGGTTTGGAGAAGGCTAGATTTCTCAGGCAGTTTCACACAGATGTACGTGAATTGCCCAATGAGAAGCACGACGTCTCTTGTAAATACTATAAGTGTATATTACCTCAGCATAATAATGATGTAGATTGTAGATGCGCACTGCGCAGTGCTAAATATTACTACGATCTGCTCCTAGCGTAGTGTCACTTGTGTGTCTGGGTCACTGGCGTGGAGTTGAATCTTCCGTAAACCTGTGTGTTAGTTAAACCTGTGTGTTTGGGTCACTGGCGTGGAGTTAATTCTCCCGTAAACCAAAGTGTGTCTGGGGTCACTGGCGTGGAGTTAATTCTTCCGTAAACCAAAGTGTGTTTGGGTCACTGGCGTGGAGTTAATTCTTCCGTAAACCAGGGTATGTTTGTGGTCACTGGCGTGGAGTTAATTCTTCCGTAAACCAAGGTGTGTGTGTGTAGTTAAACCTGTGTGTTTGTCTGGGTCACTGGCGTGGAGTTAATTCTCCCGTAAACCTAGGTGTGTCTGGTTCGCTGGCGTGGAGCCTGTGTGTACCCACGTGTGGAGCAGATTGAAAATTTTAAAAAAAATACTTGAAAATAGAAAAATACAAAAAAAATAAAAAAATATTAAAAATTCAAAAAAAATAATCAGGAGACTACATTTTGTCATGGAGTGGTAGTCACTTGGGAGTAGCGTTGGTTTGGGGCTACTCCCCAAGGGGTAAGCCTTCTGCTTGCCCCGGCTTGTAATGCGGGCATTGAATCGGCTTCACTGATTCAGTTGGCGGTCCTAACCCCGTGAAAACTGCAGAAGGCAAGCGTTTCGACATCTTGAGAGGTCAATGGGATATCTCTGATCGAGGGCTGACGCTGTCGCACGGTAAGTGTAATAATAATTGTATATCATTTGTTATTGTTGATCTTGTATTTTTAGAGACATTCTAGCCGGCTCAGACCATATCGGTATTGGTCAGTGGATAACCACCATTTGGTGCCTGAATCTAAGGTTGCGTTACCTATGGGCAGGCTATTACCCGAGACCATGCTCCGTGTTGGCATTACCCGCTCCTAGGCGGTGTTACCTCGAGCGCGGGTTCGGGAGCGACTATTACCTAGGACACCGATCATTTTTGGCGATTTCATATTTTTTGTAAAAACTACCCCTCGGTGAATCCACCCCCGCAGCGTTCCTTATTGGACTCTAGACATATCCCATACAGCCATTCGATCAAGCCGTTCGATTTTCGGCAATTTCATATTTTTTGTAAAAACTACCCCTAGGTAAACCACCCCCGCAAAGGTCCATAAGAGCCTCTGCACGTATCCCGTACTGTCTGTTGATCCAACCGATCGATTTTCGGCAATTTCGTATTTTTTGTAAAAACTACCCCTAGGTGAAACTACCCCTACCGACGCAACAATACACTCTAGACTCATCCTATCAGTCAAGGCACGTTTTTCCAATATTTTTTCGAAAACTACCCCCCACCCCCAATCCACCCCCGGAGCTACCCCCGCGTATGGTCCTGAACGTAGCCGAGGTCACCCCCAACACTTAGGTTAGGTTAGGTTAGATCCGTTTTGGCTGGCTTAGGTCAGTGTGTTGGAAATAATTTTTTTCGAAAAACTACCCCCTACCCCTCTAGAAGCGGTCGAAACCACCCCCAAAGCTAGGGTCGGGGTCACGACGTCCGCCCGCATCATCCGAAACTACCCCTATAGTCCTAGGTTACGTAGCGGCCGATTTTTTTTTTTTTTTTCGAAAAACTACCCCCTACCCCTCTAATCGTGGTCGAAACCACCCCTTGGTCTGGGGTCACGGCCGGGATGACCTTGAGCATCATCCAAAACTACCCCTATAGTCCTAGGTTACGTAGCGGCCGAGTTTAGGGGTGGCTGTGCTATTCTGGGGCGAGATCTACTCATTTGACGAATGTCACAAGAAAAAACAACGTTATGAATCCGAAAATTTAGTAATAAATCACAAATATTCGTTTGCATCTTTTTGCCTGTTAATAAAATATTATTAACAGAAATACCATTAGAGGTTTCAGAACTAGCATCAAATACAGTACGTAAACGGGTTGTGCTGCTAGACTCCTTTAAAACACCATGGTGAGGAAGGAAGTAATGAGGTACAGTTAGATCAGTATTATGAGCGTATATCATGTGACCAGAGGCTAAGTAGTCAGCCATAAAATCAGTATATAGGGATTTAAATTGAGGTTGAGCACTAAATTTCTTTTCTAGAGAGTGCAGTCTTTTTTCTGCATTTAAACGAGATTGACCCAGAGGAGGATGTTGAGTCTAGAATGGTAGTCGGACGCAATATCGGCCAGATTGGTCCCGAGTATGAATGGCGAGAAAGTGATCTTCACATAATGTATCTTCTTGAGAAAGCTTAGACACAGCAGGGGGTTCTTCCTGTTGCCAAAACCTTTGTAGTGAGTCGTGAAGGTCGATGTCGTTGACAACTAGAAGTGTAGTTGATAATTGAGAGCTGGAGTTACTATGAAGTTCACTGCCAGATAGACATGGTGCGTTACCCATTACTAAAAAGCCAAAGTGTGTGCCTATTAGCCTGGGTAAACCAGGTCCGAGGTTATAAGATTCTTGAGTAAGTATGAGTGGAAATAAAGCACCACCAAGAAGAACGTCTATGCCTCCTGGCAAGTGAAACGTAGGGTCTGCCAAAACATAAGGACGAACCTTGGAAAGAACTTCAGAGTGTACTTGTGTGCTTGGTAGGTTAACACATATTTTTTTCCAATATTAAAAATCTTTCATTAATTGAAATAACCTTGCCCCCAAGAGTTTCAACAGCAACTGAGGTGAGACCTTTTGAGCGTAGGGGTACCTGAGATGAGACAATCCTACCACACTATGAGTGGTCTTAGCACGAGGAGCACACAATAATTGAGCAGCACGCTCGGTGAGAAAACAAGATTGACTGCCAGAGTCAACAAGAGCACGAAATACATGAGTAATACCGTTAGACGAGGTAAGCTTAACAAGTAGAGTGCCTAAGAGAACAGTTTTAGAGATTTGAGACGTATTCTGCTTTTCTTGACAGGTCATAGTGATTGGAGAAGGGGTTATTTCCTGTTGAAGTGTCGGAGAGTCTTGACGCGAAGTTTGAGGTGTGGTCCGTTGCAGCGTAGAGTAATTTTCAAAATGTAATAATGTATGATGATTTTTGTTTCATTTGTAGCAACTAAACTTTGACCTACATTCCTTAAGCTGGTGAGTACCTAAGCATGAGGTACAACGCCCTTTTTCCTTTACTATTTTGAGACGGGATTTGGCGTCCTGACTCTTGAAGTCCGGACACGAATATACCTTATGGTCAATTTTATTGCATATGAAGCATGGATGAGGTTTAACTTTAATGGAGGAGGCTTCTCCATAATTGTAGGACATCAGTGATACTTTTTGTTTAAAGTATTTATTTTGGGAACCAGAAGGGGTGCGTGATCCAGACGAGGAGGGTTTCGAGGTGAAAGGAGAATGAAGATTTTCATCTTCAACTTCATTACATTCTTTACTTAAAAACTTAATAATTTCCGCTGCATCAGGTATTGTAGTGGAGTCAACTCTCTCTTGAGTAACACTTGATGAACGGAAGTTTTCTAAACGGTTCCTAAGTTCACTATCCATTTTTCGTAAAAGCATAGCAGATAACAAAGGATTTTTACTAGTGATATCGATGTCAAGACCTTTAAGAGCTTGTATATTTTCTGAGTATAAATTTATAAAGTTTTTCATCTGTTTAGGCGTGTTGTTTACAGAGGGCAAATCTAAAATTTGATTGAGGTGTAAAGTAACTAACCGCCTCGGCGAGTGATATCTTTTTTTTAATAAGTCATAGACCACTTTATAGTTAGCGTCAGAAATAGGGAGAGATTTAATTAAATTTAGCGGTTCTCCTGAGATAACGCTCAATAAATATTGAAGTTTAGAAACTGCTGGTAACGATGCATTTTCATGAATGCTAGCGTTAAATATATTAATGAATGACATTCATTCGAGAAATTCACCATCGAAATGCTTGAGTTCAAACCTTAGGCAGTCGTATATGTAACTGAGGAGTAACTATTTCACATTTAGGCCTTGTTGATGACATCTTACTTTCTATCGAATATAGGGTAGAATTAATATAATCGACTAACTCGTTGATGCTGTTAAAAGGAGCGTAGTTGGGTTGAAAATGCGGGTTAGCCTGTATTTCTAGTTCATGATAAATGTCTAAAATATCAGAAAATTCTTCACGAAGCCTATTTATATTTTTAGCGCACACCAACAATTTTTGCAGGATTGACTTGTCAGATGTTTTTTCTGTTAGATCAAAAATCTCTTGAATTTGACTAAATATATTGTCTTTCTTTGATTTAATAACTGCCAAAGATTTTGCCATGATTAAATGATGGTTTTATAGTAGAAGATGAGATAACTGCTTTAATTTTTAAATTACAAAATGTTTTAAAGAGATTAGGCCTATGAGCGTATATAATTAACGGAGAGATAAATAAGCCTAAGTAAACCACAAATCGATTTAGGCTCAATGAGATAACCTTCTATAAACAACTGAAATCACTTTTCATAAACTTTTACAATTAATTTAAACCAACATATTAATGCACGCCAAAGCAAAACAAAGATAAGAGAGGATCAGCTGTTTCATATACTGCGACATGAAACTAGTTTTCCAGTGTTTGCATGCACAGACAAAGTTTGAAAAAACTTGTAGAAATTGTAGAATGAACACATATAATGAATTGTATTTTATTTTTTTGTATATAGGTCTTAAGGCTCAAGATCCGGCCCGGCTGGACCAAATTAGTTTGGTAACAATAGTTTCGGAGGACCAATAATTATTAAAATTATATAAATTAATAGTTTGAACTTAAGTGCACCGTGGAATACACACTTATCACACTCGCGTATTAAATAAGCGATTTCTGGCCAGAAAACTTGTTCGTATTCCACGCACTGGTCACATTCGGTATAAACATTAATAAAATAGTTACATTCACGTATTCTAGTACCTA
This sequence comes from Prosapia bicincta, assembly GCA_036971475.1. NCBI lineage: Eukaryota > Metazoa > Arthropoda > Insecta > Hemiptera > Cercopidae > Prosapia > Prosapia bicincta. The sequence continues at coordinate 337,919,334 of JBAIZL010000001.1, read as the reverse complement.
AGGTACGGAGATTGAAAAGTATAATAATATACTAGAACGTAGGGGTATCTATCTACACTCCCGAAAGGTCTAACTTACTCTGCCGGTTCAAACTGCAGAACAAACCTTATCACGGGTGAGCTTTGTCTGACTTTGGCGGCGGGATTAAAATAAAAGAAATGAGTCTATATTAATTTTAAATACGTAACAATATATATATATATATTTTAAAAACAACATAGGTTATTCAAATACAAGAATATTTATTAATTTATATTCAAAGCTTTTCGTTGGTAAACAGTACCAACATCATCTTACCTTTATATATATATATATATATATATATATATATATATATATATATATATATACATATATATACCTAAATATATATATACCTATATATATATATACCTAATTATAAAAATATATATATATATATATATATATATATATATATATATACCTTTAGTGTATATATATATATATATATATATATATATATATATATATATATATATATATATATATATACTAATGGTTAAAGAAATGTTAGATGATTAAGTAGAATTTTAAAAATATAAAAATGTTTACAAACTGTGCTGTAGCGTAACCTAATCTTAAACTGAATAAAAACCAAAGTTTATTACTAACTTGCAACAAAACAGTGATTATATTTATTTAAACAAATTTCCTACACAATCCTAAACCAAAATAGCCAGTTAGCCATATAATGCCTTCAAATGAACTCATTCCCCGGGAACGGATACTCAAAGGGTTAAATCTCAGCGAGTTAGGTATTTAAATAAAGTCCAGTGACTGGTTTTCTGGCAGATTTTGGCGAGAATTGCACAGGGTTCTGGCTGTAGGCCGGACCGGTCATTTCAAAATTATTACCTAGCAACGGAAACAAGGGCTGGTGGCAGCGTTTCGCAAAAGGGTTGCAGGCATTGAGTCGTTGGGCAAGTTCGTTGCTATATTCCCATAACATGTAAAATCAAAGTAAAATATCTCTGTCTCATACTTGACTAATAGCTAAAGTTTCAGACCCACCTCCCATTTCAGTCCCATTGGAATGGAAATTTACGCTCGTCAAAAGCTTTTCCCTGTCCCCCACGGTACTGGGAACCCAATTCCAATGTCTGTAAGGCTGATACTGTACAAAATGTACATCAAATCAATCATCACTTACGCAGCTCCTACTAGTACTTTAAAGACAGGGCTGCACTATATACAAAACGCCACGCTCAGACAATAACCAAAAATCCTAGTATGTGAAAAACACAACGATCTATGTGGGACTAAATGTCTCAAAAAAACTAACTAACTACCCAAAAAGTAGATCAGATCGCTTCTCCCATACATATCTGTCGGTAATAATCAGAGATCCGGTACCGCGTCAGAAACGCAGAAATCGACTTCGTTTATGAGCTCTTATGAAGGTCGAACAACTAAAAGCTATGCCTCAGCAAAATCCAAGCCAAAATTAAATCTAAATTAACAGTAAATCCTTTACAACTTTGACCAAACAAATAATTGCAAAATTTAAGTGTAAATTACCATCACCAAAGCCTGTAAAGCTTGTATTCTAAACCAGCCATTTCACTTTAAAGCTACTAATCTAATTTATACAGTTGTAAATGTACGTACAGAAACGACAAAACACAGGAGAGAGGCAGCGGTCCATTGAAGAAGCCAAGGAGTAAGTCTAAGCAGTAGTTGTCTAGCAAATGATGATCATTAAGTTTTCTGTTATTAAACAATTTGTAAATTGTAATGTCACATTAGGGCCATAACTCATAACCGTAAAATCTGTGCCATATGTGTTTATATGTTTAAATAAACAGATAAGCGTCAGGGCATACATGGGACTTAGCCGCCGTACTACATAAAACTTGTATGTAATCACAATAGCATAATAAGTAAGCATATAAAACAAACATTTAAACACCTGAGCAGAACGATGTGAGTTCAGATCTGACATATCTCAAGACTTTCAACTCTGGTTAACCAATAACAATATAAGAGAATAAAAATTCACGGTTAATAAAAAATACTATTTTCCCACAATACATTGTTCTAAAAATGTTATATTCATAATAAGATATAGTAGTAGGTACGGCTGGTGTGTTTTGAGTTTGGGTTGTAAGATACATACAATGAAATAAGTTTTATATATACAACAAAGTTAATATTCTACCTAACTCTAAAACCAATTGCTTAACCACTATTTACGTGTTTCACAATCAGGTGTCCATTATATATAGCTGATATATAGGAAGTTTAAATTATCGTAACGGTTGTCATAGTTATTTTATATCATTAGTAATTCATAAATAACGTAATAAAATATGAATAAATTGAATTATTCAAATTGGCCATTTACGAAATTGCAGAAAGTAAGTTTGATGTAATAATTTTTGTTCTGTGAATCGAGTATCAGTTTAGTCCCCCACAGTAAACAATACATTATCTGAGTAAATGTGTCACATGTTATTGTGTTTAGGTCTCCTCTATATATTAATGTAAACAACAGTACAAGTCTCCTACGACAGAGGGAGAATATTTGGAAGAAAATTAAGAGAACGATGACGGCTTAACGATTATGGAAAGGCCCGGGAGATGATTCACTCCAGATTCCACACAAAGGGAAATATAAACGTTATTTCTTTGGTCCCAAGCTTGACACAGATCACGCCTTAGCAAAAACACCATATATCTCTGCAGAGACATTGTTTTTGTAAACCCTATTGTTCACAAGTTCTTCAGCGTTCAAGTCTTTAAATATTGCATCCTATTATTGCGAAATATACAGTATATGACACTGAATTAATATTCCATGAAATAAAATTATTTATCTGTAACTTTTATTGATTAGAATATATAATCTGTCAATAAATCTTTTAATAAGAATGTAGGTTTATAAATGTTTTTCACAAAACTACTCACTATAGTTAATGTTTTAGCCAGTTCGGTAAAATATTAGAAATAGTTATATTTAATAGAACGAATAATTTGTAAACATAAAATAGTGTGCAACTGTTTCAAAGTAAATTTTACTCTTATCCGATGGAAGTTTTAATTAGGTAATACTAATCTTCAAGAAATTCGATATTACAGAAATTATGAAAAGAAATGTCTTTGAATTGTATTTTGTATTGTATAAGTTAGGTAATGTAAATAAGTAAATGTTTTAAAGTAATTAATTAATAATTATTAAACTCATTTATGAATCTTTCCTAACAGACAATTACATCGGATTAATAATTATCTAAACCGTTTAGTTTGGATCGCTTACTCTTATTTACGTGTTTAACTTATGTGATTTTATCTTACTTATTTATCTTATAACTAACATAAATCTTATATTAGTTTGGATCTGCTTTCGTATTATATGCTTCTTTAATAATTGTTACAAGCATTCAACTAACCTACGAAGATTGAATACTATTGAATGCTTTCATTTTACTGTATAGATTGTGAAAACGTTTCAATGGGTAAATGGAGTTAATTAAAACACGAAATATACTTTACATAGAATTTGCCCATGTACTGACAGGATTTTTTATTTCTGTAAAAGCGGGGGGACGTTATTGCTTATAGTGTATTATGCTGAGAAAATATATTTTGTATACTTTCTCACAACAGGAGGGAAAGTAACTTTTCAAATATTTGTATCAAAAACAATACATTTTCAGTCACTTTCCAACCTAGTTCTTACCTTGAAGTATTACTTAGAAATGTATTTATATTCATAGAGAAGCCTTGAAAACCATTATAAACTCACTTTTATTAAAATAATCGACTGAGTTCAATACTTCGGCTTCCCGTGGAGATTTTGTGTCTCTTGACACTTGTCTATGCTTTATGTATTAATTTAGTTACATCACGTCCTACCGCGTTTATACTTAAAGTCAGTTCGCAAAACATCGACTGGTCATTTCTTATCGCTCAACTTAATTTAATTCTGATACGCTTATCGTTGCTGACACGAAATGCAAACATTGCGTCTGTCCCGAAAGATGACAGGTGTGACTAAAACATTTCAAAAATAAAGTGGTAAAGTCTGACAAAACAAAATTTACATATATCCTATGCATCTGCCAAGATGTGTCTGAAAGTTCTACTCTCAGTTTTAAAGTTTCACTGAAAACTATGCTTAAGGAACCTTACGGAAATATAATTGTAATAACTATTATAACAGCTAGACTTGTAATAGTTGTTTAAACCCTAATTAAGAATTAACCCTAATAGCACTGATAGTAATAAATTGAAACATTTCAACCAATTTGTCTAGTATTATGCTCGGCATTAAATGGTCTGTTCATTGTCTAACTACATGAAACTTTATAAGAACTAGGTCGGCTTTATTCTCAATTTATGAAATTTTGTAATTTATATTTTTGTAACAAATGGAAAACTACTATTCATTTTCTCACTGCGACATTTCCACCAACAGCGATATTTCCACCAACACTGATTTATAAAATGATTTTAAAATAATTTATTTTTAAAGTATTACCGAATTTTATATTATTTTTGAAGAATTTATCAGCCTAATACAACAATCTTCTATTCTATTTATCTATCTAGCCTAGTTAACTGGTATTCTTAAACGTAATTCTTTCTTTCATCTGTCACTGAAATTTACACAATATCTTACAAATGTTGAAAAAAGCTATATTCTATTTCCAATTGAAATGATGTCACTATTACACTCCTAACACACACACACACACACACACACACACACACACACACACACACACACATACACACACACACACACACACACACACACACACACACACACACACACACACACACACACACACACACACACACACACACACACACACACATACAGCTATGCGCATTTACACTATTATAAAAAGCTTGCCATTTTATTTCTAATGTAGCTATATTTATCCCCATTTTATTAGCTCATTTTTAAGGCTCAAGCCTTAATTTGTCTACTAACATAACTTGTACAAAAAATGTGTTACATAAAATACAGAAGACACGGTTAGGTTTTAAATTTTCTAAGAAATATTTTCATCATCCCCTACATGGTTAGTTGCGAAACAATCACCCGTAAGAATGAACAACTAAGAACAATTTATTGCTGTAGAGTCTCTGCAAATATACCAATCAACGGGAAAACGTTTTTATCTAAGTTAATCAATGCATTACTCACGATTTTTTGATAATATTTACTTTCTACAACACTAAAGACAGGTGTGGAAAAGTAATTGGGGTTTTAGGAAATGGAGATCTTCAGAAACTTATCATTAACACTTATTTTCACTTAGTATATTCACTACATACTATATTTTGACGAACATGGATTGGTATTTTATAACAAGTAATAATCTGTATTAAGCTTGTCGAAATACATACTTTTATACGGCTGAGTGTGTTTTGTAGATATATTCAACGTCTTAGTTTATTTTAGAATATTTTAATTAAACGTTAATTAAATGTTTATGGATATAGTAAATATTTATATCAGAATCAACCTGTGTGCTAGAGAGGAAGTTTGCTATTTTCGTTTTGTATGTTTACTAAGTCGGAAATTTTGTTATTGCTTTTACCTTTTCAGAAGCAAAAAATGATCGATATGAAATAAACAACAAACCTTTAACTACATAAAATTTAACTAAATAGATATATCGCAATTTGTTTCGTCAGCTATAACTTGTAAATAGGTAATAAATATGTTAAACACACCTTATTATTGAATTTAACGTTAATCTTCAAAGAACCGTTCAGAAACAATGCGGTTACAAATCTTACCTGGTTGCCTCAAAGATAAACCGATGTTTCAATGCAAAGGTCTAGCGTAAGCCATTCTGTATTATGTTCAGGAATAATGAAGAAAATAGGGAAGGAAACGTTAACCATTTTACACATCAGAAGAACAATTTATTACAATCTAAGAACATTATTCACTATGATTATAAAAATGTTAAATTGTAAAACGATTGATGCATATATAAAACGATTTAACCTCTATTAATGTGGAAAAAATTTTATCACTTTAAATCTTTAGCATTAAACGTGATTATATAATAGAAAGGTATAGTCTCAGTTTTAAGCTGTTGGACCTTGAATTATTGTGGTTAGGTTGTGTTTATGTTATTAATATTTATTTGTTTGTTTTTATATTTTTATAGAATACAATTACAATATTTTTAAAACGTTTTTTTTTAAAACAATAATGTAATAATGAACCATTCAAATAACAAACCACTTAGTGTTCAAATATATGTGTAAGGTATAGTGAAAATATATATGGGTTATATTTAACAAATAGTTATGAGTTATAATTTGTTTAATGTGCTCACTTGAAAATACAAATAGGTCCCATTCACCGTTATAAACTGCCCCTAGTAGATTTAAAACTATTTCAAGCAAGTTTAGCACAGTTATTTACTGAAAGATCTTCATTTTCTCTAATCATGTTATGTTTTACCTCACGAGTTTTTTTAAATGATGTCCCATTCAAATAACTTTTATGAGAATTTGCGTTCATACAAATAATCCAAATCGATTGTATTTTTTAATAAAATAATGAATTTTTAGAAAAATATAAAGAATAATATTGAAGCATAAGATTCTCCAGGCACTTTAACAGGTAATTTCTTCAGGACAAATCTATATCTTTCACTATCAATTCAGTGGTGGAACAGTTAAACACATTGCAACAATGAAAAATAACAAAAATTAATAATTGAGATGAGTTTTCTGGTAATGACAGCTAAGTCTATATTTGCATTAATGGCAATTTTCATTTAATCTTCACCTTCAAGAACTAAACTAGAAACCAATGTAGTTTTAGAAGATGGTGGGTTGTCTCGGAAATGCGTTATCTCGGAAATTGATTCCGGTAAGATTGTGTTCAGTTAAACTATGTAAATATATTTAGAAGCAACAAGCGTGTATTTATCTAAACAATTATTACGCTAAAGACACATGGGATTCTTTAAATCTTTTATTAATAGAAGATTTTAAATAATCTTTTTGTATTTAGTAATATTGTATGCTTTCCTAATAGTATAATGGGTACAGAGAAAAATTTGGATAACTGGAAGTCTCTAACGACGAAAACATCTATCTCCGTTTCTTTTAGGTTTCAGATTTTAAGTTTTCAGTGAATCGTATTCCCGTTCTGTAATTAACAAAGTCAAATATCTTTACATTGTTTTACTAAACCTCTACATCTGCGGCTTTTGCCCTTGTCTATCAAATACTTGAAAAAAAGCTTAATTTAAATACTTTTTCGTTTACTAAAGTTCATAAATGCTATGATATAAAATTTAATTAAAAAGAAACAAAATATTCTAATTTAATTGTTCTAATTAATTTATTCTTCTAACCGAGGACATGAGATTACTTATTTAGATCGTCTTCAATCTGGCTATATCTCTCTTCAAATACAATCTGAAGACAACAATGCTTCTTACATTTATTTTGCAATATCTTGTTGACACTCAAAATAAAGTATACATTTCAGTTTATAATTGCAAAATATTAATTTTTTAGGTTGTGTTTGATTTATAAAATTTTGAAAATATAAACTATCCTTACTCTAGTTATCTTAGTTTACAGAGAATTTGAACAAAATTATTTCTCATTGATAAAGTTTAAAACGTATAGGAAACCCGGGCAAAGTGGATAACGCATTTTTAAACCGTTGACAAATCTTGAATGAAGTCAAAAAAAGTTTTGTGATGGTTTTAAATATCATCTAACATACATCAATGAATTATAGAAAAATAGAAAATAATAGAAAAAAAACAGGGAAGTAAATTAATCATTTATACATAAATGTCAATTATTCGCTTTGACCAGGTACCCTGGGCAAAGTGAGTAATGTAATCCAGGCAAAGGGAATTTTGTACCATTAACCTGAAAAAGGAAAAGGGAAAAATGTTGTGCTAAAAGCACACAAGCAAAAATATCTCCCTAACATTTAATTTTACAAAACATCTCTTAATTTTAGTGTACACATTACGCCAAAACATTAAAAAAATATACCTTACACTCTTTAAATTTTTAACATTAAGTAGAATCAAAAGAAGTTATATTGTTCGCTAACTTAAACCATTGTGACATAGGTCAAAGAAATATGATCCCCGCAATAGTCTAAACAACCTGCATGAGTCTATTCAAGACAATGCCCGCACTGTATTAAATCATCCAGATGGTGTCGTCGTATTTTCCCTGGCAAATTAAAGAACAGTTTTTCTCTCTTTTAAAATTATTTTTTCTTATTAATGACAACTGGTATTGTTTTTTAAGACTTCTTTAAATCCCGTTTCTTGCAAAGAGTGGCAAAAGGAATATTGTAAGATTTTGACGACCCTGAAAAAAAATTGAAATCATCTTCAATATGGCTAATTTTAAACTTTCTTCAGGCCATCTAGCTTGGCTCGTCTGAAATTTGGTATCAGTTTCCGTTTTAAATAATTTATTTGCTAGTTTTGTTGTATGATGTATGTGTATAAGCCTACATGTATAAAATAAAGTGAATAGCCACCCACTTTGCTCTATGCACTTTCCCGGACTGCACTGTTTTTAAAAAAGTACTGAAATAACCCACAATCGTCAAACTGGTTATTTTGCAAGAAACGTGATGAAAAGAGAAAGAAATAAGCAGTCAAGTAAGCTTATGACATAAAAGTTTTTTCATCATTACGTCTTAGAAAACTTGCAAAGAAGATAACTTGAACATTTTTTCAGACGCAATGAATACAAACAACACACAGCACACTTGCTTAAAACGACACTATGGTGCTGGGTCTTGTGGTGATACTTTGTTTCCTTCATATAGTTCACATATTAGGCCTTGAGAGCCTTAGTGACACTGGATAGGAAATTGTCGCACAAAATCACTTTGCCCGGACTTCCCTACTTCATTTATTTGTAGAACCATAAACTGTAGAAGAAAACTAAATGCTTTCATTAATGCCGGGTGGGTACTAAATTTCTGGTCGATCCCGAGTCATATAAACATCTCTGGCAATGAAAAAGCTGATTATCTAGTCAAGCAAGGAACAGGCCTCTCTCAGCCCGAGCATCTGAGTTCCCTACAGTCCTCCAGGTACTTAATAAAGATGTCCACCAAAACATGGAATCACTTTGGATTGAGGGAACTCTCAGCAGGAAAACAGTAGGAAAGTCTAGTGTAGAAGAGATCAATTGACCATAGCTTCCCCCCAGGCTGTTAGCGTTGCAGATCTCAGATTGAAGACGGGTCATAATTACCTTGCTACGCGACTCTACTGTATTCATGTGCTACCGACCCCAGAGTGTCTCCTGTGTGGTAGCGAATTTAGGAATGCTGAACACCTTAATGATTTCACAGCCCTTTACCGGGCCCAGGAATACCACAGTCCCATCTTCAAGACCTCCCAATTCTAGTGGTCAGCGCGTCGGCAAATGGCTCAAATACTAACGGTGGCCGTTGGCTAGTAAGTAAGTAAATATATTTATTCGTGTTTGCTTAAACTCTTTTATTTTATAGGTTTATAGACAACCCCAATAATAATAGTAATAATTCGATAAACTATTGCTTTTCTCGAGAATCATAAAATCAAGTATTGTTTCATTGGATAGTGGTATTTTTCTCTGTAATAAATAACCCTCATATTCAGTGACAAAAAATACATTTGTGACTATAGATGTTTAACAATACGAATTTCAGGTCAGTGCTTTCAAAATTCTCAACGTTTTTACTCACTGTGATAAAAAATATTTATACTTTTAAGAGCTACTGGCGTCATGGTTTGTAAAATGATTAGAAGAAATAACCTGGTGGATAATTGTATGGACAGAAATTACTTGCGACAGAAATGAAACATATTAAAAATATCTTTATAATAGGGATTTTATAACAGGTATATATTCAACATTTATTAAACGAATTGATTCGCACATCAATAAAACTGAATTCATCTAAGGCTTTGTTTATGATTTTTATACCAATTATAACCTCCAAATAAGTGTTGTATAATTTTCTTTATGATCCCAAGATTTTTTTTTCTATTTGCACCAAAATCTTTTAAATAATCTATTAATTAGTAATAGAAGATGAATAATGTAAAAATTCAAAAAATATTTGAAATCGACTAAGTGACTATTCATTTGTAATATGTTCTTGTAAATGAAGGAGTTGTATTGAATAAGGAGGTTAACCTGTGGAAATTTGTTTTATAAGGATTTATTGTAACATGGGTTACTATTAGAAAAAGACAGAAGAAAGAGTAGGTATTGTAACCACCCGGTGTTTTGCAAATGGAAGTAGTGTGACTTAATGTATTAAAAAAAATAAATAATTATCTTTATTCCTTATATCTTGATAAGACTCATCGGGTCAATTGTTTTCCTTAACAATTGTATCTTACGGCGAGCAGACTGTTGCCTGTTTAATCGTTCTCAATAAGACAGGTTACATAAAACTCTCGAGTGGGTTTACAAAAAAGGTTTAATTTTGAAACAATTAAAATATGCAAAATATAACACTTTAAAAAAAAATTCGCTTTTTACAAGTTTTTTTTTTTTTTTTTTATAACTTGGGAGCGGGTTTGAATTGCCCGAAGCACTGCTACCTTAAGGTATATTGTACTTTTACAAGTTTAGCATCATAAGCTAAAATACAAAGGTTTACATCTTTTAAAAATGTTTTGAGACAAAGCTAGGCTAATGCACGCCGGTATCCTATATTTACTGATTTGATTGAATTCAAAAATATCTAAAACTTAAAACATACTTTGGCAATCACTTAAACCTACGTGAGTTTGTTAGGGCATATATTAATTTACACAGGTTCACATTGGCAACATATTTAAATTTTGAAAATCGTAAACTAATCGTGAAAAAGCCACTAATAAAACATATCCCGTTGTTATTAAATTTTGTTATTTGAATTTTTAAAACTTTAACACAAATTTCAACGGTTGCAAGCCAATGCGATTCTCCGTCCAGCGTGTGTCCTGGGAGAATGGACGAAAAACATTTTCTCACGGTAACTTAGCACAAGATTCGAAATATATATATATATATATATATATACCAAGTTTGAAGACCCTTGTATATTCAGAAAAAGAACCTTACTTTGGTTTATGTATTTAAATGGCGTCCTTTCTTACTTGCTCTGTCATGAAAGATCTTCAAACTACAAAAATTTATTTTAAACAAAGCGATTCTACATTAAATAAATAACAAATATTTATGCAACTTACTGAATTGTAACCAAATATTATCAGCATGTTACTTATTTTCTCTTGTGGACCTGAAAAGACATTTACGTTTTACACAAAATAAAAATAAGTACAATTTAATTCTATATCTATATATAGTGATTGCCAATTACATTGTATATTCTTCCATTGAACATGCTATAATTCTAGAGAGGTCAAACACTGATAGGGCCTATATTATTTTTTTCAACGCTTGTTTACCATTCGTACTGTATATCCCTTTACCCCGCAAAAACTATCTACATGACAGGATTTGCTTTTAAACATTTGCGTGGGAACTAGCTTTTTTTGCACTATACGATACACTTTGCCTACTTAACCTTATCATATAGCACACACTAGACTTGGGAAATTAAGTACTTCCTGTAAGCCATTACTTGCCTTCCTAACACCTAACTACTTGCATCTGGTACATCTTACGCTTTATAATATTTTCTTTTTGGAATTTAAATCCCATACTTTGATATTCCAATACCTTAAATTTTAAAATTTAATCCCATACTTGAATTTCAAATTACATTCCTAGTAAGTTGGTAAACAAGGCCCTTAATTTTCTTTTACTCTCAAAAGTTTCCAAATAAAAAATCCATTAAAATAAAGTTTTTTAAAAAAACTTAATAAACTCTTTGACAATTAAAATTTCAAATTAGATTGACAATAAACCGATCTAGGTCGGCCACATATATATACAAATTGGTGTTTCTGATTCCTGCTGTCATGGAATCGTATTATGTTTTTATATTTCGAGATTAGAGTCCAGTCAATCAGTGTAAAATCATATACAAAGGTTCACTCTTTGGATATAATTATTTGTAGTCGTGTTGTGTTTTGTATAAAGGTTTTCTATACAAAGGTACTCTCTAATTTTCTTGGTTAATTTCTTCTTTTGTTATAAACAAACAATTATTTCTTAGCTTGCATAATTTAAATTTTGAGCCCTTTATATATTTGTAAGTTATTACAAAAGTCATACCTACATTTAAATTAACTACATTTGTAACACATTTTAGATGGGGTTACATATTTAAAATAAGTTTCAGAAAACAAACGTGAATTAATTCCAAAATGTAACAATAAATGAAAATAAAACTGTGAATTTGTAAAAGTAAATCTGTGGGTGAGACTGACGTCTAGGTAGAAAAGTTTGAAACTAATATAGGCGCAGATCGGTGGGCGGTTATTAAGGTGCGTGGGAAGCGCCCACGGCTCCCTCTCTGTCTCGACCAAACCATGTAGTCAACAGCACGTGCATTAAGATAGCAGAGCCAGGAGAAGTATAACTTTTTTAAAGATGTAAGAGTTTCTTATATTCTTTTTGTTTAGTAGATTGAATGCTGCGTTACGGTACAATGCCGGGACCAAATTCATAATTACGAGCTAGCTGATACCCTAGCAAATTCATCTAACGAGCAATGCATGGCTTCACCGGTTGTAACAAACAGCTAAGTTGTAAAAAATTAAGGAGTTTAGTGAACAAGTTGCAAATTTAACTATTTAAACAGTAATCATTCAAAATTTAAAACTTTAATCGTTCAATGCTGAGTTTCTTTCTATTAATAATGTAGTAAATGTAATTTTCTTGGCATCATGTGGTAGATTTTTATAAGTCAAAATTATAAATTAAATATGAAATGAATTCGTAAAGCAAACTCGAAAAAAGGTCATTTCTCAGCCATAGATGTGTAGACAATAAAGCTCTGAATAAAAAAGTAATCTGTTAAATTTATGAAATCTGTAACTGGCGTAGTATTTCTCTAATATGTTTTGTTTGTGATTTAATACATTTTTCTTAATAAAGTAACGCTTGATTTGTTTGAATTAAAGATTTGTGCGTTGAATTATTTAACGAACACATAACTCATACATTTCAATTAAATTTGACTTTGCTGGTCATCATCTCATTATGTGGCAATCAGTGCAATATTTAACATCAGCCTTAATTCCTCAGGAATTAAAGTATAAAATAATTTATGTTACATAAATTGCGCTACTCTGCTAGTTCTGTTGTTTCTAAAATGTGAGTCACTTGAATTGCGCATAAAAATTCTAGAGGAATTAATGCCCTAATATAAATCAGTTACACATTTAAATCTAAAATTTACACGCTTTAAATTCTTGTACCGTCCTAAAATGAAAAATTCAACAGACTCTATTTCACATAATAACCCATACGAATGTATTTAAAATTTAAATTGTTCACAACATAACTTTTAGCATTATTATTTGCTACTTTAACATTTCTAATCATTATTCATTCTTATAAAAACATTTTGTCTCAAATTAAAATAAGATGATTGTTTTTTAAACATCAATCCCTAAACCAGTTTCTTGAATAAATGGATTACCTAAGATCATTTTACAATTAACTTTTTCTGCTATTAAAAATTTCACTTGCCATGAATATATTCTTATTTTAATTTTTAGAATACAATATCCTTTTAATAAAAACTCTGTATTATTAGTAGTTTTAGTTTTAACAAAATTCTTCCTAAAATTCATCATTTATTAAATTTATGGAACAACCAGTACCTAATAACACATTACAATTTAAGTGAGTATTCATGTTGACATTAATCATAGATAACATTACTATTTCTGTTTTATGTTTTAACCAATTCCTTTTTTCTACTGTTTTTAAAGTTCGTAAACATTTATACATACCTTTATAATATTTATATTTTTCCATAGTATTATTATGTATGAATTTAGATTCATTGTTTTATGATTTATTGCTTTTGTTTTGTTTACATTTTCATTATTATTAAAATCCTTTCTCCTAAGTTTACTTATATTTAAATTCTAATTTTCTTGGTCTTTACAATTTCGAAATGCGCTAACGTTGCTCTGTAGTAAAGGTGAAGACTCATTCCTTGGTCTTAATTGCCATTTTGGGGTTTTGTTCTTTTTTATATTATTTTACAATATGTCCTAGACGATTACAATTATAACTCTTTACTGTGTTTTAAATTCACTACTGGTTGAACACTTCTGTCTCTCTTCCTAAATTTGGGTGGTTCACTTCTCTTGATGTTGTTATAGTTAAATACAGTGTAAACCCCCGGATTTTGTTAATTATATCTTGGGTTGGATAGAATTATTTAAAAAACTTTAATTACCCTTATCCACCTTTACTTACAGAACAATTGTATCTAACTATTAACTGAGACAGACTGGATGACTGTTTAATAGCTCCAACAAGACAGGTTACATTAAATTCTGGTTTATGTTTATAAAAGATATTTAATTTTAAAAAAAATTTTATTTTCAAATTATTACATTTTAATTACAATTTGCTTATTGTTCTTTTTTATTTCAAAAAAAAAATATTTAAGTTTATAGCATTTAAAAAAAAACTTTTTTTTACAGAGCACGCTATCCTATATTTACTGATTTGATAGAAAATAAAAATATAAAAAAACATTAAATTTAAAACATATCTTTGGCAATACTCACGTGAATTTGTTAAAACAAATATTAATTACCCCTGTTCACTTTTAAATTTTGAAAAAACAAACTAAACTGAACAAAGCCTCTAAGAAAATATCTCGCTTTTAATAAATTTAGTAAAGTACATTATTTTAAACTTTAACACAAAATTTTGACGATATTAGCCCGAGTAACCTCCTTCTTAGGCGCCTTGCTAGGGAATGCTATATACTTGTTCCCACGGGAACCCCCACCATTGTGCATTCAGAAACTTTGTGAGAATTTCTGCTAGCTCTGCCGATGAAATATCTTTTTAAAAAAAACAAAAATTTCTATCAAGCAAAGCCGATTTTACATTTACTAAACAACAATTTTACATGTAACATACTTTATTTGCAATCAGAAACTTATTACAAGTTACAACAGAATCACTTTCATGTCTCATTAAATCGTTATAAAACATATTGAACTTGAACACACATATTGTCTAAATCACTTTAGTTACATGGACCTCTAATAAATGTTAATTTGTAACGGTCCTCTGGTTTAATCGCTAGCTTTATAATTTCGACTATTTCCAATTCCCAGTAGTTGCATCTCAAGAGTTTGCAATTTTCCTTTACTCTCCTGACATAGATTGACAACAACTCACTTGTGGTTGTTCACAAAATCTCTTTAAGTTTTCTTTTACACAACTTTTCAATACATCTTCATGAAATGTATCTAAATTTTTATTATCGATTGCGTATAAGACTTTATCTAACAGAGGTCCTTGAACATGGTCTAAACACAATTCTAATATTTTAATAATAATAAACTTATTACAATGTTTAATCGTTCTAAATAAGACAGGTAAAATTAAAACTGTCGTTTGTGATTTAATTTTATAAATACTATAACAGTCAAAATATTACACTTCAAATACAATTTGTTTCTTACAAGTTTAGCATCATAAACTAAAATACAAACATTTACATCCTTTAAAAATATTTTGCGACAAAGCTAGGTCAATGTACTCCGGTATCCTTTATTTACTGATTTGATATAAATGAAATATAACAAAATATTTTAATTAAAAACATACTTTGGACCATAACACTAAATCAGGTGTTACATGAAATCATAGGTTATGATTTAAAATGTAGCAAAGCATTCCTTCACGCTTTACAGAATTTCTCCACAATGTAAAACATACGCCTAAACCTCACGATAAGAAGTATTCACTTCAAAAACTGTATTAACATCAAGGTCACCCACTAAAAGTTAAAAAAAAAAATACTTAATCTTGCTAATAAAAAGTATTTTATTAACAATTTAAAAATTAACCATGTAAATATATATATATATGTGTGTGTGTGTGTGTGTGTGTGTGTGTGTTTGTAAATAAAATATATATTGTATATATTTATATATATACTGTATATGTTTATATTTGTATATATATGTATATATATATTAAAATAAAGTGCTAGTTGAATAGCTCTTCAACTGTTTTTGGGTTCACCTCGTTAATGCTAGATGTGATTCTAGTAAAACGTCGGAACTGCAGAATGAACAAATCTACTCCGGATACTAACTATTCAGTATATAATATATACTCCGGATATATATATATATATATATATATATATATATTATATTAAATATGGTGATATGTTTTCTTGTAATATAGGTAATAAATTAAAAATATTTCAAAAACAAGAATACTTTTAATGAATTCATTAAAAGTATTCTTGTTTTTGAAATATTTTTAATTTATTAACTATATTACAAGAAAACATATCACCATATTTAATAAATTAGGATAATTATTTTTCTGAAGATGCTGATACTATTTTATCGGCGAAAAGCTTTGAATAAATATATTCATTAAAATATTCTTGTTTTTGAAATATTTTTAATTTATTATATATATATATATATATCGCAATATGTATTTTTGTGTATTAATAAAGAACTAAGTCAAAATACAAATACAACAATTATAATTGAATTTACAATTCATTTAAGCTTTTCGTTGGTTAACAGTACCAACATCATCAGGAATATTAAACAATTAAAATTAACATAATATGTGCAAATTAGATCAAATAAAAAGCTATGCCAAATCTATTACAATGTTGTTAAACTTTTATTTTGCTGCCCTAACATTACAAACACTGAATATATTATCAAATTTAGATTTTACTTGTATTTGTTCATTTATCAAGTCATTATTAGTATTATATTTATGTATTTCTAAAGCTTCTTAAACATTCATTCTCAGGCCTTTGTTAATTTCTTTTACAAGTATTATATTATCTATATTAGGAAATATGTGATTATTATTAATACAATGACTAGCAAAATTTGATTTATAAATTTCTGGCTTTTTATGTGCCTTAAAATGCTCTTTATATCTATCTTTAGGTTTTTTCTTAGTTTGGCCTATATAAACCTTATTACAACAGTCACATTCTAATTTATATACACCGTTTTTTCATGCATATTAATAATATTATTATTATTCATTATATTTATTAATTTATTATTAGTATTATATGCGACTTTTATGTTGATACCTTTAAACAATTTTATGATATTTTTTATTTCATTACCAAAAAATGTAAATGAAGTCATTTATAAATTATATTATTATTTTGTTTCCTTAAAATATTATAATTAAGTTTATTAACAGTTTTCTTTTTATGACTACAGTTATCAATTGCAATTTGATAGATAATGTTTTTCTCTCTCTTTTTTTCATTATTCATAGGCATTTAATGTAATCTATATAATAAATTGTATAATGCAGCCATTTTTTGATTATACGGATGATTAGAATTATTAGGTATAATTTGGTTAATTTGTGTCGGTTTACGATATATGTTAAATTCTAAATTCATTATTATGTCTTATAATTGTTATATCTAGAAAGTTGATCTTATTATTTTTCTCCATTTCATAAGTAAAATTAATATTTTTATTTATCACATTTATTTTATCTAAAATAGTTATTAAGGTTATACCATTATTATTAGATACATACAAACCATCATCTACATATCTAAGCCAATAACCGTTTTTATCAAGTGTCTGTTTAATTTTCTTTATTTTATCATCTATATATTGTAAAAATATTTCAGATATTATATTCGATAAGGGAGAACCCGCAATACCTTCTTCCTGTTTGTAAATTTTATTATTATATGAAAAATAATTTTGATTTAATATTATTTTTAATGTATTTATAATTTCTAATATTAATTTTCTATCTTTTTCATTTTGCTCTAATCTAGATTTTATAATATTGATAGTCTCTTTTATAGGAATATTTGTGTACATATTTTTTATATCTAATGATATTAATTTGGTTTTATTATCAATATTAATTATTTTTAATTTATCAATGAGGTTAATAGAATTATTTATGGTATGATTATTATTTAGTTTCAGTTTATCTTTAGGAATAGTTGTTTTGATTTTAGATATTTTATAAGAAGGGGCATTTATAAAATTTACTAATGGTCTAATTAGTTTCTCAACTTTGTGTAATTTAATAAGTCCATTCATTATTTGAATTTTTGGATTATCGTTCATATAATTACTAATATTATTTTATTAAATTATTAATAAGAAGATTTTATTAAATTTTTTATTTCATTTTGGTATTTCTTTGTAGGATCTTTATATATTTTACTAAATTGATTTTCATTTATATATTTTTATGTTTTATTTATGTGTTCGTCCTTATAAATAATTACAATAGCATTACTTTTATCAGTCTTTACTGTAATTAGATTGTTATTTTGTAGTTTATCTATTAAATCTTTAACTCCTAAATATGTTTGTCTATGTGTTTTATTAATTTTATTAGTTTTAATTATTTTTTTATTTCATGAGCTGCTTCGATTCTGGTACTATCTTGTATATTTTCATTTAATTTACTAATTTCTATTTCTGTATTTATTATTATATTATTAAACTCTTTACGTTTTTTTTATATTAATTTTATTATTTTCAAGTAGTTTATTTCCCAATTATTAAATTTAGTATTAGATAAATTAACAACAATAGGGTGAAAGCTATAATATTTAACTTCAGGTATTATTTTCATTTGTTTTTCAAGATTCAAATTATTTAGTTTTTTGGATATATTATTTATTTTTATATTTCTAATTTTATTTATCATGAAGTTAATTTTATTGTATTTTTCTTCCTATTTTATATTATCCATTGTAGAAGCTAATTTTCAATGGAATTTATATATATATCACTAGTTAAAATGTTTTTTTTTAATATAAATTTCTTATTTCGTTTTTAACCCATAATTTCTCTGCTTGTTTACAAGTTTTTTTGGCTGTATCACTTTATTGTAATTTTTGCATATTTTGGAATAATATTGTTTATACTACATTGTTTATTAAAATATATATTACAATTTGTGTTCATTAACTGAATTTTCCGTTTTTCAAATAAATTTAAGTCCTTCGTTAAGGCAGCATTACAATTATTAACTGATATCATGTCAATATATATATATATATATATATATATATATATATATATATATATAAATTATTATTATAATATGAAATAGTAATAATATAATAAATATATTAACTTGTAACATAGTAAAATACCAAAAAATATGTAAACAAATTATAAAAAATAACCAACCTTCAAAAAATATATGGAACGTAACCTCAAAAAATACATTCACTTCTATTTCACACAATATACAACCCTGCAAGGTTATAGATATAAATATCGCAATATGTATTCTTGTGTATTAATAAAGAACTAAGTCAAAATACAAATACAAGAATTATAATTGATTTTACAATTACTTTGTACAGAAAAATTCTCAAGTCATATACTTTCGATTAAAATTAGTTTGATTCGGTAATGACGATCTTGCCACTTCGACGCTGATATGAGGGGTGAGCTGCACGCTTATATGGTTCGATAGAACGTTTTCTAATGCACAGGAACTTTTTTCCATGTAATCTGAGTTTTCGATAATTTGAGGGAGTCTCGGTCCCATGTACCTCGAATTATATGTACTCTACTGTATATATATATTGGGAGAGTGTTTGGTAATAGAAGAGAGGCTTGAATTAATTAAGCTAAACGTGTCAAGTCAATGCGAGTAAGAATTATCTTATCTATAGTCTACAACACAAAACAATAGGTAAAAAGGTAGTCTCATTACATAAGCATTTAAAGTACCTGTTAGGCTAAATATCAGCAGATAATATTTCGTTATAAAATATAACTAAACCCCCCACCCATATTGTAAAAATATAACATCTTCCACAAATTTAATATGCATAAGGTAAACCCTGTTATTGGAGATAGGATGCCATTCTCCATAACTAGTGCTGAAGATGTAATCTCACCCATGATTTACTCGTCTACGGATAGGTTGGGGTTAGTTATTGTTTTCAGATACTAAGTCACGACCCATATTCTGAGCACAATAACTAATGCTAGTGCAACAATATTATACTAATGCGTAACAAAAATAGTCTGAAATTTACTATTATGTATTTTACAAACGTATGCATTATTATTGACATTTTTAATAATTAGTAACATGATCACGTCTATACCATTTCTGATTTAGAATTTCTAATTTTCTTTAATTTACTACCTTTCAATACAACATATTTCTTTATATTGAAATGGTTAATATTTAAAAATATTCAAACAAACATTCCTGCGAAACCTATAGTATCGTAAATATAAAATATTCAACTTCCCTCCCTACAAAAATGTTAAATAACCTTACAAAAAATGTTCTGTCAAGTAAAAATCCACGTTTCAAACAATATTATTTATAACGTGTTGGCAAAGCAATATTATGTGACATTATAAATGCATAAAAGTAAGACAATAGAGTTGTAACAAAGAAATTGAAAAAAATGTAGGTCGAGTGAATTTAACAGGGCGGTTAAGTGAATAGGCTTTGTTCCTCAAGAGTTTCTTGAATAGCTGAGCTGAGCACACTAGGTTTCTTTTAATGGTTGTGTTAAGGATTTTAAAACACACACAAACATGCACACACACACACACTCACACACACACACACACACACACACACACACACACACACACACACACACACACACACACACACACACACACACACACACACACACACACACACACACACACACACACATATATATATATATATATATATATATATTTTAAAACAACATAAGTTATTCAAATACAAGAATATTTATTAATTTATATCCAAAGCTCTTCGTTGGTAAACAGTACCAACATCATCAGGAATGAAAATTACAATAATGTAAGCTATAGGCCTAAAACATATGTTAAATTGTATATATATATATATAAATTTAATATGTTGAGCATTAAAATATCATACTAAAAATTTGATTATACAAACAAATTTTAAAAGTTATTGAAAATGCGTTTAAATGTGGTAAACTTTCTCTGTTGTTTAAATATATCTGTTACTAACTAGACAAAATTACTATTAAAATTTTTTGATGCATATACATTTAATAATGTATAAATACGAATTTGTATTTATTAAAATGCAGGATTAGTAATTCTAAATAAACTTAGTAATGTTATGACACTGATAATGTTCGATCGGGACCATTTCTCAGTAAAGTATTATTAATAATGTAGCCTACAATCTATTACTTTTTCATAATATGCACAATCATACCAGTTAAAATTAGGTTATAAAAAAATTTTAAAATTATATTTTAAGAACAGATATATCTGAAAAGAGTAATGAATTATTTAAATCTAATTTTTTTTTCCACGGTACCACGGGTATTAGAACACACACACACACACATTAAATTTTTTATAAATTTGAATTTCGAAAAATTAAATTGTTGCTAGAAAGTGTTATATTAAAGAAAAATTCAAGCAAAGCATAGAATAACAGAGTGAGAAAGCCAATATTTTATAGGAAATAATAAAAATTGTAATTAACTAATACAATTGACCAGCCAAGAATGTACGGCCGATCATAAAGTGCAAGAAAATAACTACAAATTACTACGTAGCGAACCAGACCACCTACAACCACCATTGACATTTTCAAATAACAAGTAACCTGTGAAAAAATCAATAGTGAAATAAAACGTAAATCAACGTTAGTAAATAAAAAATTACATCAAAATTAAATAAAATAGAAAATTTAAGATTAAAAAAAATTATAACGGCCTGCAAGCAAAGTGGTGCATGTAAGGGACAAACCATCTAAGACACAAAAGTAACGGGTTGTGATACGAAACGGATGGAGGGGAGAGTGCGACGAGGCAAATACAAACGCTAGTGCAGAGTTTTTTAAAGGAGTCCGAAACAATTTAAAAATTCACAAGTCCCGAACGAAACTGTCAGTTTTCAGCTAGACAAAAGAACCAACCGACCAGTTGGCGACTACAAGGACATTTCTGTTGTCAAATTTATAACGTGAGTTATAAATCGTCAATAGGCAATCGTTACTTCCATTTCTTAGAAAATGCAACTCAAATCGTAACGACTTACCATGTTTTCACTGTCCAAAAATTCCAAAGCATCCAGGGAGGAAGAAAGGAGATCCTCAACAAGATCTAAGATACAGGAACCGAGGAAGTGAAACTTTTGGCAAGTCATTTTTTAAAATCAAATTTATCAAACGTTACCAAATTTTCAGAAAATTTTAATTGTTAAATAGTTGTAAAACAGCAAAAGATTTTTCCAATATGTAATTGTGAATTGTGTAAAATCATTAAATTCATGAAATGATAAGATGAAATAAGTCAGTTTTCCAAAAAGGAAAGTTCATACAAATAAATTATTCAAAATTCATATTAAAGTCTCTAGACCGGCTAGGTCATGAAGAAACTAGAAAAAGAATATTTAATTAAACTTATTAGAGTGGTTTCGACTATAATAGTGTTCATTTTTAATAGGGTCAAAAGAGTAAAGAATTGTTGCAAAAGTTTGAATAATTTAAAATATTAAATAGGAATAATAATTTCATGTAATATTGGTAAAAGATTTTGAAGTTATTAAATAACTATTAACACGTAAGAATGTTATATAAACACTTAAGAAAAATATATTCAAGAGTTAAAAGTTACATAAATAACTAACGTATGATATACTGTGAAAATGCAAAATAAAATTTCATTTTAGTTTTCAAGAATCAATGAATTAATTCATAAGATAAATTAAATATGTGTACAAATTTAATTCAATCAAATATGTAGTGTTAACATTATTTTCTGCATATTGACAAATTCAGTAGGAATAAGGAAGTATATAATGTTGTTAATTTTTATATTCTTTTTTATCATTAAAATTATTAATACAAAATCTTTTAAACTTTGTTCAAATTATCCTGTGTTAATAAATAAATAAAAACTTAGAGTTTTTCCAACTATAAAACTAATGGTTGCAAAATTATATATCAAGAGTATTTAAATTCATAAAATATGAAATACAATAATATAAAAGCCTAATGTTACAACAGGAGAGTTTCCTCCTGAGAGTAAATTAATTTAGAATATTTGACCTATACTAAAGATAATTGATTTTTTTAATCAAAAGTCCAGGAAAAGTTCCAGTGCAGATGCTGCGTAAATGTAACACAGGAGCTTATAAAAAGGTAAAATTAAGCAGATCATATTTCACACGCCCCAACCTGGATCACCTGTTAAGAATGGCTCATGGTAAGATTTTATGTATGCTATGATTGTTCATGCTAATATGTATCTTTTCAGCTGACAAAATGATTATATAGCCCTCACAATATTAGTTAACAGTAGCGAGGAGTTAGCACAGCAAGCCAGGTGGACGTGTCATTGCATGCTCTCAAGTGCATTTTAAACAGTAGGCAGGTGATAAAGAATAGATAGAATATGTGGCGAGGTAAAGAGGGGGGCTCGTTGCAAAACACACACACACACACACACCACATTCACACAAATATTGTGAGATGTATTCATTATTTTAATACACCTATTTTGAATGTTTGGCTCAATTAAATATAGTTTACTTTATGAAAATTAGAAAAATAAATATTTTTTAATAATAATGAATAAGTAAAATAATGAAACAATGTATTAGCAACAATAACCATATTAAAACCATTGCGTAGCAACTTCGTTTTCTTTTGTTGTTTCCGATTTGTTGAGAATAGACCTCTGCTGAACCATCATTGATTAGTTTGCTTTAATCGATTTGGGGCGTCTAAGCAAGTCGTGGGTAATCCTCCTTCGAACACTCCAACAGTAACATGATTGTGCTTATCTGGGCGCCCTTCAGTCATACGTATCAGGCTTTAGCTGTATATTCTTCATTATCCTTGTGACAGAGTAACATGCATTTCCCCTGGTACAATATTTTGCGTAATGAGTCCTTGATCATTAATCAAGGTAAAACTAGAATATAACCAGAAAAATTAGGAATATGTATATAAGTATAAGTGTGTGCGTGTGGCTGTGTGTGTGATTGTGTGTGTGTGTGTGTGTGTGTGTGTGAGTGTGTGTGTATGTCATTTATGTTGTATAGGTGTTATATACAAAATAAATTACAAAGGGTTAGAACGGGCTAAAATGTCACTTTTTACCATTGCAAGTGAAATTGTAAATTCCATATATTTTAAGAAGTTTTGCAGACAAAATAACGAAGCCAAAAGAAAATAAAAATGCCCCAGGCCTAATGTAAGTTTAATTTAACGAGTTTAAGGAATAGGAATAAAGGCATTTTAGGAATAAGTAGATTTTTTCCAGATTTGAAAGGAGGGAGAGTCTAAAATCCACCTAGAGAGACCATCGACATTGAAGGGGGCGGAAAGTGAAGAAGAAAGAAGCAGAAAGTGAATAGACGAAAAACCAGATACCGAGCCTCCCGCAGGAGTTACAGTAAAATTTAAAAAATAGGGAATATTTCGACAACAGACTGACAGATCGTGAGAAGAGCAAGCAGGACGTAAACGAGACAAAGCATCCGGTCACAAAAAGAGTGGGAGACTTGTTATTTGTCTAAAGCAGTCGGGAGGGGTTGGCAAGCCTGAGAACGTCAAAAACATTGTTAACGTATCTGGAGACCATGAAGGAAACGGTCGTTTGCGAGTGCGCTCCATTTTGTTCAACTATTACAGTGTTTCAAACCGATTAGTAAATGGTAAAAATGCAGGGCTAAGAGCAAGCGGGATATCTCTGAAATGTAGTGCCGTGTGTTTTAAAACCCTTTTGGGGAGGAAACTCTCCAAAAGTGGTTTGCCTTGTTAAACAGCAATATCGTAGCGTCCTCAAGGAAATTGTTGTAGAAAAATAGGTCGAATAAAAGTTTTGGTTCAGTAATAATATGAAACAATGATCTGGTTAAACAATTTATGGTAAAAAAACAAATTCACTAATAAAATTTAAATTCCATCAATGTAATGAAAAAAGAAGTAGATCAAAACCGGGAGTAAAATTAAGTTCGACAATTATAAATACAGTGTTAAAGGCGTATTAAAAGACTAAATCCAGGACTTTAAATTTAAATATATATATATATATATATATATATATATATATATATACATAAAAATGTATAATTTCGTGCAAAAAAGCGTATTGTTTGTTTCGGATATCACGCCAACTTGGAAACAATGAAGAGCAGGTGACGCGAGATTTAGGCGAGTACAACATCCAAGATGGTTAGCCACAAAAGGAGGAGAGAGATGGCATCACACCAATGACGGACCAGGGAGGAACTAACGCCTTAAAGGTCAGATTTTATTTTCTCTCTCTCTCTCAAAATATTAAAAATTTTATTTTGAAATTTTGGGGAACTTTTCGAATTTCAAAGTTTAAATTTAAATAAATTTTGCAAAATTTGAAAATGCGTTTAAAGGAGTGGCATCGTTTCAGAAAGAAAGTGGGATAGCGTTAGTTTGTGGTAGCTACCTCAAACTAAAATGACGAACCCTCACTTTATAGATTAAAAAAATAGAAATAAAAATGTATGGAAATAAATTTTTGAAAGTTAAAAGAAGAAAGTAAAATTTTGGAAAAAGAAAATGTGGATCCTATGACGTAAATTGTCATAAAAAAAGAAAATAAATTTCAAGTAATAGAAATAAGCTATGTTAGAGATAAAGACTGTGAGAATTCAATTGTTCTCATGTGAGTTTAAAATCAAATGTTGTTGAATTTTAATGAAGATATAAAATATTTCAAATGATTGTAAGTATTCAAAGAATTTAGGTTTTTAAATGTCTGTTGTTTTTTATATTTGATTCAAAATACTAAAGTCAGATATCAAGAGAATTCATGGGCCAATGAAACGGCTGTGAAAATAAGTTAAATTGTAAATATGTCTTAGAAAATAAAATAAAATCTTGTCCAGAAAAGTAAACTAGAATTTGTGGAAATTAAATTAGAAGTTTTAAATTGAAAAGACCGTTAAATAATAAAGTTTGAGTTTTAAATATTAACAAAGAAAAAATTATTTTAATTTTAAATTAAATTTAAAATTTTAGAAAAGAATAAAGGTGAGACAAGGTGATATGAAACTTGTTTGTTTACAAAAGAAGTTACAAAGTTTAAAATAAAGGAAAAGAATTTTGTTAAAGAAGAAGTGGATAAAAAGTATTTGTTTACTAAAGAAGTTATACAACATGTATATATATGCAAACTGTTAAAGAAATGTTAGATGATTAAGTAGACTTTTAAAGATATAAAAATATTTACAAACTGTGCTTTAACGTAACTTAATTTTAAATTGAATAAAAACCGAAGTTCTTCACTAACTTGCAGCAAAACAGTGATTATATTTATTCAAACAAATTTCTTACACAATCCTAAACCAAAATAGTCAGTTAGCCATAATATGCCTTCAAATGATCTCATGCCCCGAGAACGGGCACCCAAAGGGTATAATCTCAGCGAGTTAGGTTTTTAAATAAAGTCCAGTTACTGGTTCTGTGGCAGATTTTGACGATTACGCTCAGAGTTTTGGCCGGACCGGCTCGTTTCAAAATTTTTACCTAGCAGCGGGAACAATGACTGGTGGCGGCGTTTCGCAAAAGGGTTGCGGGCATGGAGTCGTTGGGCCGGTCCGTTGCAACACACACACACACACACACACATATATATAAATATATATATATATATATAGGCTATATATATATATATATATATAATAAATTAATTTCGAAAACAAGAATACTTTTAATGAATATTGTTTTCGAAATATTTTTAATTTATTAACTATATTACAAGAAAACATATCACCATATTTAATATATATATATATATGTATATATATATATATATATATATATATATATATTTGAATATTAGTAACCTATCCCTGGAGGAAGGATTACTAAACTATTAGAAGAGCTTACTCTAGATCATGTAACTTAAAATTATCCATGTGAGAAACAGGCATCCCTCAAATATATTTAAACTATTTGAGTTTGGCCTAACATTCAATGAATGTCGTGTTTACTTTACCTAAACGTAGATTAGTTTTATGTCTACAAACATAATTGTTGACCCGACAGACGTCCTGCTATACTTATAAATGTTCAATTCGAACGGAAATTTTAAAAAACTATATTATATATATAACTTAACTTTTGTTATAATTACAATTTATTTTAATGTTATTTATTTACCTTACCTATTTAATGTCACACCTTCAGGTGTATAAAGAATTAACTCTCTTATAATTTTTAAACATCACTTGCATTTATTCTTTACACATTATACCAAATTTATATTACATATAACTAACTGAATTTACTCTAAAGCCTCGTACTTTATGTTATAGTATATATATATATATATATATATATATATATATATATATATATATATATTATAATAAAGATGATTATTTTTTCTTGATTTGTTATAATTATTAAATAACTTCAAAAAGATCATAATCAAGATATATTTTATTCAACATTTACAATTATGCTGAAGCTTTTCGCCGGATTATAGTTCCAGCATTCTCAAAGACTACTTACATCGTCTGTAAAATTATTTAAACATTACTCTAATTGATTGCACTATGTACATAAACCACTGATATCTTATTTCTTTAATCTATTTGCTTTACATTAAATGAAC
Organism: Prosapia bicincta; assembly: GCA_036971475.1. Lineage (NCBI taxonomy): Eukaryota > Metazoa > Arthropoda > Insecta > Hemiptera > Cercopidae > Prosapia > Prosapia bicincta. Next base: position 337,891,571 of record JBAIZL010000001.1, on the reverse strand, counting down.
TATTTGTTTGATAAAATCTTAAATTCTATCTAAAACATGAAAAATTGTGTTATGTTTAGACTTAATTTGGGATTGTTCTTTAATAAGTATGTTGTTTAATTTATGCTTGTAGATATATAGGTTTTCCAGAACATTCATTTTCAAACCTTTATTAATATGTTTGATTAAATTCATATTTTGCATGTCTGGAAAACTATGGTTATTTGCAATACAATGAGTGGCCATATTCGATTTATATATATCTGGTTTTATATACGCATTGAGATGTTCTTTGTAGCGATCCTTTATTTTCTTTTTTGTTTGACCTACATAATTTTTATTGCAATCTTGGCAATTTACGCTATATATCCCACATAAATCTAATTTACTAGTGTGATTACTTTGATTTAAAATACGATTATTGATGGTATTGTTTGTATAAAACGCAAATTTAATATTAGTATTTTTAAACAACTTTTCAAGTGATTTAATTTCATATCCCGTGTAAATAAATTTAGTCCATTTTGTTTCATTTTTACTTATAATTTGTCTGTTATAATTTAGTAATTTATTCTGAACGTTACTATTCAATTTATCTATAGTCTTCCTTTTATAACCGTTTACTGAAGCTAATTGATATATTATGTTTAATTCATTTTGTCTATTTTGTTTATTTAATGGTATTTTATACATTCTATACAATAGGTTGTAAAAGCATGCCATCTTTTGATTATATGGATGATTGGAATGGTTTGGTATAATATTATCAGTAATCATGGGTTTTCTATATATTGCGTAATCTAATTTGTCATTCTGGTTATATATTGTAATATCAAGGTAATTAAGTGTGTTGTTACATTCAATTTCGTGGGAAAATTTTATATTGTGATGCAAGTTGTTTATTTCTTCAATTATTAAATGTAAATTTATGCCATTATTTGTAGAAATATAAATTCCGTCATCTACATATCTGTACCATATTCCATTTTTGTCATATTTATTTATGATTTCAATTATGTCATTGTCTAAATTTTGTAAAAATATTTCGGAGATTATAGATGATAATGGAGAACCCATTACCAAACCATCCATTTGTTTATATATTTTTTTATTATATGTAAAATAATTTTGTTCTAATATTATTTTTACGGTATTTATTATTTCATGAATTTCTTCTTTGTCTTTTAAATTTAAATTTAATTTATCATGTATTATTTTATATGTGTCCTTCAATGGTATGTTAGTGTACATATTTTTAATATCTAAAGAAATTAATTTAGTTTTATTATCAATTTTTATATCTTTAATTTTATCAATTAAATCATATGTATTTTTAATAGCATATCTATTGTTTAATTTTATCTTGTCTTTTAATATGCATGATATAATTTTAGATATTTTATAAGATGGTGCTTGTTTGAAGTTAATTAAAGGTCGTATTGGTTTGTCATTTTTATGTAATTTTATGAGTCCATTTAATATTGGTATTTTAGGAAGATCATTTATCATTTCATTAATATTTTTTTTCCTAAACATTTTATATGAATTTTTTATCATATTTTTTATTTCGTTTTGATATTGAACCGTAGGATCTTTTTTTAGCATCATAAAATTATTATCTTTAATATAATTTTCATTTTTATTTATATATTCTTGATTATTAATAATTACTATCGCATTACTTTTATCCGCTTTTACTATGGCTAACTCATTTTCAATTATTTTTTGTTTTATATTATTGATATGTAAAGATTGTTTTTTATTACCATCATTTTTTAATTTATTATTATTATGTTTTTTTATTATTTTAGTTATCTCATAGGTTGCATCAATTCTTATATTTTCCTGTTCTTCTTCATTTAATTTATTAATCGCCATTTCAGTATCTACAATTATGTTATCTAAATCTCTAATAATATTTCTTTTTATATTTACTTTGTTCATGTTTTCTAATGTTTTTACTTCATTATTATTAAATTGTACATTTGTTAAATTAATTAGATTAGGTGCAAATTTATAAAATATTTTTATAGGAGTCCTATTTGTTTCTTTATTTTTCAATAAAATATTAATTTTTTTATTAATTTTTTCTATTTTTATCTTCCTAAGTTTTATAATTGTTTCATGTATTTTGTGATATTTCCTATTCCAATTCAAAATATGTAAAGATTTTGTTAATTCTAAATGTAACTTATATATATCAGTTGTTAAATTATTTGGCTTTTTATATAGTTCTTTAATTTCATTTTTTATCCAAATTTTTTCTGCCATAATATTAGTTTTTTGTGCTGCTGTACTTTTATTTTTAATGTAAATTTTAGCATAATTAGGTATTATATTATATTGTATACATGTTTTGTTAAAGAAAATATTACAATTATTGTTCATTAATTGTATTTTCTTTTTTTGATATAAGTTTAGTATTTTAGTTGAATTAAAATTATTTTGTTTCATAGAAATCATAGTGCAATCAATTCAGCACAGTACTAACTTTAATATAAAATACCTATAAATTTCTTATTCTAAATTATTACAATAGAGTCAATATTTTAAAAGTTTTGTAATTATTATTAAAATTTTTTTTTTTTTTTATATATACTTATTTCATAAAATATTGTAAATATATTCATTCATTTATCGTTAAAACTTATTTGTCCATATTAATTCTATCAGTAATAAATATCTAAAGTTAAAATAATCCGTAACAATAATAATTTTTTTTTCCTTATAAACTAGTTAATATCAATTATTATTTTTTTAATAATTGTCTTAATATAATAAAATTATTATGTAATTGTTTATAAAATAATATTTTAAATTGGAGTAATATAATTCCACTATACAAATATCAGTATTATCAATTATCTGAAATCAAATTATTATAACTGTTATTTATAAAAGTTTACAATCTATTATATCTTTGCCATGTTAACATGAAGTTACCATACTACTGTTGTTATCTAAATATATATAATTTTCATATTTTCGAATTAAAATCTTATAATTGTTATTTTTTATATAATCAATCTATATTTATATACACCCAATTGTAATCTTAATTATTATTATTATCATCAATATCCAATTTATAATACTGTTTATATTGTCATTATATAATCCTGCGTATATAGGTTGATTGAATTTATTTTGTAAACGTTTATTGTCACTGATTTCCATTCGTGTTGTGATAAAAGATGACCTTGTTTGCCAATCTGTATTTACTTGTTGACTTACCAAAGTATTACAATTTACACCAACTGTAATCCAAAGTATCATAATTTACTCCAAATATAAATTCTTCAATAGAATATATCCATAGCACCTTCATCACTATTATATCATCAAAAACCCCGATAGGCAATTATATTATAATAAAGATGATTATTTTTTCTTGATTTGTTATAATTATTAAATAACTTCAAAAAGTTCATAATCAAGATATATTTTATTCAACATTTACAATTATGCTGAAGCTTTTCGCCGGATTATAGTTCCAGCATTCTCAAAGACTACTAACATGGTCTGTAAAATTATTTAAACATTACTCTAATTGATTGCACTATGTACATAAACCACTGATATCTTATTTCTTTAATCTATTTGCTTTACATTAAATGAACTATTTGTTTGATAACTATTTGTTGTTAACAATAGTTAAAACAATAGTTTAAAAATACTAATATTAAATTTGCGTTTTATACAAACAATACCATCAATAATCGTATTTTAAATCAAAGTAATCACACTAGTAAATTAGATTTATGTGGGATATATAGCGTAAATTGCCAAGATTGCAATAAAAATTATGTAGGTCAAACAAAAAAGAAAATAAAGGATCGCTACAAAGAACATCTCAATGCGTATATAAAACCAGATATATATAAATCGAATATGACCACTCATTGTATTGCAAATAACCATAGTTTTCCAGACATACAAAATATGAATTTAATCAAACATATTAATAAAGGTTTGAAAATGAATGTTCTGGAAAACCTATATATCTACAAGCATAAATTAAACAACATACTTATTAAAGTACAATCCCAAATTAAATCTAAACATAACACAATTTTTCATGTTTTAGATAGAATTTAAGATTTTATCAAACAAATAGTTCATTTAATGTAAAGCAAATAGATTAAAGAAATAAGATATCAGTGGTTTATGTACATAGTGCAATCAATTAGAGTAATGTTTAAATAATTTTACAGACCATGTTAGTAGTCTTTGAGAATGCTGGAACTATAATCCGGCGAAAAGCTTCAGCATAATTGTAAATGTTGAATAAAATATATCTTAATTATGAACTTTTTGAAGTTATTTAATAATATATATATATATATATATATATATATATATATATATATATATATATAAATCATAGTTACTATATAAATTTAAATTAGTATTTTTAGGTCTGAATTCGTATCTTTTTTTATTATGTTTTTTTTGTTTTTCGAAAAATATCAATTTACGCACCCCTAATCAGCCTATAAATATGCCAGAACGTTACTCGGAATGTGTTCAATAACTTCCCATAGATTCACGTCGATCGGATGCACGGTTTACAGTATAGAACCATGCAGATTGTGAACTCTGTGTACTTCTTATGGAATATCACTACCCGTTTTTTTTTATTTCTACCTCTTAAAATTGAAAAAACTAAATTCTCTCATACTAAATTCTCTCTTAGTGTATACCAAATTCTCTCGTAGTATAATCAAAGTTTCATTTAATTTCAAATCTGTATCATTATTATTTTCGGCTATACGTTATTCAGTCAGTCAGTTAGGTCTTCAATTTTTATATATAGAGATATAAAAATATAATTTTGTTATTGATGAATTTGCCTCAACTCAAAATTTTATATTCTAAATTAGCTTATTATTAAAAATTATCGACGCTCCACTATAAAGCTCACTAGTGTTGTGATGTTAGTCTTAAAGTTAATTAGCTGCAAATCTCTTTCATTTTATTGCTAACTTAAGTTATAAAGTTATTATTACGAAATGGAACAATTGATTATTGTTAAATTGTAGGTCTAATGTTGACTACTACATTCTACGAATGCGGCGTGATCCGAGATTCGTTATCGCAAATTATGAGGAATTAACACTTGAAAAATCACAACAATAACTCCCTTCATCTTTTCTACAGTATTCCAACAATTTAATACTCAAGATCTGACACTTATTAGCTACTAAAAGCTTCCCAAACTGTAAATGTGTAAAAAAACATGACTGGTTCCTTCAAGTCTAAATTTTGAAATACCTCTCCCAAGCATCGTCCCTGTCTTTCGGTAACCTCTCAGCAAAGGGACTACAGCCTTATATTTTTTTTTTTTACCTTTGACTTACAGGACTCAAAGTACACTGGTCCCAGGCTATACTCTGAAATTGTCAAATTTGTAACAGCGCACCCCCTACAAGGGCAGTTCCTTCAGCTTTATAAGATACTATAACGGGACATAATATTTTACAAGACTTTGTAGAAAGATCTAGGCAACACAAATATAAATTATTGAAAGGTTTTATTATAATTATTTATTAACAAATAATAAATATAATTGTTAATAATAATAACTGTAACCTAATTATTAATCATTGTTAGTAATTATAATACTGCTGCACAGGACTGTTGGCATGTAGCATATTCATCCCAAAGGGAACATCATTTATTTTATAGTATTGCGAAGTGTTACACTTACTGAGCGAGATTACCGCTAAAAAATTACATATAATCTATTTTATATATTATAAAGTTATAATTACAAAAGTGCATGATTAATAACTAGAGTTAATATCAATGGACCGTCTCAAACATTTAAAGACAAATTTAAAATCTGCAACAATTGAAATAATTTAGAGCAACAATAACTAAATTTAAAAGATTGCGTAGCAACGTCTCTCGCTTTGTTGCCTTCTAGATAACGTCTGTTGTGAATAGTCATCTGCGAAGCCAACATCGGTTAGCTGTATTTAATCAGTGCAGGCCGTCTAAGTAAGCCGTGAGTAATTCTTCTTTAGGGAGCAGACACGGGTAAGCGCTGTGACTCCAACTTTAACCTGATCGGGTCAGACTGGGGCTACTTCAGGATTACGTTAAAGGTTCAAGTTATTCGTCCTACATTATGATTCTACCATTGACAAAGGTTTCCTTTTCTGTGGTACAACATTTTGCCTAATTAATCCTTGACCCTTCCTCGTCTCACTGCTGCACTTCCGCACAACACCATTCAGTTTGCAGTCGGAGTCTCTCAAACAATATTTACGTTTAAGTTTAAGTACATGACGCCGAACAATAAATAGACTATAGATACAATTTAAACTATAAAAGTAATTATAAAATTTAAGTTGAATGAATTAGTCATACAAAGTTACAGATATATTTACGTATATATATATATATATATATATATATATATATATATATATATATATATATATATATATATAAGTTACAATTTACCAGATATAATTTCATTTACTGTATTTACTCTACTTAATGCCGAAACGTTTTTATTTATATATCGTAAGTGTAATGTGGTTATATGTGGTTAAATAGTATAAATTTAAATTTGATGTTTATTTTTCAATCGATGTATTAAAGGTGCATAATACAATATTGTGTTCAACAGTATTAATTCAACTTTTCAATTCCTTTGCACACCAAGCGTTTAAAAAACAATGAATGAGTTACATTTTATAGTCAACGTTAGTTTCAAACCATAGAAAAACACCTAATTCAGTAAACAAAATCGACAGAATATAATTTAAGATGATTATTTATTATCTGGAATTATGACGTTTCTAGAAAGTTCTTAATCTAGTAATCTTGCAGTTTATTTTTGTTCTTGTAATTACTACATTAAAGGGTCTAATAACTTAACTAATATCTATATATATATATATATATATATATATATATATAAATATACATATATATATATATTTATATATATATATATATATATATATATATATATATATATATATATATGTAAAATATCAAATAGGTTTCCTATTAGAATTATTTTCAAGATTAAATAATATACACTAATTACAGGAATAATTTATTGAATAATACACTCAAAGCTTTTCGTTAGTTGACATTACCAACATCCTCAGGAATTACTAAGAATGACCTAAGAAGAACATCCTCAGGTCATTCTTAGTAATTCCTGAGGATGTTGGTAATGTCAACCAACGAAAAGCTTTGAGTGTATTATTCAATAAATTATTCCTGTAATTAGTGTACATTATTTAATCTTGAAAATTATATATATATATATATATATATATATATATATATATATATATGTATATACACACACACATTATATATATATATATATATATATATATATATATATATATATATATATAATGTGTGTGTGTGTATATGTATATACACACACACACACACACACACACATTATATATATGTATATACACACACATTATATATATATATATATATATATATATATATATATATACTTATTTATTTATTTATATATATATATATAAAATGAAAATAATAAATAAAATGCAATAAAAACATGCAACAAAAACTACCTCTGCTGGTTGCTTTTATGCCAGTAAACAACATTTCTGTTCCAAACTCGAAACCTCTTCAAAGTTTAAACCTATTAATTAAGCTTATATTATATTTCACAACGTATATAAACTCATTCACATATTTATAAACAATCAAAAATTTTTACAAAACTACTGACATTATATAAAAACTAATATTACAAGAAGAAAATGACAACACAAATAAGTAAGCATATATCAAAATAAATTTATGGAATTTATGAGTTTTCATTAGAAGTTATAAAATATTGATGAGTAATATATGCTTTTTTTTAAAAAACTCTACCTATTCTGTGTCGTTTATTATACTCATAAACAAAAATACTGTAGTTTTTATAGAGGTAAACGTTATCTTTAGTCACTCATCCCCGTTGTTTTCCCACAACGCGGAGAGCAAAACATGATTACAAAATTTAAAAAAACAGCCCTAATATATTCTTTTTACTTACTGAAAAGTAAAAAATAATTTTCCAATAACGAAAACATATTTTATCTTAACCCACAAACGTTTGAAGTCGGCGACGAATTTCGTGCTTGGACTCATGTTTAACATGCTGATCATAACAAATATAGGATTTTTACATGATGTGGGAGCTCCTTGGGGAATCAAAAGAAGCCGCTTTCATGAGTAAAATTCGTCCATTTGAGTTTGATGATACTCGTTCTAAGCTAAGCTATTTTCTCAAGCAAGAAATAATAATATCTATTCGTTTTTAGTTACTATTTTTATATGTGTATTTTTATATGTGTATTTTTATATGTGTATTTTTATATGTGTATTTTTATATGTGTATTTTTATATGTGTATTTTTATATGTGTATTTTTATATGTGTATTTTTATATGTGTATTTTTATATGTGCATTTTTATATGTGTATTTTTATATGTGTATTTTTATATGTGTATTTTTATATGTGTATTTTTACATGTGTATTTTTACATGTGTATTTTTATATGTGTATTTTTATATTTGTATTTTTATATGTGTATTTTTACATGTGTATTTTTATATGTGTATTTTTATATGTGTATTTTTATATGTGTATTTTATATGTGTATTTTTATATGTGTATTTTTATATGTGTATTTTTATATGTGTATTTTTATATGGGGGTAGAATACTACATAAAATAGACTCTGTGATTGCTTGATAATTATCATATAGTTCATGTTCCTTATTAAAAAACGTTCGTCGAAAAAATTGATTTTAGATTTATCGTCCCCAAATCAGACGGATTCTGATGTAACATTAGTGGGACCACCGGGATCGTTTTATCTTTCATTTGCAAGCAAAATCATTTTGATCTTTTAAATACTTCCAAAATGTTCGTGGTACAAACAGAAACAAACATACGGATCGAATACAGAGCCTCCTCCATTTTTTATGTCGGTTAAATATGGTTTCGTTTGCCTCAAATTAACTTAAAATTTGTGAAACTCAAATTATATAATTTATCAGTAATATGGTTTCTAAACGAAGCAGCGCTTGTAAATTTTTCCAACTTCAGTTATTACAGCCCAAAAAATACGTCATATGTACTCTATATAACTTTAGTTTTTTTTTTTTATTCCTTCTTGTAAATTTTAGATATGAGTTTTAATGGTAAACACAGTAAAATGGTTGCCATTTCATAATTGGTTGAAACGGCATATGATTGTTCACTATTCGTGAACCCTGCCATATAGGCTACTGAGAATACTGCCATATACTGAGAATACTACCACATACTGACATTACTGCCATATACTGAGAATATTCCCATATACTGAGAATACTGCCATATACTGAGAATACTGCCATATACTTAGAATACTGCCTTATACTGAGAATACTGCCATGTACTGAGAATACTCCCATATACTGGGAATACTGCCATTTACTGAGAATACTGCCATATACTGAGAATACTGCCATACACTGAGAATACTCCCATATACTGAGATTACTGCCTTATACTGAGAATACTGCCATGTACTGAGAATACTCCCATATACTGGGAATACTGCCATTTACTGAGAATACTGCCATATACTGAGAATACTGCCATACACTGAGAATACTCCCATATACTGAGAATACTGCCATTTACTGAGAATACTGCCTTATACTGAGAATACTGCCATATACTGAGAATACTGCCATATACTGAGAATACTGCGATATACTGAGAATACTGCCATATACTGAGAATACTGCCATATACTTAGAATACTGCCATATACTGAGAATACTGCCATATACTGAGAATACTGCCATATACTGAGAATACTGCCATATACTTAGAATACTACCATATACTTAGAATACTGCTATATACTGAGAATACTGCCATATACTTAGAATACTGCCATATACTGAGAATACTGCCAAATACTTAGAATACTTCCATACACTTAGAATACTGCCATATACTGAGATTACTGCCATATACTGAGAATACTGCGATATAGTGAGAATACTGCCATATACTGAGAATACTGCCATATACTGAGAATACTGCCATATACTTAGAATACTGCCATATACTGAGAATACTGCCATATATTTAGAATACTGCCATATACTTAGAATACTGCCATATACTGAGAATACTGCCATATACTGAGAATACTGCCATATACTTAGAATACTGCCATATACTGAGAATACTGCCATATATTTAGAATACTGCCATATACTTAGAATACTGCCATATACTGAGAATACTGCCATATACTGAGAATACTGCCATATACTGAGAATACTGCCATATACTTAGAATACTACCATATACTTAGAATACTGCTATATACTGAGAATACTGCCATATACTTAGAATACTGCCATATACTGAGAATAGTGCCAAATACTTAGAATACTTCCATACACTTAGAATACTGCCATATACTGAGATTACTGCCATATACTGAGAATACTGCGATATAGTGAGAATACTGCCATATACTGAGAATACTGCCATATACTGAGAATACTGCCATATACTTAGAATACTGCCATATACTTAGAATACTGCCATATATTTAGAATACTGCCATATACTTAGAATACTGCCATATACTTAGAATACTGCCATATACTGAGAATACTGCCATATACTGAGAATACTGCCATATACTGAGAGTACTCCCATATACTGGGAATACTGCCATTTACTGAGAATACTGCCATATACTTTTAAATACTGAAAATTATTTCATGTAAATAAAGTCAAAGCAAAATAAATAGGTCCTGAATTTTAGATTAAAATGATAAAACACAATTGACTAATTTCACATTTGTTACTTGGATAACTCCAAGCCAAAAGTGTTTGACTTATGATATAAAAATACTAGGGCAAATAACACCGTAATCAATTGATAACAGACTGCTCCTATGGAAGCTTGATTAAAAGAATAATGAACAACAAACACAAAAGAAGTTCATATCGAAAGTTATAAGGAGGAGTAAAATAGAGTTGGTGACACCTGTCACTTCCGTTGCTTACGTGATTGAACCCTATTGGAACTAAGCTTGAGAGCAATGGTTTTATGTTTAAAGCCAAAGTAGTTTCTCACTTCAGTCTTATTTGTATGTATGAAACATTATTTTTCGTCAAACAATTATTTTAAAATGTCTTCAGCGTTGTCGTCTTAAAATACGTTTAGACCTACAGGGCTATAAAAATAAAAACTATATTTAGAAATTATATTAACATATTTTTTATTAACCTTAGTTTGCGTGTAATGGAATACAGAAGAGTTGACTCTTTTGTTTTACACTACATTTTTGTTTAAAATGTTTGAATATTTTGATTTTAAAAATTACAAAAATATTAATTCAATCACACAATACATACATTTATATGTTAATGTGAAAGTCACCATCTAAGTGTACTAGAACTATTGTACTATATGGTGATAAAAATACAACTGTTATATAATATTCTTCTATACTGCAATTTTAGTCAATGAGGTAGAGCATCCTGGTCATTGAAAAAGTTTAATTTAATAACTGCATTTTCTCTGAATTCATGTTTTACTTTAATATAATTACTTAGCTCTCAAGACATGCTCAAGTTCTTTATCATTTTGTAGTGTTTTGGGTTTGCGTGATCTACAGTTTTGCTTATTTACGATTCATGTAATGATATCGGTTTTCCTCCATTCTTGCGGTATTGATTTTACCATTTGATATTAATTGCAGCAAATGTAGAATTACGTCTACTCCTATTTCTTCCAGATAAATAATAATACATTTATTTTAGCGGTTTTACGATGAAGGGTGTGAAGCTTAATCTACAGTACTTCATTGTTAACTTACAGTCACACATCTTATCATCTCGTCACAGATATCTGTTTCATGTCTAAATGTTTATTGAAAGCAACAAACAATGCCTCCTGAATAGAACAGGTAGAATATGTTCTCAGTTGTGCTAATCTATGCTGACACATTCCATTTATTAGGTTAACGTATCAGGCTCCCGATGAAAAACATGTAAATCTCTATACATGTAAATGTAAATGTATATAGAGTAAATCTCTATATATGTGATCTATGCAAAATTTAACGGTTCAGATAATTTACATCTAACTCCAAGCCAACAAACAGTGGCATTCAGTCTTAAGCCTATTTATAGTTATTTTATACATATTTCTATTATACTTAAACTAGTTTATTTGACTTGTAGTTCATACATTGACTTAATAGAAACTGACGGATTACACTTAATATGTAAAATTACAATATTGTAGTTTAATTTAGATTTAAAAATGTTGTTGCTTAAGTCTTACATAATATAAACACGCATCACTCATGTATTTGTACCAAAGTATTCCAAAATGACAACAATTACGTGATGTAGGTTTGTCGCAGATGCTTTCTGAAATAGATTAGCTAGACTAATCAATCAATTTAGTACCAAAATACACTTACACGTTGCCACTCTCGATGACCGATATGTTGCAGTTGGTGATTCAACACAACTAAATAAAGATAGGGTAAATAGTTTATGAGTTTTTAATTATTTTTCATACTTGATTAAATACCTCTATACTGCAATATTAAAATCCGCAACAATTTTTTTTGAACTCTTATCACACTGTTTTATGATTCGTCTGATTTTATTAGAAAATCAAATTTTATATTAGTTTATATTAATTATTAGAAAAGTGTAAAAAGAGATTTTCCGCATAAGCTGGCAATGCAATTTTACTTAATTATAAATAAAGACGTGGTTAAACTCAGTTATGATAATAAAAGAGCCTTTTAGCATTATAACCTATGAGAAATTCAAACTTCAGAGACAAACCCGTAATTAACAAATTATAGCTCGCAGGCTGTTTTAAGTGCAATTTTAATCTAGGGATACAATTCCTTCCTATAAAAAGTATTAGCCAGAAAGAGGGAAAGAAAATATCAATAAAAGTAACTCTTTTGTAACAGTTACTCTAATCTTAATGACTCTAACTTAAGTCAATGGCTCTAACTTTCTCATCATGTTATACTCAATGGAAACGAAAACAAATTTGAATCTTGACGAAGAAATTATTGCTAAGAGAAAAACGCCGAAAAAATTATATTCTAATAGGCAAAACAGTGGGAAGTACACATTTCAATAGTTCTCAGAACTTGAACGACTGAAAATTAAGACTAAGGTTTCGTAATTATGGATCAAAATAGAAAGTATCAGTTACACATGGAAAAAAACAATTGAGGTTTACAGTGTTGGTGGTGTAAAACCTAAATGAAACGATTAGTTACCAAAATTAAGTAATAACTTTACATTAGTTTACGACTATTCGAACTTATATTTTTTGTAAATTTGTAAAAATTTCAAAATTAGTTATTTTTCGTAGTAACTTCAACATTAAAATAGTTAAGATATTAATATGTCGGTTTTATCTGTCGTACAAATTAAAATTTTAATAATAAACCCTAAAACTAGGCTACACTACACCTATTGTTACCTGAGATTTCTTACGTACAACATTAAAAGATAGTGCACATTTTTGAAGCAACACAAAAGACTACGTACCACAATGGTTACCGTGTATTCTCCATACATCCCAGGTCAGAAATTCCTTGAAGCAGACTTTTAATAATAGCTAAAATTACTCGTTCATTCAAGTAGTTTGCAGTTCCATTTGGTGGTTTAAATAATATTGTATTGTTAGGATTGTTCGAGTGGTTTTTCAGTTTATTACTATTTTTTAAATTTTAATTGCTACGTGCTTATTTTTCGTTAATCTCTTTAATTTCTTTTATTGAATTTTGTCATATTATGTTTCATTCTCTCTGTCCTAAAACGATCATACATTTAAATTATTATCAATATAGTTATAAAGACTATTGAAGCGCATGAAAACGACCAAATGAAAATTATATTTAAAGTAAGACGAAGAAAAAGAAAAGTAGTACAAATTATTCTTAAAAACACACCTAACTAAAACACCTAACTAGAATAATTTAAGAATAAAAACAGAAAAATTGATAAACTCAAAACTTAAGCATATTGCAAGCAAATATCAAGAAAAACTATATATGAAGAAATAGTTAGCATAAAAGATTGTAAGAAAAAGATTATACCAATATAAGGTGGATGATATAAGGTTTCGTGGAAAACAAAACATCATTGCAATTATAAGGAAACAAACAACGAAAAAAGGAACGAAAGATAAATGGTTGCATAACATTGTGCAGAATACGATATATTTTCCCGAAAATAGAACATTCTTAATATGTAACACTCTCTGGATGAATACAGATAAGCCCAAAATTACTGAGACCTTCAGTAGAAATTTTCCAGTTCTAAAGATGGACCCAATAGAGGATGTAGAATTCAAATTTTTACTAAGTTACTAAATATAATTTCCAAAACTTTTAATTGTAGCCCCTAAATCCCCAATTTAAACCTGTTATAAGGTGTATTACCAGGCCTAACTAACAATTTATCACATTCTATTCTTTCAATTTAGTAGTTCTAGATACACAAACAAAATTTTCGAAAGTTCGAATAAACAGACCTTTTGATACATATTATATGTCATTTTCATATGTACTTCGACGAGAATAGTGTTTTATTCGAATTATTCAAAATGTCACTGTAACAATAACAATAATGATGGGTTGTTTCCCACATTTTTTTTGTTACTCAATTTTTGACTTTTACAGTGCACACGCTTGATCCAACTGTGTGATCTTCCTCCAAAACGATTAAAAAGTACGTAACTTTATTCACAAAAACTAATTTGGTAAGACAAACTTAAATTAGAACTTTATGCCACCGACCTGTAAAGATTCATGTAAAACCATTTTCATATTTAGAGTACCTTTTTAAATTACGACCACCCATTAAGTGTGTTTTAGGAAAGTGAATGACGTGAAAATAGATTTCTGTTTAGAAGTGCCAAACAGAAATTTCTCGATAGCTCTTTAGTACTAGAATAGCAGAATTCCTTCAAAGTTCCTTCATAGTATTCAAATTTTAAAATGTTTCCAGGAGGTCAGGAGAGTCGTCAGTATCTCCTTTGCTGGGGGTTGTATTTCCTTGAAATAATTTTCTAGAATAATTATTTTTATAATTTTGTAAATTACATTACATTTATTTATTCATAAGCCCACATACCCACTTATTAATTTTGTTTACTTGATTTTCAGAATTAAATTTAAATTATTATTTTAATATTTTACAGAATTAAATTTAATATATAAAACTACAATTTTATATTTCGATTCTTGGGAATTTTTCGACTTGGTATCCTTTTATCCCCTTTTAGGTTTTTATGCATCTAATTGGCTTTAATGATATTGGACCTGCATATCAATGACGGTGAGTTTTGGTTTCTCTTTAGGTTCTGTATCATAACGTCCTGTTACTACTAATTCTACATCTCCAAAACAGTTTATTTATCACATCTATTTTCTCACGTTTACTCGATAAGGTGTTCTAGTCTATTTATTTATTTTGGCGATGTTTTAATCTGTTGCTGAATATGGTCATTTTGATGAGAAAAACTTTAGGTATTTATAAAAATATTTCCGACTTCAAAAGGTTTGGTTTTTTCTTTAACTATTTAAATGGCGATTTAAAATAGAATAAAGTGTTTCAAGTGCAGTAACTAAATCTAGATTTGCGTGATTTTACACGTTTCATGTTTAAAAAAATAAACAGCCTGTTAAAAAAACAAATTTGGAAAAACTATAATCTAAAGATTACAACAAATTTTAACCACACAATAAATAAAAATTTATTTACAACTTTATTTAAAAAATTAATAATAATCCTCCTTACATGGCTAAATGCTCCCTTGAGCAATTACTTTCTTAGAAAGTCTTTTAAGTGGTTATTACAGTCTGTCCACCTATAGCCTATTCACCCTTCTTAAAAGACAGGTAGGGTTTCACAAAAAATAATGTTTCCTGTAGTTTATACTAAATTTCCTTCTGGATTTTATTGCTTGTTGGAAATTACGTAGTAAATTTAGAATATTAATATTAATACAAAATATAATAATTAAATTTTACGTTTTAAAAAAATTACATTATTTTTATCTTGATAAAATAGAAGGAGTTGTATGGTACGATTCAAATTTATTACCGTCTGTCTCAACATAATAATCTCGATAATTAATCTAAAATGTTTATAACTCAATAAAAAAATTAACAATATGTAAATAGATACCTTTTGATTACTAAATTTTCCCCACCGGCACAATGTACTCAATTTAACAAACCCAAATTTGAGAGTTCCTATCAGTCGCCCATTTTATCTTCATTGCAGATTACCAAAATTTACTGTACTCCCATTACACGTAGATTGTCTTCATGAAGTTACATATTAAAAATGTCTTAAACAATTTATGTATCAGAACTGTATTTTGAGTAAACTGTTAAAGTGAAGGAAGAATTTAAAAAATTGTTATCTATTGTTAATGCATACTACAGTGTCTCACTCAAGCTAGCATCTAGATATCGAAGGGAAAAGAACGTTTTAGCTGCACACAAAGCCTCTTCTCACCCTCCTCTTACTTGTTACGCCGAGGGCTACATTGTCTCGCATTATCTCACCTGATCTTCGCTTTATACCCGTGACGACAACTTGAACGGAAAGTATACAAGCTGGTAAAATGGTTTCGTCGGGATTGGTTGAATTTGTATCTCTTTCTATAAGTTTCATATTGCAAGGAACGTTGAATATCTAGCTCTCCTTATAATGCATTGCGTGACTCCGTGACTTCCAGTTCCTCCACAATTAAAACTCAAGAATGTAGGTTTAATACAACTTATAATAATTTACAATATATAACCAAAACTTTAATAAACAAAACCAAAATTTTCTTTTATTTTCAAGCGATTATACATATACTTTTTTAAGAAATATACTTCAAATTTTTTAGTTACAATATCATAATATACGTTTCAGAGAACAACTCATACTGTCACCCATATATATGCAAACAGGCATATATATATATATATATATATATATATATATATATATATATATATACTATTTATGGTGATATGTTTTCTTGTAATATATTTAATAAATTAAACATATTTCAAAAACAAGAATACCTTTAATACATATATTATTCAAAGCTTTTCGCCGATAAAACAGTACCAGCATCTTTAAAAAAAATAATTATGTAACAAAATGTTTACAAAGATTAAATTATATGTACTACCTATGATTTAAAAGTAATACACATGATTTAATTTTTGTAAAATTATGTTGTTACATAATTATTCTCCTGAATATGCTGGTACTGTTTTATCGGCGAAAAGCTTTGAATAATATATGTATTGAAGGTATTATTGTTTTTGAAATATATATATATATATATATATATATATATATATGATGAAATGTTACTATCTGGAGTACATCCGTTCATTCTGCAGTCCATAAATTCGCAGTTCCGACGTTTCGCTAGAATCTCATCCAGCATTGACGAGGTGAACCCAACAACAGTAGAAGAGCGAGTTGTATATATATATATATATATATATATATATATATATATATATATATATATATATATATATATATATATATATGATGATGATGATGATGATGATGATGATGATAAATAGTTATCCAGAGTACACCTGTTTACTTTGCACTCCATAAAAACACAATTCCGACGTTTCGCTACAATCTCATCTAGCATGGACGAGGTGAACCCAACAACAGTTGAAGTCTTTACTGTTGTACGAAAACAGTTGTTGGGTTATCCTCGTCAATGTCTAATGAGTTTCTATCGAAACGTCGGAACTGCGATTTTATGCACTTCAAAATAACTATTCATCATATTTTTCCATCCGTGTGTGTGTGTGTGTGTGTGTGTGTGTGTGTGTGTGTGTGTGTGTTTAAAACATAAATATGTTTTATATAAATTAAATACCAAAATAAATACCTATATAATATTTATGTCATTATATTTATACATAAATTAACTCTGTTTTATTGCACTCACTCATGTAAACTTTCAAAGTATTTTCAGGAAGAAATCTATTTCTTTGTTTTTGAGTTTGCAACTCTCATCGTTTTATTTCCTAACAAATTTAAATTATAGACTATACAGTGTTTTAGAAGGCAGTTTGTCTACCTACCTAAAACAGCCTAATAACCTTAATTGTTTTGAATGATTACTTATTGACCATACCTTATGACAACATATCTCTAATTAATATATATATATACATAAAGAACAAAAGTCTAAATACAAAAACAAGAATTACAATTCTTTATAATTATAATTATAATACAAGAATATAATTGAATTGTTTAATATTCCTGATGATGTTGGTACTGTTAGCCAACGAAAAGCTTTGAATTGTAAATTCAATTATAATTCTTGTATTTGTATTTAGACTTTTGTTCTTTATTAATACACAAGAAAACATACTGCGATATATATATATATATATATATATATATATATATATATATATATAACCTAACCAAAAAATTTAATTTAATTATTGGTAACTAATGAGTATAGCTTCTTTATTTAGAAATAAAATAATGACGCGAAACAGTGTAAACAAGGTACGAATCTCTGTGAAAATGTTATAAAACCGTTATATAGTAAAAATAATTGGAATTCACATCTTGTATTTAGTAAGTCTATTGTCTAAGTTAGGTCTATATTCTGATACAGTTTTTAGGAAATCCATTACATTAAATTTTGATAAAATTTACCATCCTAATAAAAGGCAAAATGTATATAAAAAATACTTTAATGACTCAATTTTATTAAAATGCGATTGAAATGACGATGGGTTCATATATTCGACCATTGATTTTACTGTATTTTTCTGGCAGTTAAGGAACAAATAAAAACAATTTATTAAGGGATTTAAATAACATTTATAACATCATAACGTTTTCATCGAAATAAAGAACACATTGCAATAACCCAGAGGTCTTCAAATGGCGGCCCGCGGGCCAGGTCCGGACCGCGAGCTCGTTTTGAACGGCCCGCGCCAAATACTTGAGTTGTCTCACGACACAACTTTGCACACTGACGCAGGAGGCGTGACACCAAGGGACATGTGGTCAGACAATAGGTTCTCCCACTCTCCCTCCCCACCACAGCATAATTCCCGTTACTTATGGGTCCCCTTACTTACCCGGACGGTCTGGTCTAGCGATAGTCTCTTACTATCGGTGTCGGACGTCGGTGTCATTGTCACTCTGGAGCTATCTGCTGCTAGTACATATTGGACATTATTTCAGTGCCGTTGTCTGCATTTATTGTGTTTGACGTTTTGTCGGGTGTGTTGTAAGTTTTAAAAGTGAGTTGTTTAAGTTTGTCAACAGCTACTATGGAAGGTAAGAAAAGAAAAGTTGACAGCGAAAATAGACAATTCCTATCAGAATGGACTGATAAATATTTGTTTATACTCCCAAATCGTGCTGGTGCCGTACCTTTATGTTTAATATGTCAGCAGACTGTATCTGTTGTCAAAAGTGCGAACGTCAAACGTCACTTTGAGACAAAACACAAGTCTTTTGATGAAAAATTTCCAATTGGCAGCAATTTACGCAAGTCAAAAGTTGATTCCTTATGTGCCAGTTATTCAACTTCCACTCAAATAATGAATCGATCTATGGCAGCGCAGGAAAAATGTGCAGAAGCGTCCTTGCTCATTTCTTGGACTCTCGCTAAACATATGAAACCTTTTAGTGATGGAGAAATAGTTAAAGAATGTATGTTAGCGGCAGGGAGTGCATTATTTGACACCAAACAGGACGTTGTTGACACTATTAGTCGTATTCCTCTTTCAGCAGCTACAACTACTAGAAATACAGAGATTTTAGCAGATGAAAATAATAAAATGTTAAAGCAGGTTTCAGCAGCTACAACTACTAAAAATACAGAGATTTTAGCAGATGAAAATAATAAAATGTTAAAGCAGGTTTTAGCAGCTACAGACAGTTATTCATTGGCCGTAGTTGAGTCATGCGACATCACTGATATGGCCCAGCTAGTAGTTTTTGTGAGATTTTTAGATAAAGCTAAAGACCAGTTCATTGAAGAACTTTTAACTATCATACCAATGGAAAGTCAAACCCGTGGAGAAGACTAGCACAAAGTTTTAACGGAGTTTTTTGAAAATGCTAGTTTTGATCCTAAAAAGTTAATTCCGATAACAACAGATGGTGCTCGTGCAATGACTGGTAAAAACAAAGGTTTGGTTGATCAAATAAAAAGTGACGCTAAATTTAATGAAAATCTGCTATTCTACCATTGCATCATTCATCAAACTGTTTTGTGCTGCAAACTGAGCCCTTCTCTTGAATGTAAAATGCAGGTTGTGATTAAGATCATCAACTTCATTCGTTCAAAGTCTTCTCTACGCCACCGTGAGTTCAAAGCTCTCCTTCAGGAAACTAATGTACAGTTTGAAAACTTGCTTCTTCATAAAAATGTTCGGTGGTTGAGCAAGGGTTTGGTTCTTCAACGGTTTTTTGCAGTTATTAACGATATTAAAGTGTTTCTGTCTGAGTGCAAAGAAGACATCGCAAGTGAATACTTAGGCTTCCTACTTGACACAGAACTGAATGTAGCTACGATTGCCTTTCTAACAGATATCTTCAGACATTTAAATTTCTTTAACTTAAAGCTACAAGGGAAAGGTCTGCTTGTGTGTGAACTTTACACGGAAGTTAAGAGTTTTTCAAACAAAATTGGTATCTGGTGTGAAGATATCTCTGATGAACGATTGCACTTTCCTAACCTAAAAACTATTTGTGACGAAACTGATGGTATTGATATCAAACCATTTGAAAATGTTTTGAAAGATTTGAAACTTGAGTATGAAACTAGGTTTTCTGATTTTGGGAAAATAGGAGATGTTGTACAAGTCCTTAACAAATGCTTTTCTTTAAAACCAAATGATGAATGGACAAGCGAAGCAGCGAAGATTTTCCACTCAAATAAGGCTGCCTTGCAAATGGAGATGGTCGACCTTCAAGAAGACATCGGTTTGAAGGACAAATTTAGTCAAGTCCCCAAAGATCTTCCTTGTGACCAGTTTTGGATTAGTTATGTTAGCCCTGAGAGATACCCAGAGATGAGAAAATTGGCAATTAAGTTGTGCACAATGTTTGGCTCAACGTACCTGTGTGAGTCAGCGTTTTCAAAAATGAACTTTATTAAAAATCGTTTTAGATCACGTCTGACAGATAATCATCTTAACAACTTGCTTAGAATTAGTTGTACAACCCCAAACTTCAAGGAAGTTGTTCAAACTAAAAAGTGTCATTTTTCTCACTAAAATGTATCTTATATAAGTTTCAAGATATATTATTCTCTTATTGTAGTATCTTTTGAGTCTAAATATAAACAAATTACTTTACTTCTTTGTTCAAATGTGTTTAAGTTCTTTACCCCATGGATATATATATATATATATATATATATATATATATATATAAAGGCCCGCGGCGGACTTTAGAAAATCCAAAACGGACCCTGACTAAATGTATTTGAAGACCACTGCAATAACCTATTCGACTAAACAATTACTTAACAAGTATTTAATGCGGAAGGATGTTAAACAATTCCATTTGTATAAAGGACTCACCTACAAATAAAATTATTCTCAATCATTCTAGTCACTCTTACAATCAGACAATGACAACTCTAAATAGCCTACTATAAAGTATCCTTAATATAACAATTACTAAAGAAATGAAAATGTAATAGTTAAATATAATGTATCAAATAGCATGTGAAAATGGTTATATGAACAACACACCTCTTAACGAAATATAAATATATTGAAAAACAAAACAACATAAATAAACAAATATTCTTTGAGCTTAACCTCTTAGGTTACGTTAAAAACAAATAAAAACATACACAAAACTCACAAATTAATCATTTATTTACTCATACGCGTTTCAATGTTGAAGTCATCATCATCAGTGAGTCATACTACTACAAACTCTAACCTACAACTATTGTGAAAGTAAGGTTACATTTCCGTATTTATACAGTAGGCGTTGCCACGCCCACTTGTCAAAACAACAGTTATTTACTTTAAACATAATACATCAAATTTTTTTAGATAATTAAAATTACACTTTATTATTATTTCAAGATTTTAACCAAAAAGTTAAAATAAATTTTTTTTCTTGTCACACTAATTACAATAATATGGAATTTTGAATAGGGCCTAGCTCATTATTTACAATATTATTTTTATTCCTATTAATATACAAAGTTTCCCACGCATCCAATTCACTGCACTTAACAACGTATTTTAACAGGCCACGTGACCTTCCTTCCAAACCAAATAATTTTAGCAGAAAAATATTAACCTATAAAACGGTGCTACGTTTTTACCAAAACATCTTCCCGACGACAAACCAATTATGTCAACATGTATTTTTTTAATTACCAAAATAGCATAAATTATTATTTTCTATGACATTTCATTGAATCCGTTCCAAATTTTAATTTCCAAGCAACCAAAAAAAAAATTTTTAATAATTTTTCAAATCCATGTTTCTCACATTAACAGCTGTATGTGTCCTGCTCACGCCTTGAAAAACCTTCAGATTTATTTGTGTATGCATCAGGGAGAAAAATCAAAAATATTGTATATCCGAGTGCACTTCAATAAATGACATTCAATCAAGAACTTTTATTGTGACATTTTTCTCGATCGACTATTATAAGTTCAGCTATTATTATGTTAATAAAATACCAAAATTAATTTCAGCCTATGTTAACAAGCCATTCATTTACTTTTAGGCGGTAGTAAGTTCGCCAGCTCAGCTAGTTTATATTAAAAGTTATAGTCTCGACAATCGTCGTCTACAATAAAACCTACAAATTACATATTGTTTTGACCTCTTTTTAATTTTTTATTACTTTCTATGCCTTTAGTTGTTTCTCTATAATGACTTCATCCTCAGAACTTTTTCAATTACAATCAGGTATATTAATAATAAACACAGAATATCAAAACCTACATTCATCTTTCTTGTTTTTAACACACTTTAGTAGGATAGGGGCTATTATTACAATTTTATATAAAGATTTGTGTTAACTAATTCACTGAATATTATCAGAAGCATAACTAATTTTCTTAGGATAATGACAGGATTGTATTGTTATTCTTTAGATTCAACTTAAAAACAAAAAGACTTATAGTTGCAACAAGATTGCTGTTACAAAACGCTACTGCAGGACCCATAAATTTCTCTAGAACGGAACTATCTCGCTGACAGTGATATATAGTGATTATCGCCTCGAATATATATTCCTACCAATCTATGCACAACACGTTCTCTGATCATACATTCTCAATGTTTAACCCTGTCACAGTCTTGCAGCGTTAACTGGTTTAATCTAATATATTTGTTTATGGTTGCGCAGCTTCATGACTGTTGAGTTTAAATTTAATATTTTAAACTTATATTTATATGCCACTTTTAGTAAACTGTTTTTACGAATTTATTCTTTACTCGAATTTTGATGATATTACTTTGTAAATATAATACAATATTATGCCTAACCTATATTTACATACGTGTATAATTGGGCTTCTGTATGTGTACATCTAAGCATTGCTATCATTTTAAATCTATCATTTATTACATTAAAAACAACAGCCTTTAATATTAAAAATAAATTTAAACCTTTCATCTATTTTTTCCAAAATGTCTACTTTTATGCCAATCATATTTTACAGAGGAGACTCTGGGAGAGTTTTCTTTGTTGGGTGAAACGGTATTGGCTATAGGTACACATTTTCTTAGCCCGAAACTAGAAGAGGATACATAAATTTACCGCGACTACCGGGAGACGAAAACAGCATTATGAGCTCAGCAGTCAAGTCAAGTCCTCTGCTTTACAATTCAAGGCATACAATTTAATAAATTCAAGAATAAACTCCAGATTGACTGAAGGCTGCTTTATCCCTGCCTGAATTAACCAAATGCCTCTGTTATGGAAAACTTCTAACTTCTAACTCCGCTTTCTAATTTCTGAGCATAGAAATTTCTTTTTAACATAGACTATATATATATATATATATATATATATATTGGTAAGGTATCTTTTATTATCTAATAAAAGATTTTATTAGATAATTATTTTCCTGAAGATGCTGGTACGATTTTATCAGTGAAAAGCTTTGAATAAATATATTCATTAAAAGTATTCTTGTTTTTGAAATATTTTTAAATTATTATTATATATATATATATATATATATATATATATATACAATGATAATATTATTATTTTCGGATGATCTGTAGCGAGTTATGTGCTTTGTAAATGACTGAATTGTTTCTTGGTTTAAGCAGTTTCAATAACGCATCCTGGAATTCCTTCTGAGAGGTTATGTGGATATTGGTCTTTTCGGGATTCTGTAAGCTAATGCCCATTTTTCAAAAAAAGTTTAAAAAATATTTGTATGCTATTCTAACCTATGGAATTGGAATTTAACAAGCTAAGGTAACCTTAAATTATTTCTTCGTAATATACGTGCATTCGAAATTTAAAGAGCCAACAACTTAAGTACGTAATCAGAATGGTATTTATTTCGAGTTTCGAGAATTAGGTTAAAATCTTGATAAAAACCCAACCGTTTTAAAAGTAAACTTTTCATTTACACTAACCTTTACTCCATAAAACGATAGAAATAGATTCTACAAGATTTTGAAAATTCCTGAAATAGAAAACTAAAATTCGTGAATAGGTTAAATTATTTAAATAATTTTAAAATACCTTTCAAGAAGATTCTTATTGACTCTTAGGGATAATACTATTCAGTAATTCTATAATAAATTTTTAGTTAACTACATAAATACTTTCAAATCTATATATATTAATTTTGATCCTGAGAATCAATTATTAATAACTGTAGAGTATCTGACAAAGCAACGAATTCTCTTAACTTTATTCATTAAAATACCATTGGTATGGATGAATGGAAGTTTTGTTTAAATCGTTTTAAAATAAAAGCGTGTTGTAAAAGAGGTTTTAATGTATTTTAATTTCACTGGGGGTAATTAAGAGTGTAATTGTGTTTGGAATATTATTTTTGCCACACATAAATTCCTACTATATCTTTAGGTAGTAAGATAATTTACAAGAAAAGGACATCTTAAAACATTTATATTTATTACTGAATATAAAATATTTACAATCATAACAAAACCAAAAATATAATATTATTAGTATACAATTTACAAACATCAAGATAATGTTTTTATCCTAGAAACATTATGTAAGTTAATGATATTAGTAGAAAGAAATGTTTCTATTTTCATATAAATTATTTCGCTAAATATTTGTTACACCCAGAAACACACTTTTTAAAATAAGTTCATGTATCTAAAGTGAATGTACAGTACATTTATCAACACTGATAAGCAATTTTGTGTGACAATATTGTTACACACAGTGTATCAATTAAATTCTAATGTCTTGTTTTTTAAGAACGAATCAATGCTGGTAAATAGAAAATTCCTGATAAAATAAAAATTTACATTTTTAACTTACCTTCTTTCACCCATTTATTACCAAAAGCAATATTTTTTTTCAATATCTTACTTCCTATATTCTATAAAAATTATTCATCCAAAAATTCAAAAACAAACATTTATAAAAAACTTATAGTTCACAACATTCCAACAAATATAGTGTGAAATAGTTAAATATAGGAACCGGGAATCATCATCTTCATTGCAAGACAAGACCAATAACTAATTTGGGTTTTAATTAAAATCTATAAATATTCATATTGTTTATATCTGTAGATATCACTTTAAATAATTTATTTCTCGGTGGGATAATTTATTTAGTGCGTTAGAATCATTACCTTTTTAGTAATATTGTCTCAAAAGTGACTTTCAAGTTGCGATTATTCCGTGAAATAACTTGAAAATAACATTACCTTACGACTATGTGTAAAATTAATTTCTTAGAGAAGAAAATATTAGTATATAAAATGACATGCATGTATTTTTGAAAATAACATTCCTTTAATGTTATTATTTTTACTATTTAGAAAATATATTACAATATCGTCAGAAAAGTATTTTACAAACTCGCTTTAATAATACTTGTATTAACTCTGATGTTTTTCGTTTTCACATAAATTACTCAAAATTACTTTCTAAACCATGAACAAGTTACTTTAAATGTAGAAAATCGAAAACATAGTGGTTAAAATTTGAAAAATAAAATACTGTATAAACATAAACTCAATGTTTAAAAACACACGAAACCGCAATTTAATGATTCTTTGTAACACAGAGCACAATTTTATACTACGTTAATTTATTACAAACATATAAGTAGCAACAACGTTTGGAATACAATGTGGTCACAATGTATCTGGTAAGGTTAGATATGTTTATAAAAAAATAATAACTTTGTAACCATAGCAACAAAACTCAGCAGCAGCAAAAATTACGAACCGGTCGTTTAACACTAAACCAATTATTTATTTCCTGTAGCTAAACCTGCCCTAATCGGGTTCTTTGTTTAAGTTTACATCGTTCAATAAAACAAAAATAGGTTGTGACACTCGAGGGAGTGCCTACAGAAGTGTAAACTTTTATACCCGCGCCTACAACAATTTTGAATTAAGAAAAACATTTATTGCTTAATGAGAACTTACCTAAACATTTGTTATTATCTAAGAAACAATAATACAGAAATTTGAACTACAAATAACAGATTGGAACTGATACTTTTGCAAAATTTCCAACGAAAATCGCCGAAAATATTAATGTATACATTTTTCATTCATTATTGTACTGTTTTTATATTGTATTATGTTAAAAAAATGTATTACATGTTTACTGAATACATATTTTAAAACTAATTCAATTGAAATCAGTTCTTAAAAAGTATCAGACTCACCTAACAATGTTTTCATTTCAAAAATTTAATTAAAAATATATAACGTTTTAATATCGTTAAATCGAATTATTTGTATTGCGATTTATTACAATTTTAATCATTTAATATATTTACTAACTGATCAACGCTGTTTAATAAAAAAAAAACACTTTCCCCTTAACAATGTTCAAATTTAATGTAACATAACCTAAGTGTTAAAACAGTTATTTTACATTATAACGTATAACAAAATCAGCTGACGAAAGTTATACTGAAGCAAAATTGTATGTTTATGTCCATCTAATGAGTTTTTGTAGTCGTTGCTACAAAGGTTTTCACTTCAAACAAGAATTTCACGTTAACAGAGCACAATGCCAAAAAAAACACACATAATTTAAGATCTCCATTGCTTTTGCTGATATGCTTAAAATACGAAGGGGATAGAGGTCACGATATTTAGGTCCGATCATCATGGACAAAGTTATAGGTTTTTTTCTGGGGGGCAGAAGATTGCCCTGGGGTATCAAATGGGGTCCGAGGGTATTTCCCAGTAAAAATAGAGAACCATTATGTTTGTAACCTTCTGATGATGCTAACTGTGTTGGCAAAATGTACATCAGGGGTGTTTAAATATTTGTAGCAAGGGTTATTGTTATTTATTTATCAAAAATAGAGAACATTTTAAAACTTGTCGACATTGAGCCAATATTCAAAAACTTATATTATAAGGTCCATGTTTTAAACTACTTTTTTTGTTATTTAAGGTTTGGTATTCAACGATGTGTTTCTCATATAATGAAAGAGAGGGCTTTTAGACCTTTAGCTTTGCAAAATTCAAAAAGTTATCGAATCATCCAAAGTCGTAATTCTGATTTTATTTCTATGAGAAACGTTAAGTTAAATACCAAACGTCTGAAACAAATGCTAAAATTTCATTTTGAATATCATGATTTTTAAGACTAAAACAAAGGTTCAAATTGTATTTTAACCTAGTCATATTTAGGAAATAACTCACGTACGTTCAAAATAACTGATATTGCCGAGTATATTTCTTGTTAGCACTAGTATTTCAAAACCCTCATTGTCTCCCCCTTAACTCCGCCCATGGGTCCTACACTTTCAGCAATCGTGTAGTTTACATTAGGTAAATATTTTCCATAACCAACCTTACTATAAGGGGATATCATTAGCTATGTTTTATTATACATACGCGATACAAACCATGATGTTATTCCTATGTAACCATTTTATAAAAGATTGTTTGTAAAGTGAGTTTAAATGATTGATAATTTAATCACTATAAATGGTTTCCGACGGGTAATACCGCTTATTTAAAAATCACTTTCAAATAACCTATGTGGAAACGAATTTCTTCCAATGTCTGCCATGTATTACCTGCAATATTTTTATTTGAGGTTTTGTTTGGCTAGACCAATGTTTTACTTTTATTTATTAATTATTTTTCTTAATCGCTACAACTCTAACAAAAGCAACTTCAAAACTCACCATAAATTAACCACCGAAAATTTGCATATAATGTTTATCATTACCTATTTGCCAATTATGTGTTAGAAACACAGATCGAATAAATCTACAGATAATTAAATCATATTCACCCTATTCAAAACAAGTAAGTTTTAATATAATTGTTGAACAATGATTAAATAATCACACATTCAACTTTTGACAATGTATGTTTACACATTGTTGAGAAATAGAAATGTAATTTTTATACTCTACATAAATTTAAAGTCTAAACATTAAGTTTAAAGTTTATTTTTAAATTTAAATTCCACTTTCGTTTCTTATTTTTAAAAAAATAATCTTATAGAAGAAAAAGGTCCTAAATACAAACCACAAAACACTAATCGATTTTATTTAGGCTGTCGGAAAGATTTTTAAATACATAAGAGTTTTATTGTACTTGGTCATTTCTTGAAGCTTCATTGTCCTCATTGTCTCCAGGGTTGCCGTCCACAACGGCGTTGTGTCTATGCCAGCTGATGAGCTAAAACAGAGCAAATGCAATCTATATTTTGCAATGTTATGATGCTTGCAAGTACAACGTGAACCTACCATATTCTTATAGATTAATAGCTTTTATGCTCAATTGTGCCTTGATATTGAAAAATAGTGTTTACTTTCGCAATAGCAAGCGTTATTTTACTAAATTAAATAACATACAATACATAAAAGTAAAATAATTCTCTTACAAAAAATACTAAGTTTAGCTCCAGACAATTCAGGGAAAATAATTTGGCGGTTTATTTTTGATATCGTAACCCTCCAAGATATTTTTTTCAGATATGGTAGTTTTGTAGAGATTAGATATGGTTTGCCACAAGAATTATTTATTTTGTTTAGGGTAAAAAATGTCAGAAGAAGGTATTATTGAATGCAACATTTTATTTTATGAAATAATCGTAGGATTGTAAGTTAGAGTTTGTATTACCAACACTCACTGATGATGATGACTTTGTCATTGAAACGCTTTTGAGTTAATAAATAATTAATTTGTGAGTTTTGTGTACGTCTTTTATTTGTGTTATTTGTATGAGTTAATAATATATATTTATATAAAAAGAATATATATGTATATATTACATTCCTAATTTTACATTGTTATTTTCATGATATGGTCTAAGCACTTGCATTATTTATTAGTTATTTAAAATCAAAATACTTTGATGGGGAGAGTACTATAGTGTATAACAGCACAAATGCAAGCAGCGTGGGTAATTTCACGACACCGCGGTGAGCAGCGCAAAGTTAAATGACGTGAACAAAGTGGGAATTCTGAAACCCTAGTAATCCTTATGTATTTAAATATGTCTGCCATGTTTCTATCAAAATCCTCAATCCGCGCTAGAATCGCGAAGCTACAATTATTTAGTGAAACAGAAACAGTGAACTGGATGAAACAAGGACATGTTCTGTAGGCAAACAACGGTGAAGCAAATAGTTTGTTTGCATTTATACAAATTAATCTCCATTAACATATGTAAAATATCGATTTGTACTTTACAATCGATTCTGTCGTTGTACAATCGTTCTATTTGGTATGAATCTAAATTTCGAGATTTAAAATAAAACTTTTAAATAATTAATTGAGCATTAAATAATTCTAATCACGTCCAACAATATCAGCAAATGTTAATTTGTTCATGAGCTTTAAATTGGAACATGCCACTCTGTGTTTTAAAGTAATAATGATCGTTTTCAATTTTTGTTGTTACAGCACAAACCGGTCTTGCTCCACTTAGACTTGACCACTCCGTACTTATATCTCTCTCGCTTTACACACTTAAGCTTAATCTCTCTCTTTCTCTTCTAAGCTTCTAAACTAACTTTAAATTTTCTTAAATATTTCTCTCTATTGTAAACGTCACCATAACGTTTTTACTTTTACTTAGTGAATTTAAATTTTATTTTAATTCAGAACTTGCTACTAAACTTTCGTCTCGATACTTGAGTTCTGTGTTTTGACTAGCTTCTGAGTCTTGGATTTTAGGTAGTTTCCTTTTGGGTTTTACCCCCTCTTAAATTACATCGGTTAAATTTGGCGCTATTTTTCTTTCTGCCCCATCAGAACGTTTCTTTCAAACAATTCCGTTCAGTTTGGGTAGAAATTTCTGAAAATTTCACAAGATACAGGTGATGGCGGGTCGTGCTCTTTCTGAATCTTTAGAGATTTTCCTCCATAAATCTACATGGTTCCCTTGATGTCTCACTAACGCTTCTCTCTTGGGATCTGGTCACGTATTGCTTTACATACAATATAGCCTTTTGAGTAGTGTAATTATAAATGGTAAACCAGATGGCATGCACTAAACCTACTTGCCGAGTAATTTACAACTGTGTACCATTTGATATTTAGCGACAGTTTGCTACGTTCTCATAAAGTTTTGAATTTTTACAAATATACGTATCATCTTTTTTACATAGGGTCTTTTCATGGTATAGTTATCTTATCTGAATAAATATCAATCTATGATTTCTAACAGTTTTTTTTTTTACTTTTAAGATATCAAATATTCTAAAGGTAGTGTCGCTTAGATGTTAAACCCACTTACTCGTCAATTAGTCTATCATAAATTTTGTGTTCATTTATATCTAAATTTTCTATTATGTTCATTTTAAATATTGTTTTAAACATTTCTGGCTAGTTTCACAATACGTAATACTATAAATTTTTTAATGCATATCCAAATCAGTTTAGCCTTTATTATCCATAGTAAATGAATCAGTAATCTATATATTTATAGGTACGGAGAGTCTTCAATTTGCAACTCCTAATACCAAATCCTGTACAAAAAAGTAGAGCTATTCCATTGTGTATGCAGTATTAACTCCTCTCTAAGATCCATTTACAAGTTCTCTGCATTAATTTACACTAAATGTCGATGCTATAAACCTGCGTTTACTGTTAAAGCTAAATACTATACAACTATGAATAATATTAACTTGACTACAAGTTCTAAGTAATACAAAGTTTCAGAACTTTGACTTAGCTTGTATAAAGAAAATGTTCTTTATAAGAACTAACAGAAGCGCATTCAGTGATATAAAATATATCCTCGTATTACATACCTAGTATTGGATTAACGTTACACAGTTTTAATTTTATTAGCAAATATTATTAATTTAAAATTTTTTCTACATTTTCCTGTTTAACTCCAAAATATGAAATCGTAACATGTTTTGGAATAAATTGTGATTTTAAAACATTGAAAACTTAGTTTCTTAATTCTCATTTATATATTTTATTTTCAATTAACAAGTTTAAAATTATTTTTTGATAATTACAGCTTAGCTAACACTAATTTACGAAGGAAAATACTAAAACTTCAGACTCCAGACCCGTGGAGGAAACAAATCTAAACACTTTACGATGGCCAAGAATCGCCTAGACACCCAGATTAATATTTCCAACGACAGACTATTGTAAGCTTTTCCAACATGTAAAGAGGTACAAGGCACTTGATTCTTGGACGACCTGGTTATCAAGCCAAATTCTAGAGGTTACAACCGACAATAATTAATCAGTTCCTGTCCAAGTTTCCTTTTCCATATTGAAAACTCATTTTTGTTCAATTGAACACTATCGTATACAGTATCTATCGGTGTCGAACATTTACGAATTACCTTATTGATATGTGTATCTTTGTTTTAGTTAACTAAGGAACTTTAGTCTCCAGCTAAAACTTGCTAATTGTTAAAAATGCTTCCACAGGTGAGAGATGGTACTTAGAGTAAAATTATTATTAATTTTACTTAAGAGTAAGCTTATTATTAGTTTTATTCAGTGACTTTTTGTATTTCGGTCTTTCAAATGGTATTACGTTGTTATATTTAATAACTAATTTCTTTCCGTTATTGTGTTTGAGATTACGTGCTCCAGTGTCGTAACCTATTTTATTATTTAAATATTTTATAAATAATTAAAACTGTAAAACCTTGTTGTAATTTTAAACTTATAAAACATGATATAATGTTAAATAGTCTAAATAAGTTACCTCTCCTGCATAGTGAATATTTGTTGTATAGATTAAACTTACTTGGTTGTCTGATTTCGTACCTCTCCTGCATAGTGAATATTTGTTGTATAGATTAAACTTATTTGGTTGTCTGATGTCGTTCCTCTCCTGCATAGTGAATATTTGTTGTATAGATTAGACTTACTTGGTTGTCTGATTTCGTTCCTCTCCTGCATAGTGAATATTTGTTGTATAGATTAAACTTACTTGGTTGTCTGATTTCGTACCTCTCCTGCATAGTGAATATTTGTTGTATAGATTAAACTTACTTGGTTGTCTGATTTCGTTCCTCTCCTGCATAGTGAATATTTGTTGTATAGATTAAACTTACTTGGTTGTCTGATTTCGTACCTCTCCTGCATAGTGAATATTTATTGTATAGATTAAACATACTTGGTTGTCTGATTTCGTTCCTCTCCTGCATAGTGAATATTTGTTGTATAGATTAAACTTACTCGGTTGTCTGATTTCGTTCCTCTCCTGCATAGTGAATATTTGTTGTATAGATTAAACTTACTTGGTTGTCTGATTTCGTACCTCTCCTGCATAGTGAATATTTGTTGTATAGATTAAACTTACTTGGTTGTCTGATTTCGTTCCTCTCCTGCATAGTGAATATTTGTTGTATAGATTAAACTTACTTGGTTGTCTGATTTTGTTCCTCTCCTGCATAGTGAATATTTGTTGTATAGATTAAACTTACTCGGTTGTCTGATTTCGTTCCTCTCCTGCATAGTGAATATTTGTTGTATAGATTAAACTTACTTGGTTGTCTGATTTCGTACCTCTCCTGCATAGTGAATATTTGTTGTATAGATTAAACTTACTTGGTTGTCTGATTTTGTTCCTCTCCTGCATAGTGAATATATGTTGTATAGATTAGACTTACTTGTATACTTAAATTACTTATTAATATAAAATGTTTTAACTCAATAAAAAAATTAATAATATGTAAATAGATACCTTTTGATTACTAAATTTTCCCCACCGGCACAATATACTCAATTTGACAAACCCAAATTTGAGAGTTCCTATCAGTCGCCCATTTTATCTTCATTGCAGATTACCAAAATTTACTGTACTCCCATTACACGTAGATTGTCTTCATGTAGTTACATATTAAAAATGTCTTAAACAATTTATGTATCAGAACTATATTTTGAGTAAACTGTTAAAGTGAACGAGAATTTAAAAAATTATTATCTATTGTTAATGCATACTACAGTGTCTCACTCAAGCTTGCATCTAGATATTGAAGGAAAAAGAACGTTTTAGCTGCACACAAAGCCTTTCCTCACCCTCCTCTTACTTGTTACGCCGAGGGCTACATTGTCTCGCATTATCTCACCTGATCTTCGCTTTATACCCGTGACGACAACTTGAACGGAAAGTATACAAGCTGGTAAAATGGTTTCGTCGGGATTGGTTGAATTTGTACCTCTTTCTATAGGTTTCATATTGCAAGGAACGTTGAATATCTAGCTCTCCTTATAATGCATTGCGTGACTCCGTGACTTCCAGTTCCTCAACAATTAAAACTCAAGAATGTAGGTTTAATACAACTTATAATAATTTACAATATGTAACCAAAACTTTAATAAACAAAACCAAAATTTTCTTTTATTTTCAAGCCGATTATACATATAATTTAAAGAAATATACTTCAAATTTTTGAGTTACAATATCATATTATACGTTTCAGAGAACAACTCATAATGTCATACATATATATATGCAAACAGGCATATATATATATATATATATATATATATATATATATATACATATATATATATATATATATATATATATATATATATATATATATATATATATATATATATATATATATATATATTAAAACCACATAGGTTATTCAAATACAAGAATATTATTCTATATCCAAAGCTTTTCGTTGGCAAACAGTACCAACATCATCAGGAATGAAAATTACAATAATGTAAGCTATAGGCCTAAAACATATGTTTAATTAGAAATAGAATGTTGCTAAATTTATACATATTGCCAGATTTATTTTGTTGCTGTAACATTATAGACATTGAATATAGTATCAAATTTAGAATGTATTTGTATTTGTTCTGTTATTAATTTGTTATTATTATTGTATTTATATATTTCTATATACATATAAGTAATTATAAAATTTAAGTTGAATGAAATAGTCATACAAAGCTACAGATATATCTACGTATATATATATATATATATATATATATATATATATATATATATATATATATATATAAGTTACAATATACCAGATATATTTTCATTTACTGTATTTACTCTACTTAATGCCGTTTTTATTTATATATCGTAAGTGTAATGTGGTTATATGTGGTTAAATGGTATAAATTTAAATTTGACGTTTATTTTTCAATCGATGTATTAAAGGTGCATAATACAATATTGTGTTCAACAGTATTAATTCAACTTATCAATTCCTTTGCAACAACACCAAGCGTTTAAAAAACAATGAATGAGTTACATTTTATAGTCAACTTTAGTTTCAAACCATAGAAAAACACCTAATTCAGTAAACATAATCGACAGAATATAATTTAAGATGATTATTTATTATCTGGAATTATGACGTTTCTAGAAAGTTCTTAATCTAGTAATCTTGCAGTTTATTTTTGTTCTTGTAATTACTACATTGAAGGGTCTAATAACTTATCTAATATCTAGATATATTTATATATATATATATATATATATATATATATATGTGTGTGTGTGTGTGTGTGTGTAAAATATCAAATAGGTTTCCTGTTAGAATTATTTTCAAGATTAAATAATGTACACTAATTACAGGAATAATTTATTGAATAATACACTCAAAGCTTTTCGTTAGTTGACATTACCAACATCCTCAGGAATTACTAAGAATGACCTAAGAAGAACATCCTCAGGTCATTCTTAGTAATTCCTGAGGATGTTGGTAATGTCAACCAACGAAAAGCTTTGAGTGTATTATTCAATAAATTATTCCTGTAATTAGTGTACATTATTTAATCTTGAAAATTATATATTTATATGTATATATACACTATATATATATATATAAATATATATATATATATATATATGTATATATATATATATATATATATATATATATATATATATATATATATATATATATATTTTAAAACAACACAGGTTGTTCAAATACAAGAATATTTATTATTTTAAATCTTGTATTTGAATAACTTGTGTTGTTTTAAATTATTAAACAAGAAAACGTATTTTTTATTTATATATATATATATATATATACACACATTATATATATGTATATTGCAACGGGCTGGGGACCGTCGCAACTGGGAAATAAGTAATTTCCTGTTTTTTAGAAATAAAGCTGTTTTTAAAATAATCAAGTAGGGAATTATACAATTAATAAAGAGGGAAAAATTAAATAAAACAGTAAATAGAATAGTTAAGCTAAATTAAAGAATGTTGTAAAATAAATTTGTAGTAACTAACTAAATTTGAACATCGAGAGTGAAGCGAAAAAATTCTAAGTGCCTAAAAAAGCTATTTTTCGAACCAAACCACGTAGAACTTTCATCGACATTTTAAAAGAACCACAATAACCTAGAATGAACATTAGAGAAAACAGAATTCAAAAAACTTAAGAAACAAAAAAGTTACAGCCGTTTAAATAAAATAGACATTTTTCAGTGTTCTAAAATTAATTATCAAACTATGCAAGCTAAAACAGATTCGTTGCCCGACTTGCCTGTACAAGGAATAAATCGAGCGATAACAAGCTTTACAGGCGGGGTGCGGTAGGTTAAATTCACCGCTATATATACTTGGTCTCTAAGCCTTTAGAGACAGTCTGTAATAATTTTTTAACACGAGGTGCCGCGGGACGCTATGCTGGACCGCGAGTAGAAACCGTCAGCAGGCCAGATGGACCATAACCTCAGCGCTTTCGACATCCAGGACCACCAAGGATGAAGGCTCCAGACTCAGCCTCCAGGACGCTCGAATAGAGGGAAACCACCACCGACGAACCAGGGATGGCGACTTCCGGTGTCCAAGGACAAGGGAATCCAGACGAGGGACCCCGAGGACCGGCAGGAACATCTTTGGCAAGTCATTTTCTTTATTCGATACCGTCACGTCAAATTTAGTTAGTTAATTTTATTAAATTCAAACAAATCTGCAAGCTTAAAACAATGACTTCACTCTTTATAAAAGTTTAATAAATTGTATGCTAAGTAAATGAATTTATGTGTTCAGAATATTTAAAATAATGAATATTAAAATTACAAAAGGTTTTTGGCCATAAGCCATTTATTTAAAGGAAAGGAGAAATTTTGGAATATTATAAATTTAAAAATTAAAGGTCATAAAATATGAATTTACCAATTCCATATAGGAGATAAAATATTATTATGTGTAATTTGGAAAATAATTTTATGTTTATATCAATGTAATCAATCTATATGCAAAGTATAATTTTTTAAAGCATAAGAAACAAGAAGTAATTCAGTGAATTGTTTTGTTAATATAATTGTGTAATACTTTAAAGGATAAATTTTCTTTTTTATTTCAATAAATAGAGTTAAATATGTCATAAAAATCAACATTATTTGCATTCCATCCTGTGTCAAATAACCAATAAAAACTGTTTAGCTTTTTCCAACTAATATAAAAATGATTATCAAATCAGTAAACAAATTTAATTAAATTTCATTAAATGGCAATAGATAAAGCCTAATGTTTTAAAGAGTTTCTCTCTACTAATTTCATGAGCTAGTCTAAAGATTAGTTGGTTTTTTGTAATAAAAGTCCAGAGATTTATCTACTGGCAGATTGTGTTTAAGAGGACACAGGAGCTTTTTAAAATAGGTATTTTTAAACACAATCATATTTTGCACGTTCCCTTGCTGTTTCTGCAGATCATCATCAGGTGGTAAGACTCTGTGTTTATTATGTGTATTATTCTAAATGTGTTTCTTTCCAGCTGACTATTAAGTTGACATGTGTGACTATACTTAGACCATACACAATTGATAAACTTATTCAGGAGTGTTTATATGTATTTTAAAAAGTAGTCAGCGGGAATAGGCTTGTTGTGGGTTTGGCCC
Source organism: Prosapia bicincta (assembly GCA_036971475.1). NCBI lineage: Eukaryota > Metazoa > Arthropoda > Insecta > Hemiptera > Cercopidae > Prosapia > Prosapia bicincta. The sequence goes on along the minus strand of JBAIZL010000001.1, from coordinate 337,853,966 downwards.
TACGAGCGGGAAACATACACTTAACTCTGGGAGTTTAGCACGGTTTTACCAGCAGGGTGATAGGCAGATTTTTGGTTGTTTATAAATATGTTTTTCTTGTAAACAATTAAATTTTAGTATTCTGCAAGAAAGGATTAAACAACACAACAAAACGACCGCGTAGAGCAGCGGTAGTAGGGACGGTTGAAGAGGAGAGGTGGGGGGACGTTGCAGAATTGGCGCCCGAACGGTAGGGACTTTGAACAGGTTCCCTATATCAAAATTAAATAGTTAAATAATAGAAAGAAATCGAGATTGTTTAAATAAGTGGAGTCAAAATGTTTTAAATAATGTAACTAAATTTTTAAATAATAATATAAATTGAACGAATCCAAGAGCGTACGAATAAAAATAAAATAAATAAATTTGAATAAAGATTTAGTCGAAAGAGCGGGTAGGAACCATCTGGCCTAAACCAAATCAAAAAGAAAGAAATAAGGAAATAAATAATTAATTGGATAAAAATAATAAATAAAAATGTCTAAACCCGAGATAGATAAATTGATGGCCTTTTTCAAGGCAAAGGAGGAAAAAGACAAAGAAGAGCGAGAGAAGGAGAAGGCGGAAGCAAGACAAAGAGATAAAGAGAGAGATGAAAAAGAGAAACGATTGAGAGAGGAGGAGAAACAATTGAGAGAGAAAGAGAGGGAGGAAGCAAAACAAAGGGAGAAGGAGAGAGATGAAAAAGAAAAACGATTGAGAGAGGAAGCAGAACAAAGGGCGAAGGAGAGAGAGGACAAAGAAAAACAATGGAGAGAGGAAGAGAAACAATTGAGAGAGAAAGAGAGGGAGGAAGCAAAACAGAGAGAGAAGGAGAGAGAAGACAGAGAAAAACAAAAGGAGAAGGAGAGAGAGGACAGAGAAAAACAATGGAGGGAGGAAGAGAAAATGGAAAGACGACATTTATGGGAGGCTTTCCAGTCAAAATTCGAAGACTATCAAAAAGAAAATGAGACTAAGACAAGTCACATATATGAAAAGTTAAGCGAACATGAGACGGAAATAGAGAGATTGAAAACTAAAACGGAAACAAAAACGGCTAAATTAAACGAAAAGGTACAGAATATCCAAGAGGATATTAAAACAGTAAAGCAACAAGTTGCAAAAGTACAGCAAATAGATGGAGCAGGAATAGTAACACAAGTTTGCTTACCAAGGGTAATAGACAGGAACGGGGAGGCTACGTACCGTAGGATTGAGTTCTGGGGGAATGACAAGGAAGATCCAATGACATTCCTAGGGGAAATAGAAGATCTATTTTCTGATATAGACAATACTATGGACGAGACTGCAAAATTAAGAATTGTAGAGCGATATTTGAAAGGGGCAGCGGATGCATGGTGGAAAGCCATAAAGAACAATACAGAAACTTATTCGGAATTCAGGCAGGAATTCACGGAGCATTTCTGGAGTTATCGCCAGCAGGATCGGGTACGCAGACAAATAAATCAAGGGCGCTACCATAATAATGGACCATACTCTATGGCAGAGTATTTTATTATGATGGTAAACAGGGCGAAAAACTTAGACCCGATAATCCCAGAGAACCATCTCATTTTCATGTTAATGAAACACTTTGGGAGTAACGTTCAGCTAGCTAGTGTGGGGAACCCCACAAGTAACATCAAACAAGCGATAGTTTTCCTACAACAGCTAGACAGCGTTACTGACAACGGAAATGGTAATGGGATCGCTCAAAGAAGTCAACAGAGGCAGGTTGCTCCAAACCAAAAACCTAACCCTAACCCAAGGTCCCATGGTGATGCCGCAAAATACCAAGATACCAAGTATCCTAAGAACCCTCATCCTAAATCGCCTATCCCCGGACCAAGCGGCCACAAGCCAAAAAACTAAATATGAGGATCTCTGGCAACAATCAGGGAGATAAGTTAACCAGGCTAGAGATCCGAAGCAATAAGAAGTTTAAAAAAATTCAGAGCGAGAGACCGAAGGAAAAGCCGGTTTACCATCATAATAAGATCAGCCTAGACGGTTTTTCCATGTCTATTAGGGACGATTTGTTAGAGGAAAGAATTGACTCGGTTATAACACTAGAGAATATAGACCAGTGTCCAGTGATAGAGTGCAAAATTAAAGACCATAAGTTAATTGCACAAGTGGATACAGGTGCCCAAATGTCTGTGATTAAAACAGAAAAATACATAGCCCTAAAACAAAACGGGAATTTATTCTATGAGCTACCTATAGCTAACGTAGTGATAGTCACAGCATTAGGGTCAACCTGTAAACGAGTCAAATTACAAACGATGCTACCTCTAACATTAAACGGACACACAAAGGAATTTGTTTTCTTGATTGTGGACAATCTACGGGTTGACCTCATCTTGGGAGCAAATACTTTGTGTGCGTTAAAAGCCCGGATAAACATGGAGAGATCGTTCATGACGTACGAGATTGATGGATATCTGCTGCACCAGGAGATTCTTGTATCGAATAATAATAAAAATAATATAAAACAAGAGATAGGATGTAATAAAATTAATAAAATAACAAACAAAAATACTAACAAAAATGTAATATGTTCCGACGTTACAAGCGGGGAACAGGAAATAAATATAATAGGCTCGCCTGTTATAGACGGGTCAATTAACGACGGCAAATTAACACCTGTAGAGCCGACATTGGAGGGCCCGATAGTGAATAGCGTGCAGAGGGGGCTGTTCACGGGCAAGGATCAGGAAGATGGGGCCTTGTGCAAGTTAGGCGATGACAAACTAAAAAGTAAACAAACACTAAACAAAAATATGACTAAAAATGTAATAAGTTCCACCGATACAAGCGGGGAACAAAAAATAAAATTAATACAATTGTCAACGAATAAAGATAAGAACGAGATTACCAAAAATTTAAATAACAAATTGTGCGAAAATTCGAGGAAGAGTGAATTATTAAACTGTGAAAGAACGGAATCAAGTAAGCTAACGGGATTAAACAAAGCAAAAAATGGGTTAACCAAACCTACAACAAACAAATTAAATAATGACGAGGGAGGATTCAACGAATTAAATAAAAACGGCTACAAGCCGAAACAAATAAAATTCCAACAAGTTAGGGAAAGACCTAATTGTCGGGAAACAAATCCGTTAGACTTAACAAGAATCCCAAAGCACTTTCTCATCAATCTTGCTTGAAAACGAAGTCCAAATTGTTTGTTAAAAATAAATTTAAAAGTAAATCTCACCAGTATCACAATTATCAAAGTAAACCAAGTAAAAATAAATCAAAAATAAAAATAAAATACAGGAATTACGCACAATGGCGTAACACAAAACGCAAGAAAGAAAATCAGAACTCGTAAAACATATCTAAAAATAAATACGATTAAGTTGGAAAATACAAATAATCATGGCATATTAAACAAACAAGAAATGTTGAAATTACAAGAATTGATAAACAGTTATTTAGACGTGTTTAATGAAAGGTTTTATGAATAAGTAAAAAATATCTTAAAACTAAATGCTATTAAGAAAGGCAGTACCAATAATAACCGCTGTGCTTTAAATAAACAAGAATTATCTAGGTTGAAATAATTCATAATAAAGTATTGAGATGTTTTGAATGAAATACCCAGCGAGTCGAACAAATGTAAACAAAGGCTCAAGGTTAAGGCAATCACCAGTGTTTGTAAACACGGCCACAATGAAATATCCGGTGGACGGGCGGGGAACGAGTTTATAAAAACATTCCTTGCAACAAAATAAGCCGGACTTACCAGAATAGTGGAGGGCAAAAAAGGCCTAAATGTATTTAAAACAGGACAAAGTCAATAGGATGTTCTACGGAAGTTCCAAAAATAATTTAAAGAGAAATGTTTAAGGGATATGAAACAAACTCAGGAACAATAACTTGATTTGTTACAATTAATCAAACCAACTGTGTCAACAATTATAAAATATCTTATAATGTATTCTGTAAAATAGTATATGATGTTAAAAACATTAAGAAACGTTATGACGAGTAAAGGGATTCTAGAATGTGAACTTTACACTGATCATAATCCAGAAAATACGGAAATGCCAAATTAGAATATTGCTGCAATAATAGAACCAGTACGCGAGCGATAAGCTAAGTTAGGCAGGAATTAAATTGTCAGAATGATTCAGAAACTGATTTAAAGTAGAAACAAGAATAAGCAGTAGTTGAATAAGGCTAAATCTAAACTTTAAGATTAGCTACTTATTTGTAAAGGGACGAATGTTAAAATCTAAAACAAACTATTTAATAACTGAACCAACATTACAAAAGTATTATTCAGGAAGTCTTTGTGTACTGAGCAAACATTGGCGAGCTACATTCACTGCGTAAATCAAACAAGCGGGTTAAATCAAGCAACAATCAGAGAGATAGCAGGCGAATCTTAATGACTTGTACAACAAATACGTTATCAGACCTTGCAAAATCAAACAAGAAATTTGTGTGCATGAAATAGTGGGTCGTTAGATCAGACTATCACTGTACAATATAAAACAAGAAAACTTGTGTACTAACGATCAAGGTCGCAACAATAAGTAACTTTGCATTAAAATCAGAAGCAACCCAGATTTATCAAGTGGACTTCGATAATCTGCACACAAGCCAGTCTTGTAAATTATACAATATGAAGATAGAGAATTTAAAAGGCAAGGTTCGTTCCGTTTTAATATGATAAGTAGAATTGTTGTTGTACGCTATTAGAATGTTTACAAGCCAGCACATTGACCTTACCAGGTAGTTTGGAATGTAGAATCCACGCAATAGTTAGCCGCTACGAAAGGTTTGTCGGAAAGTAAACAAATTAAACTAGATAAACTGTGCTTCCACAGCTGACACAATAATACGTAATAGTTAAGATATAAAAGGAATATGTTTAGAAAATAGTATAGTAGGATTAGTTAGGTTTTTAATTGCAAGTCATTGTTTTTAAAGCCATAACTAGTATAAATGAAATTGACGTGGTAAATAGATAAAGGAAATGACAGCCATCAGTGTAGTGAATAAGGTGTCAATTGACCAAATAAAAATTTAGTGTAAACAAAAGTGACTAATAAATTGCTAATTGACTTGTGTTTGAAGTGTTTCAGGGTGAAAACTTCTCAAGAGACAAGAGAGTAATAATAAGAAAATTTTGTAATAGAATAAGATAGTTTAAGTAAGAGTAAGATAAGGAATTGGTAAAAAATATTTTAACAAAGTAAAACATTTTTAACCTCTCAGACGGGGAAATTGCAACGGGCTGGGGACCGTCGCAAGTGGGAAATAAGTAATTTCCTGTTTTTTAGAAATAAAGCTGTTTTTAAAATAATCAAGTAGGGAATTATACAATTAATAAAGAGGGAAAAATTAAATAAAACAGTAAATAGAATAGTTAAGCTAAATTAAAGAATGTTGTAAAATAAATTTGTAATAACTAACTAAATTTGAACATCGAGAGTGAAGCGAAAAAATTCTAAGTGCCTAAAAAAGCTATTTTTCGAACCAAACCACGTAGAACTTTCATCGACATTTTAAAAGAACCACAATAACCTAGAATGAACATTAGAGAAAACAGAATTCAAAAAACTTAAGAAACAAAAAAGTTACAGCCGTTTAAATAAAATAGACATTTTTCAGTGTTCTAAAATTAATTATCAAACTATGCAAGCTAAAACAGATTCGTTGCCCGACTTGCCTGTACAAGGAATAAATCGAGCGATAACAAGCTTTGCAGGCGGGGTGCGGTAGGTTAAATTCACCGCTATATATACTTGGTCTCTAAGCCTTTAGAGACAGTCTGTAATAATATTTTAACACGAGGTGCCGCGGGACGCTATGCTGGACCGCGAGTAGAAACCGTCAGCAGGCCAGATGGACCATAACCTCAGCGCTTTCGACATCCAGGACCACCAAGGATGAAGGCTCCAGACTCAGCCTCCAGGACGATCGAATAGAGGGAAACCACCACCGACGAACCAGGGATGGCGACTTCCGGTGTCCAAGGACAAGGGAATCCAGACAAGGGACCCCGAGGACCGGCAGGAACATCTTTGGCAAGTCATTTTCTTTATTCGATACCGTCACGTCAAATTTAGTTTGTTAATTTTATTAAATTCAAACAAATCTGCAAGCTTAAAACAATGACTTCACTCTTTATAAAATTTTAATAAATTGTATGCTAAGTAAATGAATTTATGTGTTCAGAATATTTAAAATAATAAATATTAAACTTACAAAAGGTTTTGGCCATATGCCGTTTATTTAAAGGAAAGGAGAAATTTTCGAATATTATAAATTTAAAAATTAAAGGTCATAAAATATGAATTTACCAATTCCATATAGGAGATAAAATATTATTATGTGTAATTTGAAAAATAATTTTATGTTTATGTCTATGTAATCAATCTATATGCAAAAAATAATTTTTTAAAGCATAAGAAACAAGAAGTAATTCAGTGAATTGTTTTGGTAATATAATTGTGTAATACTTTAAGGGATAAATTTTCTTTTTTATTTCAATAAATAGAGTTAAATATGTCATAAAAATCAACATTATTTGCATTCCATCCTGTGTCAAATAACCAATAAAAACTGTTTAGCTTTTTCCAACTAATATAAAAATGATTATCAAATCAGTAAACAAATTTAATTAAATTTCATTAAATGGCAATAGATAAAGCCTAATGTTTTAAAGAGTTTCTCTCTACTAATTTCATGAGCTAGTCTAAAGATTAGTTGGTTTTTTGTAATAAAAGTCCAGAGATTTATCTACTGGCAGATTGTGTTTAAGAGGACACAGGAGCCTTTTAAAATAGGTATTTTTAAACACAATCATATTTTGCACGTTCCCTTGCTGTTTCTGCAGATCATCATCAGGTGGTAAGACTCTGTGTTTATTATGTGTATTATTCTAAATGTGTTTCTTTCCAGCTGACTATTAAGTTGACATGTGTGACTATACTTAGACCATACACAATTGATAAACTTATTCAGGAGTGTTTATATGTATTTTAAAAAGTAGTCAGCGGGAATAGGCTTGTTGTGGGTTTGGCCCTACGAGCGGGAAACATACACTTAACTCTGGGAGTTTAGCACGGTTTTACCAGCAGGGTGATAGGCAGATTTTTGGTTGTTTATAAATATGTTTTTCTTGTAAACAATTAAATTTTAGTATTCTGCAAGAAAGGATTAAACAACACAACAAAACGACCGCGTAGAGCAGCGGTAGTAGGGACGGTTGAAGAAGAGAGGTGGGGGGACGTTGCAATATACACACACACATTATATATATATATATATATATATATATATATATATATATATATTTATTTATTTATATATATATATATATTTATATATATATATATATATATATATATATATATATAATGAAAATATTAAATAAAATGCAATAAAAACATGCAACAAAAACTACCTCTGCTGGTTGCTTTTATTCCACTAAACAACATTTCTGTTCCAAACTCGAAACCTCTTCAAAGTTTAAACCTATTAATTAAGCTTATATTATATTTCACAACGTATATAAACTCATTCACATATTTATAAACAATCAACAATTTTTACAAAACTACTGACATTATATAAAAACTAATATTACAAGAAGAAAATGACAACACAAATAAGTAAGCATATATCAAAATAAATTTATGGGTTTTTATTAGAAGGTATAAAATATTGATGAGTAATATATGCATATTTTTTTAAAACTCCACCTATTCTGTGTCGTTTATTATACTCATAAACAAGAATACTGTAGTTTTATAGAGGTAAACGTTACCTTTAGTCACTCATCCCCGTTGTTTTCCCACAACGTGGAGAGCAAAACATGATTACAAAATTTAAAAAAACAGCCCTAATATATAATTTTTACTTACTGAAAAGTAAAAAATAATTTTCCAATAACGAAAACATATTTTATCTTAAGCTTATTACCCACAAACGTTTGAAGTCGGCGACGAATTTCGTGCTTGGACTCATGTTTATCATGCTGATCGTAACAAATAAAGGTTTTTTACATGATGTGGGAGCTCCTTGAGGAATCAAAAGAAGCCGCTTTCATGAGTAAAATTCGTTCATTTGAATTTGATGATACTCGTTCTAAGCTAAGCTGTTTTCTCAAGCAAGAAATAATAATATCTATTAGTTTTTAGTTACTATTTTTATATGTGTATTTTTTTATGTGTATTTTTATATGTGTATTTTTATATGTGTATTTTTATATGTGTATTTTTATATGTGTATTTTTATATGTGTATTTTTATATGTGTATTTTTATATGTGTATTTTTATATGTGTATTTTTACATGTGTATTTTTACATGTGTATTTTTATATGTGTATTTTTATATGTGTATTTTTTGTGTATTTTTACATGTGTATTTTTACATGTGTATTTTTATATGTGTATTTTTATATGTGTATTTTTATATGTGTATTTTTACATGTGTATTTTTACATGTGTATTTTTATATGTGTATTTTTATATGTGTATTTTTATATGTGTATTTTTACATGTGTATTTTTACATGTGTATTTTTATATGTGTATTTTTATATGTGTATTTTTATATGTGTATTTTTATATGTGTATTTTTATATGTGTATTTTTATATGTTTATTTTTATATGTGTATTTTTATATGTGTATTTTTATATGTGTATTTTTATATGTGTATTTTTACATGAGTATTTTTATATGTGTATTTTTATATGTGTATTTTTATATGTGTATTTTTACATGTGTATTTTTATATGTGTATTTTTACATGTGTATTTTTATATGTGTATTTTTATATGTGTATTTTTACATGTGTATTTTTATATGTGTATTTTTATATGTGTATTTTTATATGTGTATTTTTACATGTGTATTTTTATATGTGTATTTTTATATGTGTATTTTTATATGTGTATTTTTATGTGTATTTTTATATGTGTATTTTTATATGTGTATTTTTACATGTGTATTTTTATATGTGTATTTTTATATGTGTATTTTTATATGTGTATTTTTACATGTGTATTTTTATATGTTTATTTATATATGTGTATTTTTATATGTGTATTTTTATATGTGTATTTTTATATGTGTATTTTTATATGTGTATTTTTATATGTGTATTTTTACATGTGTATTTTTATATGTGTATTTTTATATGTGTATTTTTATATGTGTATTTTTATATGGGGGTAGAATACTACATAAAATAGATTGCTTGATAATTATCATATAGTTCATGTTCCTTAACGTTTCTCGAAATAATTGATTATAGATTTATCGTCCCCAAATCAGACGGATTCTGATGTAACATTAGTGGGACCCCCGGGATCGTTTTATCTTTCATTTGCAAGCAAAAATCACTTTGATCTTTTAAATACTTCCAAAATGTTCGTGGTACAAACAGAAACAAACATACGGATCGAATGCAGAACCTCCTCCATTTTTGAAATCGGTTAAATATGGCTTCGTTTGCCTCAAATTAACTTAAAATTTATGGATTATTTTCAACCCTCAAATTATATATAATCTATCAGTAATATGGTTTCTGAAAGAAGCAGCTCTTGTAAATTTTTCCAACTTCAGTTATTACAGCCTAAAAAATACGTCATATGTACTCTATATAACTTTAGTTTTTTTTTATTCCTTCTTGTAAATTTTAGATATGAGTTTTAATGGTAAACACAGTAAAATGGTTGCCATTTCATAATTGGTTGAAACGGCAAATGATTGTTTACTATTCATGAACCCTGTCATATAGGCTACTGAGAATACTGCCATATACTGAGAATATTCCCATATATTGAGAATACTGCCATATACTGACAATACTGCCATATACTGAGAATACTGCCTTATACTGAGAATACTGTCTTATACTGACAATACTGCCATATACTGAAAATACTGCCATATACTGAGAATACTGCCTTATACTGAGAATACTGCTTTATACTGAGAATACTGCCATGTACTGAGAATACTGCCATTTACTGAGAATACTGCCATATACTTTTAAATACTGAAAATTATTTCATGTAAATAAAGTCAAAGCAAAATGAATAGGTCCTGAATTTTAGATTAAAATGATAAAACACAATTGACTAGTTCCACATTTGTTACTTGGATAACTCCAAGCCAAAAGTGTTTGACTTATGATATAAAAATACTAGGGCAAATAACACCGTAATCAATTGATAACAGACTGCTCCTATGGAAGCTTGATTAAAAGAATAATGAACAACAAACACAAAAGAAGTTCATATCGAAAGTTATAAGGAGGAGTAAAATAGAGTTGGTGACACCTGTCACTTCCGTTGCTCACGTGATTGGAGTTAAGCTTCAGAGCAATGGTTTTATGTTTAAAGCCAAAGTATTTTCTCACTTCAGTCTTATTTGTATGTATGAAACATTATTTTTCGTCAAACAGTTATTTAAAATGTCTTCATAGTGGTTGTTTTAAAATATACGTTTAGACCTACAGGGCTATAAAAATAAAGAAATTATTTAGAAATTATATTAACATAATTTTTATTAACTGTTTTAGTAACCTTATTTTGCGTGTAATGAAATACAAAAGAGTTGTCTCTTTTGTTTTACATTACATTTTTGTTCAAAATGTTTGAATATTTTAATTTTACAAATTACAAAAATATTAATTCAATCACACAATACATACATTTATATGTTAATGTCAAAGTCACCATCTAAGTGTACTAGAACTATTGTACTATATGGTGAGAAAAATACAACTGTTATATAATATTCTTCTATACTGCAATTTTACTCAATGAGGTAGAGCATCCTGGTCATTGAAAAAAGTTTAATTTAATAAATGCATTTTCTCTGAATTCATGTTTTTCTTTAATATAATTACTTAGCTCTCAAGACATGCTCAAGTTCTTTATCATTTTGTAGTGTTTTGGGTTTCCGTGATCTACAGTTTTGCTTATTTACGATTCATGGAACCGTAATGATTTCGGTTTTCCTCCATTCTTGCGGTATTGATTTTACCATGTGATATTAATTGCAGCAAATGTAGAATTACGTCTACTCCTATTTCTTCCAGATAAATAATAATACATTTATTTTAGTGGTTTTACGATGAAGGGTGAGAAGCTTAATCTACAGTACTTCATTGTTAACTTACAGTCACACATCTTATCATCTTGTCACAGATATCTGTTTCATGCCTAAATGTTTATTGAAAACAACAAACAATGCCTCCTGAATAGAACAGGTAGAATATGTTCTCAGTTGTGCTAATCTATGCTGACACATTCCATTTATTAGGTTAACGTATCAGGCTCCCGATGAAAAACATGTAAATCTCTATATATGTGATCTATGCAAAATTTAACGGTTCAGATAATTTACATCTAACTCCAAGCCAACAAACAGTGGCATTCAGTCTTAAGCCTATTTATAGTTATTTTATATATTATTTCTATTATACTTAAACTAGTTTATTGGACTTGTAGTTCATACATTGACTTAATAGAAGCTGACGGATTACACTTAATATGTAAAATTACAATATTGTAGTTTAATTTAGATTTAAAAATGTTGTTGCTTAAGTCTTACATAATATAAACACGCATCACTCATGTATTTGTACCAAAGTATTCCAATATGACCACAAGTACGTGATGTAGGTTTGTCGCAGATGCTTTCTGAAATAGATTAGCTAGACTAATCAATCAATTTAGTACCAAAATACACTTACACGTTGCCACTGTCGATGACCGATATGTTGCAGTTGGTGATTCAACACAACTAAATAAAAATAGGGTAAATAGTTTATGAGTTTTTAATTATTTTTCATACTTGATTAAATACCTCTATTTTGCAATATTAAAATCCTCAACTATTTTTTATTCAACTCTTATCAGACTGTTTTATGAATCGTCTGATTTAATTAGAAAATCAAATTTTATATTAGTTTATATAAAGTATTAGAAAAGAGTAAAAAGAGATTTTTCGCATAAGCTGGCAATGCAATTTTACTTAATTATAAATAAAGATGTGGTTAAACTCAGTTATGATAATAAAAGAGCCTTTTAGCATTATAACCTATGAGAAATTTAAACTTCACAGACAAACCCGTAATTGACAAATTATAGCTCGCAGGCTGTTTTAAGTGCAATTTTAATCTAGGAATACAATTCCTTCCTATAAAAACTATTAGCCAGAAAGAGGAAAAGAAAATACCAATAAAAGTAACTCTTTTGTAACAGTTACTTTAATCTTAATGACTCTAACTTAAGTCAATGACTCTAACTTTCTCATCATGTTATACTCAATGGAAACGAAAACAAATTTGAATCTTGGCGAAGAAATTATTGCTAAGAGAAAAACGCCGAAAAATAAAATCATATTCTAATAGGCAAAACAGTGGGAAGCACACATTTCAATAGTTCTCAGGACTTGAACGACTGAAAACTAAGACTAAGGTTTCGTAATTATGGATCCAAATAGAAAGTATCAGTTACACACGAAAAAAAACAATTGAGGTTTACAGTATTGGTGGTGTAAAACCTAAATGAAACGATTAGTTACCAAAATTAAGTAATAACTTTACATTTGTTTACGACTATTCGAACTTATATTTTTTGTAAATTTGTACAAACTTCAAAATTAGTTATTTTTTTAGTACATTCCACATTAAAATAGTTAAGATAATAATATGACGGTATTATCCGTCGTACAAATTAAAGTTTTAATATTAAACCCGAAACCTAGGCTACACTACACCTATTGTTACCTGAGATTTCTTACGTACAACACTAAAAGATAGTCCACATTTTTGAAGCAATACAAAAGACTACGTACCACAATGGTTACCGTGGTATCCTCCATACATCCCAGGTCAGAAATTCCTTGAAGCAGACTTTTAATAATAGCTAAAATTACTCGTTCATTCAAGTAGTTTGCAGTTCCATTTGGTGGTTTAAATAATATTGTATTGTTAGGACTGTTCGAGTGGTTTTTCAGTTTATTACTATTTTTTAAATTTTAATTGCAACGTGCTTATTTTTCGTTAATCTCTTTAATTTCTTTTATTGAATTTTGTCATATTGTGTTTCATTCTCTCTGTCCTAAAACTATCATACATTTAAATTAGTATCAATATAATTATAAAGACTATTGAAGCACATGAAAATGACCAAATGAAAATTATATTTAAAGTAAGACAAAGAAAAAGAAAACGTGTACAAATTATTCATAAAAACACACCTAACTAAAACACTTAACTAAAATAATTTAAGAATAAAAACAGAAAAATTGATAAACTCAAAACTTAAGCATATTGCAAGCAAATAGTTACAACTTCCTTAAGACGAATATCTAGTAGTTACTCACCGGTGGATCTTTAACGTTGCATCTGGTTTCAGGTCATGTCGAATATAAATGTAGTATTTCATAATGCCATAATAAGTAGGCAGACTACATCCCTAATTTTGCATGGTAACCAAAGATAAGATATTATTTTTTTTGTCTAGTTGAAACTAGTTTCGACGCTGGAATTGCACTGATAATTATGTAATAAATATTTATAAATAACAAATTAGGGTGTACTGAGTTTAACTAACCGAATCACTTTCTGTGCAGGAAAACTCTGTTAATGATAATCACCATAAAAACACTTGCTATATAGAGACAGGCCGGTTGGCAGCTATTTTGGTTGCATGCTGCTAGTGGTTTACCCCAACTACAGCCCTCCTTACCCGCTACCTCCTCCCCAAACTTGGCCAAATCACATGTCAGATTCATACAACTGCTGTATATTATAAATGTTATTTGAGAAATAACTAATTTCTGTTAGGTCGTTTTTATTTATGGCTGTTTCAGACAACCTTTGTTTATTTCATATCTACAGCGAGACTACTAATTACAGTACAGTTTTATTCGCTAACGTCACGTATTTTCACTTTCAATCACAGCCTCCATCAATAAGAGAAAGCCAAAACGTTGCCGACGTTCTCTGGTATATCATATCGACTAAAGGAATATGATAGAAACAAAAAACCTGGTATTTAATCAAAAGTTGGGGTCATCATAATTATATACCTTCTAAATATTCGGTGACCTTCTAATTATTATGTTATAATATATAAGATTCTGAATTGTAAAGCAATGTAAAGTTTTCTTTTCATTTTACATAAAATATAAACCATGAATGTTAGAATTAATAAATTAATTAAAATTATCGAAAGTTTTACTGTACGGAACGTCCAGTGTTTGAACTGAAGATTTCCCTCCCTAACTAGTCGTGTTGGAATGTTATTTATTTTTCTTGTACAGCTATTATGATGGACTCTAAAAACTCCTGTGTTATTTGTGGTGTAGTACTATCTAATTTCCCTTTTTTATATATTAACCATATGCAACAACCATATGCAGAAACCAGCCTCACCTCTGCCAAACACCTTATTGATGCTATCCTTAAACGCTCCATTAAAAAAGACCATGAGGAAGCCAGAAGGGGGAAACAGTGGGCATCACTTAGCAGTCGCGGTCCTTTGGTGCCCACAAGCGATAGAGCAACTGCCGTGGCTGACTGTCGACTTCTGATAGGACACGAATATCTCCAGGCCCACCTCTACCGTTTCGGCCTAGCGGAGTCCGATACGTGTCCGCTCTGTCTCAATGGTGTCATCATTTTTCATACTTTTTACTTACATTTTTTCCTTCTGTATTTAAATTGCTAAATTTAATTTAAATTGAATATAAAACTATTGAATAATTTTCGTTATTGACAAAGCTTGTACAAAATATACCGTCTTACGTGTATGATAACAAAAGTGAATCAATTTGTATTTTGTATCTTTCCTAAATAGGAGAGTTTCATTTCGTTACATAGATATTTTCCACTTTTCAATTTTACCCAAGGAGTGTAAAGGCAAATCCTAAATAAGGACTGCAAAGCCAAATCCTAGCTAAGGGGTGTAAAGGCAAATCCTACATAAGAAGTGAAAGGCAAATCCTACGTAAGGAACGTAAAGGCAAATCTAACCTAAATATTGTATAGGCAAATTCTACCAATTAAGCCTAAAAAATAAACTCTAATTGCTCTAACTAAGAAAAAAGATATTGCAATAAAAATTAATATGTTGAAACCTAAAGACATTCAAGATGTAATTCGATGTTTTCTAAACTCTGACCAAAGAATTCTACGAAAATTAGTGAAATAAACGTATAAAAAACAGTCATACAAGCAACCAATTACAATGCCTGGTAAACTTAAAATGTAAGGAAACAATATGTAACAACTAGAAGATGAAACTCACTGGAGAGTGAACACAAGAAGAAAATTATTTCCAACACGTATGATAAAAACACGCGCCTTCAGTAAAAAGCAAAAATCAAGGGTTCAGACAATTAGCAAGTCTTCTAGACCCATCAAAAGTTACGTCAGATGCAATTAATAACTGCTTCCGTATTCAGATGTAAATACATAGGGAATGACCCATTAGTAAAATAATGGTTTGTTTTATGAAGAACATCCTGCGCACATTAGCATGCAAATGCCTTTTAAGATATATTAAATTTCAAATGCCGTTTCTATATAATACCAGTGTTACGTATTTAAATTAATATTGACTCATTTCTTTTATTTTAAACCCGCCGCCAAAGTCAGACAAAGCTCACCTGTGATAAGGTTTGTTCTGCCGTTTCAACGGCAGAGCAAGTTATACCTTTCCGGAATGTAGACCGATACCCCTACGTTCTAGTATACTATTATACTTTTCAATCTCCGTACCTTAGGTACTATCATACGTGAATGCTAATAGTTTATTAGTTTTTATACCGAATGTGACCAGTGCGTGGAATACGAACACGTTTTCTGGCCAGAAATCGCTTATTTATTACCCGAGTGTGATAAGTGTGTATTCCATGGTGCACGTAAGTACAAACTATTAATTTATATAATTATAATAATTATTGGTCCTCCGAAACTATTGTTATCAAACAAATATGGTCCCTCGGGCCGGATCTTAAGCCTTAAGACCTATATACAAAAAAAAAAATACAATTTATTATAAGGTGTTCATTCTACAAGTTTTTTCAAACTTTGTCTGTGCATGCAAACACTGGAAAACTAGTTCATGTCGCAGTATATGAAACAGCTAATACCTCTCTCTTCTTTGTTTGTCTTTGCCGTGCATTAATATGATGGTTTAAATTAACTGTAAAAGTTTATGAAAAGTGATTTCAGTTGTTTATAGAAGGTTATCTCATTGAGCCTACGTCGATTTGTTGTTTACTTAGGCCTATTTATTTCTCCGTTAAACATATACGCTCATAGGCCTAATCTCTTTAAAACATTTTGTAATTTAAAAATTAAAGCAGTTATCTTCTACTATAAAACCATCATTTAATCATGGCAAAATCTTTGGCAGTTATTAAATCAAAGAAAGACAATATATTTAGTCAAATTCAAGAGATTTTTGATCTAACAAAAAAAACATCTGATAAGTCAATCTTGCAAAAATTGTTGGTGCGCGCTAAATCTATAAATAAGCTTAGTGAAGAATTTTCTGATATTTTAGACATTTATCATGAACTAGAAATACAGGCTAACCCGAATTTTCAACCCAACTAGCAGTTTCTAAACTTCAATATTTATTGAGCGTTATCTCAGGAGAACCGCTAAATTTAATTAAATCTCTCCCTATTTCTGACGCTAACTATAAAGTGGCTTATGACTTATTAAAGGAAAGATATCACTCGCCGAGGCTGTTAGTTACTTTTTTATCAAATTTAGATTTGCCCTCTGTAAATAACACGCCTAAACAAATGAGAAATTTTGTAAATTTATATTCCGAAAATATACAAGCTCTTAAAGGTCTTGCATCGATTTCACTAGTAAATATCCTTTGTTATCTGCTATGCTTTTACGAAAAATGGATAGTGAACTTAGGAACAGTTTTGAAAACTTCCGTTCATCAAATGTTACTCAAGAGAGAGTTGACTCCACTACAATACCTGATGCAGCGGAAATTATTGAGTTTTTAAGTTAAGAATGTAATGAAGTTGAAGATGCCAATCTTCATTCTCCTTTCACCTCGAAACCCTCCTCGTCTGGATCACGCACCTCCTCTGGTTCCCAAAATAAATGCTTTAAACAAAAAGTATCACTGATGTCCTACAATTATGGAGAAGGCTCCTCCATTAAAGTTAAACCTCATCCATGCTTTATATGCAATAAAATTGACCATAAGGTATATTCGTGTCCGGATTTCAAGAGTCAGGACGCCAAATCCCGTCTCAAAATTGTAAAGGAAATGGGGCGTTGTACCTCATGCTCAGGTACTCACCAACGTAACGACTGAAGGTCAAAGTTTAGTTGCTACAAATGCCACAAAAATCATCATACATTATTACATTTTGAAAATTACTCTACGCTGCAACGGACCACACCTCAAACTTCGC
Organism: Prosapia bicincta; assembly: GCA_036971475.1. Taxonomy (NCBI): domain Eukaryota; kingdom Metazoa; phylum Arthropoda; class Insecta; order Hemiptera; family Cercopidae; genus Prosapia; species Prosapia bicincta. Next base: position 337,836,502 of record JBAIZL010000001.1, on the reverse strand, counting down.
GTCAAGACTCTCCGACACTTCAACAGGAAATAACCCCTTCTCCAATCACTATGACCTGTCAAGAAAAGCAGAATACGTCTCAAATATCTAATACTGTTCTCTTAGGCACTCTACTTATTAAGCTTACCTCGTCTAACGGTATTACTCATGTATTTCGTGCTCTTGTTGACTGTGGCAGTCAATCTTGTTTTCTCACCGAGCGTGCTGCTCAATTATTGTGTGCTCCTCGTACTAAGACCACTCATAGTATGGTAGGATTGTCTCAGGTACCCTTACGCTCAAAATGTTTCACCTCAGTTGCTGTTGAAACTCTTAGGGGCAAGATTATTTCAATTAATGAAAGATTTTTATTATTGGAAAAAATATGTGTTAACCTACCAAGCACACAAGTAGACTCTGAAGTTCTTTCCAAGGTTCGTCCTTATGTTTTGGCAGACCCTACGTTTCACTTGCCAGGAGGCATAGACGTTCTTCTTGGTGGTGCTTTATTTCCTCATACTTACTCAAGAATCTTATAACCTCGAACCTGGTTTACCCAGGCCAATAGGCACCCACTTTGGCTTTTTAGTAATGGGTAACGCACCATGTCTATCTGGTAGTGAACTTCATAGTAACTCCAGCTCTCAATTATCAACTACACTTCTAGTTGTCAACGACATTGACCTTCACTACTCACTACAAAGGTTTTGTCAACAGGAAGAACACCCTGCTGTGTCTAAGCTTTCTCAAGAAGATACATTATGTGAAGATCACTTTCTCGCCACTCATACTCGGGACCAATCTGACCGATATTGCGTCCGACTACCATTCAAGACTGAACATCCTCCTCTGGGTCAATCTCGTTTAAATGCAGAAAAAAGACTGCACTCTCTAGAGAAGAAATTTAGTGCTCAACCTCAATTTAAATCCCTATATACTGATTTTATGGCTGACTACTTAGCCTCTGGTCACATGATATACGCTCATAATACTGATCTAACTGTACCTCATTACTTCCTTCCTCACCATGGTGTTTTAAAGGAGTCTAGCAGAAAACTCGTTTACGTACTGTATTTGATGCTAGTTCTGAAACCTCTAATGGTATTTCTCTTAATAATATTTTATTAACAGGCAAAAAGATTCAAACGGATATTTGTGATTTATTACTAAATTTTCGGATTCATAACGTTGTTTTTTCTTGTGACATTCGTCAAATGTATAGACAGGTAAAAATGCACCCTGATGACCAGTGCTATCAGATGCTCTTATGGCGTGAAAGTCCAGATCAGCCCTCTTTAATGTACAAGCTCACGACAGTGACTTACGGAGTGAATTGTTCACCGTATCTTGCCATTAGAACCTTACATCAGCTCGCTGCAGACGAAGGTGACTCCTATCTTGAAGCTGCAAATATTCTACGCACGCAGACGTTCGTAGATGACATCATCTCTGGAGTTGACTCTGAAGAAAAGGCATTCAGCCTCCGTAAGCAACTCATCTCGCTCCTGGCTCGCGGAGGCTTTGAACTACGCAAATGGACATCTAACTCCAGTCAACTGCTGCAAGATCCTCCTGATGCTCATTTAGAGATCCCTGTATTCCTTCAAGGCAGTAAACAACCACATTTCACTATATTAGGTCTTCACTGGTCACCCTCTACCGATACGTTTACCTATGATTTGAATTTTCCCCACAATTCCAGGACTAAACGTCAAATTCTCGGTATCATTGCCCAGATTTACGACCCTTGTGGCTTTCTCTCACCCATTGTTATGTGGGCCAAACGTTTTATGCAACTACTCTGGATCAAAGGATTGAACTGGGATGAACCACTTCCATCTGAACAATTGAAATTATGGCAAACCTTTACAGACTCGGCTAATACTCTACGAGAAATTGTAATTCCTCGTGCATTACGAATAACACACTCGAGAAACTTTGAGTTACACGGTTTCTCAGATGCTTCTGAGAACGGTTATGCCGACGTCGTTTACTTGAGATGCCAACTTAGCGACAACTCTGTGTTAATTCGGCAAGTAATATCGAAGACTCGGGTAGCCCCTCTGAAAAGGCTCACGGTACCTCGATTAGAGCTAAGTGCAGCTCATTTACTCGCCCAACTAGTGGGATATGTTATCTCTCTTTTTGAAAAAAGGGTGGAATTTTCTTCTGTATTTCTATGGTGTGATTCGACAGTAACACTGACATGGTTACAAACACCTCTTCATCGATTGAAGACGTTTGTCGCCAACCGGGTAGCCCAGATACAAGAATTAGTGCCTTCTCATTACTGGAGACACGTAGCGAGTGAAGATAATCCTGCTGATTGCGCGTCGCGTGGGTTACTTCCTAAAGATTTACCACAGCACTCATTATGTTGGTACGGCCCCTTTTGGCTACAAAAATCTAATGATAACTGGCCTGTATCACATTTTATGCCTGCAAAACTTACTGCCACAGGAGAAGAGAAACCCATTTCACCTATATCTCTCATATCAACTGCTCCTCATGAATGGGAGCTCCTCACTCAGTTTCTCACTTTAGCCGAATCCAGCGTGTGATGGCTTATATTTTGCGATTTACTCATAACGTTCGTCATTCAAGAAAGCTCGATGGTCCTCTCAAGACTCTGGATATGAGAGCGTCAAGACTGGCAATTTTCAAGATGGTTCAAGAATCAGCGTTCAGAGACTACATCGTTGCCATGAAGAAGGATCCAACTACACCTGCCTCGTACAACTCCACCGACTCTCTCCTTTTCTCGACAAGGATGATATCCTACGAGTGGGAGGACGTCTCAACGATTTAAAACTTCCTACGGATGTGCAACATCCTCTGATTTTGCCCAAACGACATCATGTCGTCAACCTTCTTATTGATTTTTATCATCGAAAATACTTACACTCGGGCGCTCAATTGACTCAATCACTTCTTGCACAGGATGTGTGGATACTCTCGGCCCGAAGTTTAATACGCTCTCGCATTTTTCAATGTGTTGTATGTTTTCGACACAAGCCTCACAATAAATCTCCGCTCATGGGTGATTTACCAAAAGCAAGATTAACTCCTTCTCGTCCGTTTCTCAACACCGGAATTGACTACGGAGGTCCTTTTAACATCAAAATGCACAATTTGCGCTCGATTCGCTTGACCAAAGCATATATTTGTATCTTTGTTTGCCTTGTGACAAAGGCTGTACACATTGAAGTAGTATCGGACCTGTCGACAGATGGGTTTATTGCCGCTCTCACCCGATTTGTTTCTAGACGCGGTCTTTGCACAAATATTTATTCTGACTGTGGAACGAATTTCGTTGGAGCGAATAATGCTTTACAAAATCTCATCATCTCTTCAGGCCGAACCCTTCTTGCTGAATTCTCATTACAACACAATATCAACTTTCATTTCAACCCACCTGCAGCTCCTCATCAAGGTGGTCTTTGTTAAGCAGCAATCAAGAGTGCAAAACATCACCACCGACGTGTCATCGGTGAACATATTTTAACTCTATGTGAATTTTCCACTCTCACAACTCACGTAGAGGCTATTTTGAATTCGAGACCTCTCAAACCTCTGTCAAACGACGCCTCAGACATCAATGCACTCACCCCGGGTCACTTCTTAATAGGATCTTCATTGGTTTCAGTTCCAGAAGAGGATCTTTTCAACGTTCCTTCCAACCGACTCAAGCACTGGCAGCTAATCAAGGCCTTTCACCAGCGTATTTGGAAGAGATGGCCTCTAGAATATATCCATACTCTTCAGCAACGGCGGAAGTGGAACGTGCCAACTGTCAACCTGCGCGTCGGCGACCTCGTGTTAGTGCATCAACCTGCACCACCTCTCGCATGGATTCTGGCTAGGATAAGTAGTGTTTCTCCAGGAAAGGATGGTGTAGTAAGAGTGGTTCATTTGAAGACAAAGCAGGTAACCTTGACAAGACCTGCTCACAAGGTTTTCCCTCTACCTCTACGCTCATAATGAACTTGCTCCATAGTGCGCTCAATGTTTGTAAAAGGGATATTTTTAATTTAATTTATGAACTTTTTATTTTTATAAACTCTCAAGATATTATATTTGTGTTAGTTCTCTTTGAATCCTAGAAGGATTCAAGGCTCCCGGTATGTTACGTATTTAAATTAATATAGACTCATTTCTTTTATTTTAAACCAGCCGCCAAAGTCAGACAAAGCTCACCTGTGATAAGGTTTGTTCTGCCCTTCGAATGGCAGAGCAAGTTAGACCTTTCCGGAGTGGAGACTGATACCCCAACGTTCTAGTATATTATTATACTTTTCAACCTCCGTACCTTAGGAACTAGCATACGTGAATGCTAATAGTTTATTAATTTTTATACCGAATGTGACCAGTGCGTGGAATACAAACATGTTTTCTTGCCAGAAAGCGCATTTATAATACGCGAGTGTGATAAGTGTGTATTCCATGGTGCACGTAAGTACAAACTATTAATTTATATAAATATAATAATTATTGGTCCTCCGAAACTATTGTTATCAAACAACCAGTAAATTATTATGGAGTACTATTAGGGGAAGCTCTTTAATGTGACAGTCGAAATGATTCCTTTAGCTGATATTTAACAAGCAAAATGCAAATCATCATTTTTATTTATCAATTATGTTTCCCTTGTCTTAGGTATTTGTAAGGGAGATGTGTTTCTAAAAAAGATGGTGGATTGTAATTTCCAGATACATTTTTAACAATTTTTCTACAGATATCTCAGGACCCGAAATAATTTTCTAGCTTCGTTCCAGGCTGGTTTGTTAGAATATATCAGTAATCCGAATATTTGGGCACATCAATACAAAATTAGAAAAACAATATGGAAAATAAACAGTTGTGCCATCAACAGATATCCCAAGAGCGTAGCTACCTGAATTACAAAGAAACCAAAAACAAAACATGGTATCTGGGAAAGATATAAAATGGAAACAGTCACAAAATTAGAAATACGAAACTGATGAAGAATTTTAAAAGATTTCTTTACAACAATGTCATCAACTTGACACAAAATATTCATTATGTTATTACTACTATATATTTTTGATATAAGTTGGATACCATTTTACCTTCTTTTTGATTTGATCGAGAATTTTTTATACACATTATCGTTATAACAATACCGTTTTTTGAAAATACCATTTCCCTTCCATTTTATATAGTTATTTTTTCATCTATCTGCTAGAAAATTCTAGAATATTGGAAATGTTTCCTAAATTTCTTTATATTCAACTATATTTAGTATAACTACGACTGTATTCAGTACATCTAGACCTATATTCAGCCTGTTTGAATCTAAGGATGAAGGACTGTCGGTTATTGTATCACTAGAATATAAGTTTGAAACATTTAAGTATTAGCCATCCAAACCTAGGATAATTTATCTGGATTGCTCATCTACTACTGCAGCATGTTGCATTGCTTAGGTCTATATAGCTTGACGACTACAAACAACTGGAAAGGTGACGCAAGTATTCTGTAAGTTATTATACTGTAAAACAACCATAGACCAAATGATTCAAACAATAGTCGTTGGATCAAGTTACTGAAAAAAGGAAGTAATAATTTTAGTAAAGTTCCTCGTAAAGTGGGATTTTTACTGAGGTTGAATTTTACCATTTGTTGCTTATACCATGATTTTCTTTTCGTTTTTGCTCAGACTCTATTGTGCGTCATCAACCAATCTTTTCTTTAAACAGTAATTTAAACTTTGATTTTATATAGGGTGATATTGTATAATAATATTTGTAACCTATTTCGTAATTTCAAAAATACATGAAATCAATACATTTATGTTACAAAATAGTTTTGAGGTGATTGATATATGTAGAAAAGATGAGATATTGTTTGTTTTCTCGTCCAAAGAAAGTAGGGAAAACCTTTTCTTCTTAGGTAATATATATTTATTTTTTTAGTGAAAATCTTTTCATAATAAAATCAATACAAAATTCAATTATAATTCCAGACATTTTAGTTCATTCAAAGTGGAATTCAATTGTTTTAAAATTACAAAATATACAATTTTTTCAATTTAGAAAAAAGCTGCCATTAGGATATATATATATATATATATATATATATATATATATATCATTAAAAATATCGTGAAACAATAATGTGATAATATTTATTGATTTCACTAAATTATTTCTTAGAATTATGTAATTGAAACATCTAAGACTGCAATGTATTATACCATAAAATCTAAAAAAATAATTTCAAATGTGATATAATGTGGTGTTATGTACAATGCATGTAAGCAGAAGATACAGTATATGTACACAAACTATCTATATGAAATCTTTGTACTAATGTATTATAAATTATTAGATGTTTCTAAATGATTTTTAGTCGGTTAAACCAGCGAACGAAAACCTCCTTTCAGTATGTGTAAGGCATTAGAAGCGAGTATTTGGTTACCTTTATCAAGGCAATTGATTTTCTAAATGAAATAATGGAAGGAAGTCTTTTTGCTATTCCTTTTTGTAGCTGGAGTTTCAAGTACAAACTATATAATCACGTTTCGTACACTACAATGCTGATTTAAATACTCACACATTTCCCAAGAGTAAACAGTCGGCTACCACTTCATACCTCAAAATGCCAGATTTTCTGGAAATATTATGGAATACCACTAGTACAAACTGTAGCAAAATATAAATTGACAGAATGCAGTTAATACTGTAACATAAATACCTAAATCTCAACTGTTGACATAGTGGTATCCAAATGTCTCAAATTTGCGTTTAAAAAATTAATTATTGAAACCATACAAATTCCGTTGAATTTTAAATTTGTTTGACGTCGTGTGACAATAGTTCACATATTTTATATTTAGAAAACACTTCTAATTACATACGTACTATAACTAAATGAAACAAGTAATTTATTCCACCTCATTGTATGAAATACAAGATGGGGTAACAACATCTTTCGTTTTTAATTCTTCAACATACATTATTTATAATATATATAAAATAATAATATTGTTTATCATTCATAACTTTTTAAGGTTCAAATTAGGTTTTATTTTAATTTACCTATGGTACGCAATATTTAAATACGGAGCATAAACTTTAGGGAGATAAAAATCTTCTGATTATGAAGCACTTAATACTGCAGCGCCTTCGCCCTTAAACTCACTTTTTGATTCCACGACCCGAATTCTCTTTCCTACGTCGCGGCTGTGCTTAAGGGATGATTACATTTTTAACGATTCAGGTTTCGGAATAGGCTCGCAATGCTTCAGAACAGGATTTCCAAGCTCTCTGGTTAACTAAACCCATGAATGCACTGTTATAAAGATTATAAATTATCAGTGTATGTAGTGTCAGATTCATACAACTGCTGTATATTATAAATGTTATTTGAGAAATAACTAATTTCTGTTAGGTCGTTTTTATTTATGGCTGTTTCAGACAGCCTTCGTTTATTTCATATCTACAGCGAGACTACTAATTACAGTACAGTTTTATTCGCTAACGTCACGTATTTTCACTTTCAATCAGTAAGAGAAAGCCAAAACATTGCCGACATTCTTTGGCATATCATATCGACTAAGGGAATATGATAAAAACAAAAAACCTGGTATATAACAAAATGTTGGGATCATCATAATTATATACCTTCTAAATATTCGGAGACCTTCTAATTATTAGGTTATAATATATAAGATTCTGAATTGTAAAGCAATACAAAGTTTTCTTTTCATTTTACATATTTTAAAATATAAACCATGAATGTTAGAATTAATAAATGAATTAAAATTATCGAAAGTTTCACTGTGCGGAACGTTCAGTGTTTGAACTGAAGATTTCTCTCCCTAACTAGTCGTGTTGGAATGTTATTTATTTTTCTTGTACAGCTATTATGATGGACTCTAAAATCTCCTGTGTTATTTGTGGTGTAGTACTATCTAATTTCCCTTTTTTATATATTAACCGGATACTTCATGTCACCCAGGTAATCATGATAGGATATTTTAGGGGTTGACGGCGAGGAATTACTCTTTCACAGCACTGACTAAATAAAGTGTGACAATTTAATTCAGAAGTAAGAATCCTACTACATTATGGAATTGCCATTTTGATACTTCGCTGAAGCTAAAAGTGCTACCTTAACAATGTTTCAAATCAAGATGGTATCACTTTGTTAACAACAGCTGTAGCTGACGTCATCTATTCACTTTTACAACCCTAAGTCTAGAGTCCGCTGTACTTCTTTATAACACTGTAATACTTCTACTTTCACAAAACTTTTTATTCATTCTAAGAACATAACTTTTATTAAATTTTCGATATTTGTCTTTGAAACCTTGGAATTTGGAAGATTTGGTTGAAATTGTGTAGGCCTAATTTAAGTATTAAAACAATTTATTACAAACAAAATCTAAATTTCGTATCAGGAAGCTCAGTATGAAATAATAACCCAATCGAAATAATTATATACAATCAGCAAATTGCATTTCACAATATATTTTTACAATTGCTAATATAAAACTTTATAAATTACGCGTAAATTACTTAATCAAGTTTACTATGTAATATAAAATTATAATATAAAAGAGCAGGATTTTTTTTGCAATGGGGTAACTAAACACCCAGCGTAGAAAATAAAGTATTCCTGCTTCTTCTATATGGGAAAAGTGGTAAACTAATAGACTTTCATTATAAACCTAAGAGTTTATAACTGGAAAAATTAACTTTCTGTCTTAGTGAAATTTTGATGGAAATGATAACAAATTACTTAATCAAATAGGCTTTAATTGTTTTCAATGATCTATTTACCTAGACTTGTAAGAGCGGCGAGACACCCCTTCTATATAGATTAAGATGTAGTACTTTACTTTATCCAACGCCCACTCTTGGCATTTCAGGCATTCGGTGCCGCGCAGTCCAGTAGAGGGAGGCGAGATGCTCAAAGTCGGAGCCATATGCTTCACTACGGACGTCCCGCAGTCCTTGGCATTCGAACAGATGTTGGGCGTTCAAAATTGCTTCAGGGACTGTGCAGAGCGGGCAGTCTGCGTAGGATAGTACGCATTCTAGTCAGATGGGCAGGGAGGTAATCGTGTCCTGTCAGAGTTCGAAAGGCGGTCACACCAACTGGACCTGACAGCATTTGGTTAAGTGGGTTGTCCTTGACGATAGATTCCCTGCTCTTCCCTTCCGCGGCGTACCTGTGTCTGGCAGATGTTCTTGCCCTCACCGCTTGATCAATCCTTGTCTTGGAGGAGGTCAGGGACAGAGGCATCATTGTCTGAGTGAGGGTTAGGCCTGAATTCGATAATTCGTCCGCCTTTTCATTCCCTGGAATTCCAACGTGACTTGGAATCCACTGCAGAGTAAGTTCCCAACCACTTTCAGAGACAGCACTTAGTAAAGCGAGAGTTGAAAGTTCGCTTGCAACTGGTGTCAATGTTGGTGGAGAGGGCCGTGATTGCAGGTTGAGAGTCAACAAGGAACACAGCTTTTCGGTAGTCTCTCAAATTGACGAAATAGTAACAGAGGGAAGTGTCTAAATAAAATATTTTCATTTTAACGAAGAATTCGTCAATCAAGAACATATATAAAACTGGCTTTTACTTCTATTAAACTATTTTTTAGAATCTTTACGTATTAAAATTTATATATATATATATATATATATATATATATATATATATATATATATAATTGAATCACTTGATGATATTATGCCATGTTAAACAATTCTATCGTCTACTGGGGAGGTTTTATGTTCCTAGGTACATTCAGAGTATTTTCTTATCTCTCGAGTCATTAGAGCTAAAATACTAGTTAAAGGTAGGATTACTAAAGTATATTCTCCATCAAAGTGATATATTTTTCTATTTTATTTTGGTACAATGACACTATCTTGTTACGGTCATTTTCGGAGCCATATTAGTTTACCCAACACCCCCCCCCCTGTAATAGAAATATATTCTTGAAGTTGAGATTTTTTTAGATAATCCCTAATTTATATACTTTGGTCATGCCTAAATAAAATGGTCATATATAAATAAAGATTATAGTCTTAAACGTCCTTAAAGGGGAATGTTAAATGTCCTCTGGAGAAAAGTTCTTGCTGTAAAACAAACGAAAGCTTTCTCTGCCCTGTTTAGCTTCGGAGACCTTTACAAGATTCCCACACGCCTAAACTTTCGTTATTTTTGCCTAGAAAGCATTGCCCATTTAAATTATTGATAACACTCTCAGAACCATTATCGACGGGCAGTCTAGAAGCTTTCAAGCCTTAAGATTTGGATGATTTAGAGCTAAAATAATATTTTGTGTAGCTATTACACAGCTAAAAGGAAATATATAATGGAAAATGAAATGCCCAGTCCAATAAGTTTCTTATAATTGCTAAGAATAAATCAGAATAGGTCTATTTATTTTGAAATGTTATAATTTGTTATATTTCGAAAGACAAATCACTTCATGAAAAATGTTTTTGAAAGCAGTTTGATCAACATAATCATTAAGAAACCGAACAATGATACATAACAGATTTTTAAATTCAAATTTAGCACTGAAATGCCAGTTGCAAAGGATATATATTGCTGTGAAACAAAGCTATACAAGAATATACAAAATTATGTTACTCTAATAAGAATGATTAATCTTTTGTCGTTTACACTTAATAGATGTATAATTTTACACAATTACAACTGTCTAATATATTTAATCGTTAAAGACGAAAATAAAAGATTATATTTTAGCCATAAAAACGAATAAAACAATATCGGCCTTTAAATTCAGAGGCACTTCCACTATACTTCATTTCGTATAGTTCCATCAATTAAGAACAAGTTGTAGAATAAAACCATGATAGCAATGTATCCCCCCCCCCATTAAACGTTTTACAGTAATTACATTCGCAGATGTGTCGGGAAAGTGGATCAATGACTGTAACAAAACGATTCTCGTAGATACGAGGTTCTGTGTCTGTTACTAATGTGAAGTGGGATTTTTTTAACCTAATTACAATGCCTTCGGTTCGTATTTCTACAGTTTGCTGCATCCTCATTAAAATATATTGTCTATTAAACGTTTCATGACTATGTTATAATCGGATCGTTTGAAAAATATAGTTTAAAGTCTAGACAACTAAAATTAAATTAGTAAACGATAATGCTTCAAAAACCTCTATTAATTCCTCTTTCCTAAAACGACCACTCTGTTTTTGAAGAAAATTATCTCTGTATATGAATTAAATTGTGCACAGCCTAGTAGTGAGTATTTACAATTATCTGCTTCACCTCCCTATACTTTGCCAAGACCATGTGCAATACTGCATTCAATAAGGGGGATAGTTGTTCATCCGGTGGTGTGTGGACTGTCCCTTCAGTCCTGCAATGCGTCGCTAGTCAGTTGCTTTCACTCAGAGTTGCAGTTCCTGTTGCAGGTCAAATACTTGTGAAAAAGTTTGGCATTAAGTTAACGCAGCTTAACTAAACTCTAGCTAAAAGAAGTTTAGTTACATTCGAGTTGAAATTGTCACAATTATCACAACACGGCTGCCCTCCCATGTCAATAACGTGGTATTTATGACAAAGTGTAACATTTAAAATTTATAAAAAATATTACATTTTCTTAGCTGATGTCAATCGGAAATTTGTTATAATTGGATTTATTATTTAGGAGTTAAAAGTTTTATTGATTTCTCGCGATTGTGAATGTTTATAACGGATACTCAGAATTTCACGCATACTGATTTATCTATCTTTTCGGGCGAATACGTGATTTTTAAACTGCTTTGGAAAACAGCTGCTAAATGCCCTCAGCTGATCCTAGTGTAGCCATCCGAAAGTCATAAAAGTCCGAACTTCCAATTGTCTGAATCATTCATACATCCATTTCTGTCTTTAATTATTGAATGTCACTTGTATTATTTGAATAAAGAACAATGTATTAATATTAGGAAAGGCAGAAGTGGCCACGCAAATGTATTTAAATGCTATTCGTTGAATAATAGATAAATCCATTAAAATACTCTTCAATAAGGAACTGGCACATTGAGACGTAACTCCTTCCTAATTATTCTTATATATGTATAGACAGAGATCATTCACAAAACTCTTTCAGATGTTCTTTGTTAGGTGACGTGTAGAGAGCTATTATATTATCTAAAGTAATTCTATGGCAAGCATTACTATAAATATAAATTTTGTTACAGGTTTTTCTTTACCTCACTTAAGTTGAACCTGTGTTACCAATAAGACGTTAAATGGCCTATATATCACCTAGTTGAGTCTGATCGCGTATGTACGTAAGCTTATATAGGCCTACATCTTAGTCTACTTTTACCACTATGCTAAATAATCATTGATTTTCTTATAGAGAATACTTACTTCAAATATACGATTAAAATATACATATAATCTATAATTATAATATATATAAAAATATTTATGTAATAACTATTAATATTATTAAATTAAAATAATATTCTGTATACGATATTTTATGTTATATTAATAATATATACAATTACAGTCATACCATTGTATACATAAAACAACTTATATGTATATATTTATATTCGTAATATTTAATAGCATTAATAAACATGTTTTGGGATATTTTCAGTATATTATTTAACAATTATATAAAAACAAATAGAGCAATAAAAGAATGCATATGCTTATGTAAAATAGTTAGGAAGGGTGGTTGTCAAGACTTTTAACTGACATTTTTACGGTGTAGTTAATGAAAAATTGTTTAATTGAATCGATTCTTAATTAAAGTGCACTTATCCATTTTTCCTTATATCAAGTTATATGAAAAGGTGTGCTTCAAAAGTTTTCTCATTTAATGTAGAAAGTGCTCATTGCTGGATCTACTCTATACTCTGGTACGAGACTTTCAATATCATGTTTATTTTTGAACGTGCTCTTTTCCAGGACATTTTAATTATTTATTTTCTAACACTGCACCTATTTAGTTTTAAAAGGACACATGTTCAACAATCAAAATTCTTTTAGCTAAGCGCAAAAATTACGTAAATGCTGAAATCAAATTAAATAGTATGATTATGTGTATAGTCACAAAATTCTTTTTGTTGAATAAAATTGTCGTCATTTCGTGAGTCACGTATCATTTATTAGAAACTCGGCAACAATACGATATCTATGCTGTTATGCACATTCAGGCATAAAGTATATTGGACAAAATTAGTTACTTACAACTAGAGAATTTTAATAGAAAATTAAAATGCCTATTATGAATGACACACATAGTCAAATTTAATTATTAAAAACACTATATATTAAATGTGTTGTTTCATGAGTAATAAATCTATAAAAACAATATTTAAAATGTGTCTAAAAACATTCATAAAATGTTATTCCAATAATATCAACTAACCTTTTGAAATATATACACATTTCGACGTTTCAATTATTTAAAATTACAATTTCTCAATAATGTAAAATCATAGTAGAACATGGCCAATTTAACAATGAGCATTACATATAAACCATAACAGATTAGAAAAACAGACATACATGAATACAACGTAGCTGAAATTTATCTAGACGACCTTGAGCTGATCAAGTATGCTTGGCTGATTTAAGCTTTAAACCTTTTTATTTTGTGAGTTATGTAGACGATGTAGACTACAGAAATTACTTAATGAATTTAATCATTACGATGAAAGGTTTAAATTTACGAATGAGATTGAAAGTGAAAATAAACTCAACTTTTTAAAAAACTTC